>CM035432.1:56652638-57012638 GCA_020310875.1 Ceratopteris richardii | reverse complement strand
AACCTTGCATGATCCTTGTAAGGATCCCTAATTTTTAGGGATTAAAAATAATCATGTGGTGGTTTTTAGTATAAAAATACTATTTGTCATTTGATTTCCTTCCTGTGTTGTATTCGTGGCTATTAAGAGCCGTTGGATACTCCTCATGAATGCATGAGACTGATTTATGTCTCTAGCACAGAAAAAAACAAAATAGAGCTCTCAGTGTGCTTGGGTTCGTTTGTATTTGAAGCCATTAGATGTTCTTCATCGACAAATACGATTGAACAATGTGTCTTTGGCAAAAAAAGAAAAAATATGTAAGCACATGACTTGTAAGATGTCGCACAAATGGAGAGAGAGAGAGATATATATTACAATCTCGTGAGTAGCTCAAGACCATTTGATCTCTCTCATGGACGCATATGACTCAGCTTGGGAAGTCTGGCAGAAAAAGACAAAATAAGGATCACATCACTCATGGGAGATGGGAGAAAGTAAGAAAGGGAATGCTAGAATGGGGACCCGACAGAATACCATTCATTGGATGCTTGAAAGTCCAACATAGGAGATTGGAAATCCACTTTTGCATGGCCAGGATTTCAATGGAGCCATTGGATCCTTTGTTGATATGATGGCTTTAAAAGAAATTCACCATCTATTTAATGCACTGGCTTGAGAGTCATCAGATTAATATTAAATCAAATGGCCTATATTAAAATATGATCAATCTTCTACAAGAGAAATCTCACGCCACCTTGGATTGATATCCCCAACCAACGGTGCAAAATTAAAGGCATATTTTTTTCCTTCTTTCACGCTCCATCATTGGATCTTCTCAATATCCAAGGGCCTAAATCGAATTCGTCGGGACAACTTCAATATTCATGCTCCATGAAACTATTCTAAACACATTTGAGTTCTTGTGACTACTCCAAGCCAAAGGAAACATAGGCCTAGCCTACTTGATTGAGGCTCTAGACTGTGGCCACCACCCTTCTCTTATTGGTCCATCACTAATCACCCCTTAATCTAAAAGGCCCATGTAGGGTTCACTTCTTCTCCTAATGGATGCAAATATTAGGGTAATAGGCATTTGATGGTGAAGCTTCTATGCTCACTCACATACATATCAATGTCAATATACACCAATCCTTACAATCATTTTGTGTGCATAGGTAAATCTCAATAGGTGCCTAGATGCAAGGTCATGTAGAGAGACCCTACCATGCATACTCTAGAAATGGATTTTTTAAATAATCATGGTGCAAAAGGGGTAAGAGGATGTCGATGATGAGGTACTTCAAAATTGTTGATGTCTATTTCTAAAATGGATGTCTTTTTTTTAATTACAAGTGCAAGTAGATTGTGTAGGCTAAAGAAATAAACATATGTGTATATACATTGGTTTATGCAGACTCTAAATGCAAATTAGAATCAATTTGGTGCAAATAATGGAGAGTAGCAAAAGAAGACTAAAATGCATTAAACGAACACTCAAGTGGCTTTCGTCAATCAAACAAATCTCTCAAATCACTCAGACTCTATAGATTTGCTCTATCTTCATAGATAGATTAGTGAAGAAGGTTCTCCAAGACGTTTTCCTGTTTCATAGAGTAATCAAGAATTAGTACCAAAAAATACATTTTATTACAAAGCTTCCTCACTAGAGGTTCTCTCATGAAGTCCTAGAAATCATTTGTTGCACAAGAACCCTTCATAGATCATCTTTGGTACCTATTCATCATATGCAAGATATTTCCCTATATCATACTCAAAAAAATAATTAATGATGAACATAATGTAATACAAAGCTAAAAAACTTGTTATTCCTCAATAGAAGATGTATCATCACTCTCAATAATCTCATCCATCATTATCATTACAAAAAATCTTTTCAAAACACATTAGTAGTAGATCAAATTAACTTACTAGTCCTCAAAAGAATCCTTTATTTGATTATTAATTTGTTTTATGATTTTATCAACTATGCATTATGTTTTTTATACATTTTCTCACTTATGATTTGAATCACTATCTTGATCATTTTCCATAGTTATTTTTGCATCATCTTCTTGTTGTTCAATATCACCTTGAATTTTGTTTATAATATGATTGTATTTTGCTTCCATTAAACTTTTAACCTTTTCACGATAAAAAACTTGTCATTATACAAAAACTTTGCATCAAGTTGGATATAGGTTGTGCCATCTTCCTTATTTTTAACTTTAATTGATTTTTCAGACTCCTATTTATTTGAAGGCAATTGTTCATTAAAAAATTTCTCAAATCTTTCTATATCTATGTGTAATGATTCATCTTGATTCACATTTATGGAGGTTTCTTGCTCTTTAGTTGAACAACTACTTTGATGATCATTAGATTGAGTATTATTATGTTTCTTTGGAATCCTTTTCTTTTTCAACCTATCAAAGGATCTTGGTCTATGTCTTGAGTGGTCAAAATATACTTTCATACCACCTGTTTTTAAATTCAAGTGAAACCGTAAACGATCATGATAATTACATATTCTCCGTTCAATTTCAAGTACCAACTTTTGCATACATGCATTCCCATATGCAATACAATTCTCATATATATGAACAATTTGATCACACCAAAAACATCTAGCTATTCCATTATGGACTCTATGTATTCTTCTATGTTAAGTGCTAGGAGTGAATCTTCTATGATCGGGTAAAGGGTTTTGTTCAATAGAATGTGTAGCTATATTTTGAACTTGAACGTGATGTTCATATTTAAACTTGCATGTTGCAATTTGTTTCATTTGATTCAATAGACTATCAATACTTTCTTTCACACTTGACATGTCATAGGTAATAGTTTTGAATGCTGTAATTTATCTCACATGATTCGATAGATTATCCATACTTTCTTTCAAACTTGAAAAGTCATAGTGAAGAATTCGTCCTAAATTACCAAACTATGTAATTAATAATTTAATTACATCACTAACTTCTTTCATAATTGAAGCCATCATTGTAATACATGAAGTTAATGAGTCGATCTTTGATGTTTTTGATCCATGGATGCAATTATTCATGACTCCATATCTTTAAATAGCTTATCATATTCTAGGGACTTCTTTTTAATCAACACTTCCACACTAAAATATATGTCTTGTGTGCTGTGTTTTGCAACACCCTTTTGCCCATTGTTCACTTATGTAATGAATGTAAAAGTAAAATATAAGTACGTGGAATTGCTTGAAGAGGAGGTTTCAAGTGTATGAAAATCTGAAAATATAAATTTGTAGCAGCTTCCATCGAGGAGAAGGGTCAAGTGAAGAGGATAAGAAACTTGCAAGTTTCCTTGGAGCAACTCACAAAATCTTATTCAACCTAAGATGTTGTGTTGTTTCTTCATGTTGCATTTAACTGTCGAGAAGATGGCGCATGGTTGGTGGATCATTTCAACTACCAAGTCCAAGAGCACACGCAGGGTCCTTCATGCAAGCTCAAGTGGTGGAATGGAGACTCAAAGAGAATATAAAAACTCAAATGGAAATTGATCAAATAATTTACAAAACATATCATCATTTGAGAGAAAATTGATTCCATGGAAAAAAGAGAAAGATTGATTCATAATAAGTGTTCAGACAATTCAAATTGAAAATAATAAAAAGGATACATGCTACCAATTCATCATAATCTTGATTTGTAATATCCATCAATCCTTCATCATGTGTGTAGAGCTACCTCCATCATTTCTTTCATGTCCTTGAAATAGAGAAAGCTTCTCCTCCAAGAATAGAGTGCTAGAATCCCTCCTTCAAAATATGTGTGTAGCCTCCATGTCCTTCAACTCGTCCATGTCTTAAATTCCTTCGAGAGAATATTACACCTCCTCTTAGAGGGCTTCTTGAACGATCTTCACAAGATTGGTGTTATCAGGTCCTTCAGTGCACGCACACACAGAGGCAGAAAGAAGACGAGACAGGAATCAGAAACAGAGAAACAATCGAGGTGATATTGGGTGCAATCTCCCCCCGTGTACTCTGATGGACAAGTCTCTTAGAGTACATGTATTTATAGCTTTGTTTCTATTATGTTCTAAAAATAGACGTTACATGAGGGCCGTCGCTTTTAGAAACGTCTTTTAGGAAAAACTACTTTATTTACAAAAGGCGTCGCTTTCTAAAGCAAACCACTACTTTTACAACAAGATAAACCTAAATATAACTATTCTAGAAGTCTTCAATTTAGTCTTCGAAATTATGTATTTATGCGCATCCACTTGTATCCACGCCCTCATGCTTCTTCACCTTATTGATCAAACACAACCACATTAAAACCTTCTAGACATTTAAAATATTAAAAATCCATTTAACCTTCCATGATTCCATAAAATACATCATGCCTCCCAATTGACAAGCAACTGACCTCAGTTGATAAATATAAAAATAGACATGGATGATCAGTCTCATGTCCTATCACTGAACAATATTAAGTATGAACCATGTAAAACACATGCATGGAATCGAAAACCTGAAAGTTTAATGTAATTGGGAATGATATGCAGAAATTAAATGATCATAGTGAGGTGATAAGGAGGTCGTATGTATCCATTGTGATTTCTCTAGGGATTTTTATATTTCACTAAATACCTATGATATTGCTTAGTAGTTCATGTAGGGGTAACAACATAATCTATTACTTTTTTGGGAATCATTATTACCACATTCTCTTCAAGTAAAGGAGGATCATCTAAAATTGGCATGAGTGGTAAAGTACCTTGAAAAGATTTCAACAAACTTATATGGAAAGATTTATGTATACCCGAATGAGAAGGTATATCTAATCGAAAAGAAGTTTAATTTATTTACTCAATAATGCGAAAAGGTCCATAATATGCAAGTTTTGATGTCGAGAAATATTTTCTAAACGCCGTTTAATGATTCGTAACCAAACTAAATCATTTTCATTAAAGTTTTTGGCTATGCGCTTCTTATTAATACTATGCATCTAACGTTCTTGACTCTTCCTAATATGCTCATGCACTTCAGCAAGTGTAGAAATATGATCTTGTGCAAAAGAATCAGCCATAGGAATGTCTGTTTGAGTGAGACTCATGGGAGTGGGAAGCTTCCGTCCATAAACAATTTCATATGGTGCACGACGAGTTGTAGTGTGTGGGGTGCACTTGAGGAATCACAATGGATACATAAGACCTCCTTATCAACTCACTATGATCACTTGATGTCTGCATATCATTCACAATTACATTAAACTTTTAGGTTTCTGATTCCATGCATGTGTTTTACATGGTTCATGCTTAATATTGTTCAGTGATGGGATATGCGACTGATCATCCATGTCTATTTTTATATTTATCAACTGAGGTCAGTTGCTTGTCAACTGGGAGGCATGTTGCATTTTATGGAATCATGGAAGGTTAAATGTATTTTTAATTTTTTAAATGTCTAGAAGGTTCTAATATGGTTGTGTTTGATCTAATGGGTGAAGAAGCATGAGGGCATGGATAGAAGTGGATGCACGTAAATAAATAAATTTGAAGACTAAATCGAAGACTTCTAGAATAGTTATATTTAGGTTTATCTTGTTGTAAAAGTAGTGGTTCGCTTTAGAAAGCGACGCCTTTTGTAAATAAAGTAGTTTTTTCCAAAAGACGCTTCTAAAAGCGACGGCCCTAATGTAACTTCCATCAGAGACTCGTCCATCAAAGTACAAGGGGAGAGATTGCATCCAATATCGCGTTGATTGTTTCTCTGTTTCTGATTCTTGTTTCGTCTTCTTTCTGCCTCTGTGTGTCGTGCACTAAAGGAGCTGATAACAGACAAACTAAAATAAAGGGAGTTTTTAATCCCAATTACTTGGATTATCGAAAGAGTAACAATGTAATAAATCCAAAATAGTACTATTCGTAGCCTCACTTTGACCATTACTTTCAGGATGAAATGTAGAACTAAAGTCTATTTTTGATCCTAGATGTTGAAATAATGCCACCCAAAAATGGTTACAAAAAGGAACATCTCGATCTGAAAGAATAACTTTAGGAAAACCATGATGTGGAAAAATATATTTAATAAATAACTTAGCAGCTTGAGGTGCAGTTAAAGTCTTTTTAGAAGGAATGAAGTATGCATGTTTACTAAACCTATCAACAATTATCCAAATCATATCATTGTGAGATGCAGTTGTAGGAAGACCAGTAATGAAATCCATAGAAATCTGTTCCCATGGTCCATCAGGTATAGGAAGAGTCATTAATAATCCGAATGGTTAACCATGATGTTGTTTTACACGCTCACAAACAATGTAGTAAGAAACATATTGTGCAACATCGTTTTCCATGTTAGGCCAAAAGAATAAATATTTACATGTAGAAATAGTACTTTGAATGCCCCTATGACCCATATATGGTGGTTCATGCATCTCTTTCATAACAAACTCTTTGAATACTTGTGTAATGCATAACTTGTGTTGGAAATACAAGAATCCATTATGAAATGTGCAATGATCCTCATGATGTGATGTGGAATTATTGAAAGCAATCATTGCTTGTGAAAAATACAGGTCACATGCATAAGTGGAAATCATATCATGAAATGAATGAATCTGAATAGCAGAAATATTATTAATTGAAACAATAGTTGTTTGTGGGGATGGAAGACGACTTAAAGCATCAACTACAACATTAACTTTTCCTGGATGATATTGAATTAGAGGTTGGAAGCTTTGTAGAAATGAAGCCCATTTAATATGTCTATAGGAAAGCAATGGTTGATGTAATAAATGCTTAATAGCTTGTTGGTTGATTTTAATTAGAACTTCAGAACCCATAAGGTAATGTTTCAAAATTTTTAATGCATGCACAAGAGCTAACAGTTCCTTATCATATGTACTATAATTGCGTTCATAAGGTTTGAGTTTCCTACTTTCAAATGCAAGACGATGATCATTTTAATTTAAAACAACACCTGTACGAGAACCAAGCATATGTAACTACATGAAATGGTTGTGCAAAATCAGGTAATTGCAGAACAGGCGCATGGGAAAGGGCATACTTAAGTTTATCAAAAGATTGTTGTTGGGCTACTCCCCATACAAGTTTTAGATTTTCCTTCAATAATAAAGTAAGGGGAAGGGCTATATAAGAAAATCCCTTTACAAACTTTGGATAAAAGCTAGCTAATCCTAAAAACAAACGGAAATCATTCACTAATTGAGGTTTAGGCCGTTCTTCAATTACTTTAATCTTCTTCGGATCTACATGAATGCCTTGACTAGAGACGATATGCCCAAGATATTCTATCTCATTTTGGAAGAAACAACTCTTTTCAAAATTAGCATAAAGTTTATTTTTATGTAACAAATCAAATATTGCTGCTAAATGAGTTTCATGTTCACTATCATTCCTACTATAAATAAGTATATCATCAAAGAAGAAAAGAACGAAGTCTTGATACTCAAGCAAAATATTATTCATCATACGTGCAAAGGTGGCGGGTGCATTGGTAAGCCCCAAAGGCATTACCATGAATTCAAAATGGCCGTGTTGAGTTCTAAAAGCAATTTTATAAATGTCATGCGATGTCACTCTTATCTGATGATACCCAAACGCGAGGTGGGTTTTAGTGAAGACACAAGCTCCACGAAGTTTATCTAGCAAGTCATCTATCCTAGGGATAGGATATGTATTCTTAATGGTAATTTTATTAACTGCTCTATAACAAATGCACATTCGATACGTCTTGTTCTTCTTTTCAACTAAAAGAAGAGGGGCTCCAAAAGGAGAAGAGCTAGACCGTATTAGTCCTTTGTTGAGTAAATCTTTAACTTGTCTAGCTATTTCATTTTGGTGTAAAAGTCCATGCCTATAAGGTGCTTTATGAGGACGAGACTACCAAGAATTAAATCAATCCTATGGTCAAGAGATCCCCTAGAAGCTGGTATTGCAGAAGAAAAATCAGCCATAAAGCAGTCCTTATACGAGTCCATAAATGACTTATGTGCACTTGGAAGTGTATATGTATAATCAGTTATATTATCCACAAAGACAATACATGAGTTATAACCTTTCCTAAAAGCTTGTTTACTTGCATATGAGTAATGAATGGGAAGGGTTGAAAATCATGCATCGCAGAAAGTGAAACATCTTTATTTTGGAATTTGAAAGTAATCGTGTGTGTATCATAATCAATGCAGGGGTTATACCTATTCCCTATAAACGTAGCCTTAACCTTATACATAGAAGGATGAGTAGTAAGGTTAAGATTTTTAACTAGCTTATGAGAAATAAAATCATGCGAGCTACCATCGTCATGTAAAACATTTACTACTATGCCATTAATGGTGCCATGCATGCAGAGTAGAGAATGGTTAGAAATTCTGTTACACAAGGTACTTAGTTCTTGCTCTAATACTTCTTCAGACCAGTTAGGTTCAGTGTCACAAGGAACAATCTCCATGTTGTTGTACTTGAGCTTCAATGGGTTGCCTATTAGTAGGTCTCATCCTACAGGCAGCTTTGGTATGACCAATCTCTCCATAATTCCAACAAGTTATACAGAGTCGTTTTTGTTGAGCATTCATTATCCTATTTTGAACAGTGGTAGGTTTGTGAGGCTGGCCAAGGGTTGGTTTGTTGGATGGTACTAAATGGGATTGAGGAGAACGTTGGGAAGTGGGTGAAGTGAACGTGGTAAAAGGTCGCTTAAAAGGAAAATTGGCTTTGACAAGTGGTTGACGTTGACAAATTTGTTGTAAGCCAAGTGTTTTGGTGATAGATCCGAACTCCTTTTTAGCATCATGCATGAAAGAGATAGCTTCATAAAAGGTTGTAGATCAGAGGGTATGGAGTGTTGCTTGGATTCCCATGTCCAAGCCATCTTCATATTTTCGTTGCAAACTTGCTTTAGGAACTTTCTCAAGTGAATGAAGTAATCAAAGACATTGCCAAAAGTGTTCAGTATAAATGGATACAGTATCTCCTTCTCTCCATCCAAAAGTTATCCATGCATGATGCGCATGTAGATGGAACTAGGAAGGAAGGAAAGACTCCTTAATTTTTACCTGAAATGCGTCCCATGTGGTAGGATGGTTGGTACTATTCCGTAAAATGTTCCACCATAGTTGAGCTCTTCCTACCAAATAATTGGTAGCAAACTTGACTTTCTCACTTTCTGAATATGACTCAACAGAGTAAAAATCCTCAAATTGAGAGAGCCATGACAGGACATATTGGCCATCTTTTCGTTCATTGAATCTGGAGAATTGGAAACTCTTAGCACCTATCTTGGAACTTTCACCTTCTTCTTGTGCAGTGATAATCACTTTCACCACTTTGATTAAGCTACGATCATCACTTTGTACTTGCTAGAGCATAGCATCGCGTTCTTGTACAGCTTGTTGAGTTTCGTGAAGTTCTTATCGCATAAGCTCTAATTGTTGCTCGAGTGAGACCCCAAGTAAAGGTGAATTTCCAAAAATCCTCCATTGTTTTAGTGTCCATATCTAGAGAGAAAAACCCCTCTTTCAAACTATGTTGAATGATCGATCTAATAGATTAGCTAAAAAGCTCGTTCTGAGAGCTTTCCAACGATATATTATATGCTAACATCGGAGTTAAATATTGTAAATTATACCCTATTCTTTGATGCACTCCTTTAGAAAATCGACGGGCGCTTCCACATGTGTGAGATCATCTTGGAAATTGTAAAAAGAAGAGGGAGGTGAACGTTGATGTAAATATGACAAAAGAGAGATAGAGTGATAACTCAAAGAGATGGAGTAGTGGTTAAAGTACTTCCCTTCTAAGTAGCAGGTTCTGGGTTCAAATCCTCCTACCTTAGGGAATCTAAAACTCTCTATTACCACTCAAAATTAAAATTGCCTCGCGCATAGCCAATGGCTGTCAACAGTTGCCAAGGGAGCCTTGGGTGCCAATGTTGGCAATGTATTGCCTAAGTTATTGCCTAAGTTCTTTGCCTTAGTCGACACCTTGTCCAATTCGGATTCGGATCGTGAACAGATCAGAATGCAAACAAGAATCAATTGTGGAGATAAATACAAAAAAATCCCTTCCAAGTGATACGTGCCAGGCTCTAATACCATTGTTATCAGGTCCTTGAGCACACGCACACAGAGAGGCTAAAAGAAGACAAAATAGGAATCAAAAATAGAGAAACAATCGACCCGATATTGGGTGCAATCTCCCCCCGTGTACTCTGATGGAAGAGTCTCTCAGAGTACATGTATTTATATGTTTATTTCTATTACGTCCCAAAAATAGAAGTTACATGAGGGCTATCGCTTTAAGAAATGTATTTTACGAAAAACTACTTTATTTACAAAAGGCATCGCTTTCTAAAGCGAACCACTACTTTTACAACAAGATAAACCTAAATATAACTATTGTAGAAGTCTTCGATTTAGTCTTCGAATTTATTTATTTACGCGCATCCACTTGTATCCACGCCCTCATGCTTCTTCACCTGTTAGATCAAACACAACCACATTAAAACCTTCTAGACATTTAAAACATTAAAAATCCATTTAACCTTCCATGTTTCCATAAAATACAACAATTGGCTCATTGGATGATTATGAAGTGAGCCTAAGTGAGCCTATAGTGCCTTTATATAGGATTCTGTAAGCCCAAGCGGTCGCTTTTCTTAAAATCTATGAAAAGTTCTAAATGCAAAAGCAATCGCTTTCTTTTTGGCGTTCCTTTCAATTTACAATGTTTTGTTTTGTTTTTGGAGATAATACAAGTTCTCTTCACCTTGTAGCAAATCCAATATATCATGCTAGGACAAAACACATAGAGGTTCATTACCACTATGTGAGAGAGAAGTTGCTTAGAAAAGACATTCAGTTGACTTATGTGTCTACTAACATGCAATGTGCAGATTTACTCACTAAAGCTTTGGATGGAACTAAGTTATGCAGATTCAAATCCATGATTGGATTGAAGGATGTGATTGAAGAATGAAGCTGAAGACTTGAGCCAAAATGTTTGGCTTGAGGGGGAGCTGTTGGTACAAGTCAAGCCTTCACATTTGGCTTGGACATCTACTTTGAAGACTCTATATGAAGCAAGGAGCATAGGAACACCAGCTTATGAGTTATTACCTTTTTACCCATTGTAAAAGTCTATATGACTTGGCGCATTATGCAATCACGCCTAATTGATTGAAAGTCGCGGAAAAGGTTGTTGATTGATTGAGAGAATATTTCAATCAACTTTTTTAGGTGAAATATTTTAGGAGATTGATTTGAATTCTAATTCAAGCTCTCACTCAACTCCTATAAAAACTACAAGTTAAAAGTCACATCTGCGCGGCACTCATTCCGAGGCATTTTCTGTATCAATTATTGAGTGTGTGAGGTCTACTCTATAGCCTACACCTCTGAGTACCATTGAGCTATGTTTATCATGCCAATGGGAATGTACATTTACATGATCTAATACAAATATTTACATTCATCATCTCTGTTATTCTCTGAGTGTACCACTTCAACTACTGTCAACTTCAAAGAGACATATCTCAGTGCCTACTGAACCAAATCAAGTGATTCAAAGCTTGATAGATTCAGCTCAAAGCATACCACAAGCATACAAAGTTTGAAGCAACTTGTTCAGCCAATTTCAAGAAATCGTGGTCAAAGTGCTCACTATTGCAGTTCTTACAGTAAACGAGTAATTTCCGATAGAAGAACGAAGTAGATCTCGCAGAGTAATGCGAAGCTTTGTATGAGAGACAGCTCACTCTATATCTAGACATCTCTACTTTTAGTTGATCAATCTTTCCGGTGAAAAAGATATCTACACACAGTACAAAGTCTGACCGGAAAGAGGCTGTCTGAACTAGAGGAGTTTTTTCTTAAACTTCAAAAAGAGTTCAGTAAGTTAAGAAAGTTCACGCGTCACTTCCTTACTTCATGTATGTTCACTTGAAGTAATTATAAACAGAATTGAAGTTCATTCCGGTACAATTACGGTGTCAGTCCAGTGGCAGTCCGGTGAAATTTCGGTGAAATTTTTTCCAGTAAAGTTAGAGCACATTCTAAGCTATTGATTGATTACAGAGAATTTCTGAATCACTCTAGCTTAGTTCTTCTTGGCGTGGCGGTTTTCGCAAGGCTCATTCTTCATCACAGCATCAAGGAGTAGAATCAGAGAAAAGGATCAAAGAGGGCTGGTGCAAAGCAGGATTAGCAGTACCAACTCAATCTTCTGAGTGCATCCAACCATCTCTCCCAACAATAATTTCACACACAAAAAGAACTAAGGCTCTTTGCTTTCATTAAAGATAGGGCTACTTTTGGCTACTTCATGGAGCTCCACAAGATATCCTTGCTTCTAATCATAACTACATAGCCACTTGTACTCTTTTTTCATCGTTGAAACTAGTCCAAATGATAATACAATAACATTTCATATAAATGTTTCTCATAAGAATAGAATAAACCCTCATTTATGGTCTCCTTGAGGTATTTGAGAGCCCTCTTGGCTTCCATTAAGTTTTGTGCTTTGGGAGTTTGCATAAACTATCAAAGAACTCCTAATACATGCTTGATGTACAACCCTAGTAAGAGTTGCATAGTTCAAAGATCTTGAAATAGATCTATACAAAGAAGCATCATGAATATATCCTTGCTCATAAGCACTCAACTTTACATTCATCTCCAATGGATTTGTAGTAGGTTTGTAATTACACATGTCATATGTTTCTATTACATCAAGAATTTAATTCCTTTGCATGAGATATATGTGCCTCTCCCTATTGATTATCTATGCTCAAGTGCTTTGATTCTCCAAGGTTTGAGATCTTCAATTATTGTCTAAGAATTTTCTTCATCTCTCAAATGCTTTTACATCATTCCCTATGCCAAAAAGATCATTAACATTACTACAAATGTAGACAACAAGATCACCTTCCTTTTTCATGTACAATGGCAAGTCAACCTCACTTTGTTTTTAGCAACATCTGGCTAAGCATTCCACTAGCTTCTTGTTTTAATATATTGGGGATTTCTTGAGACCATAAAGAGTCTTCTTTAACCTATGCACATGATGAAGATACCTCTTACCTTCAAAGCTTTTGGGCTGCTCCATGAAAATTGTCCCTTCTGGGTCATCATTCAAGAAAGCATTCTTCACATCTAATTGGTGGATATTCCAACTCTTTGAGGCCACTATTGCAATCCTAACATATTCATCCTTCCTATGGGGCTACAATTTGCTTCAAGTTCATTGCAATGGGTTTTCACAAAACCTTTGGACACTAGTGTAGCTTTATACCTAAATATGCTACCATCCAAATTCCTCTTTACCTTCTATAGCCAAATTTTTCCTATCACTTTCATGCCCTTGGTCTTAGGCACCAATGGCCAAGTGTCTTTCTCCTTGATTGATTCAACATCTTCCTGCATGGATTTCGTTTGTTCTCAATGATTGGCTGCATCCTCAAAACAATTAGTCTCTTTACATGCAACAACTTTACTCATATATGGATAATGTATCGCAATGAAAGAGTCATGTGTTACTCATTGAGTTGGACAATTTTCTCTTGTTGAACTTCTTCTCTCTTGATAGGCTAGAATGAACTTTTTGCTCCTTTATAATGATGTTTTTACACTTGAAATTTCTAGCTTCTCAAAACTTCTTCCGTGCTAATATCCATCTCTACCAATGGACCATATCATTCATCTTCTTCCCCCTTGCCTTTGGTTCTTGTAGAATTTTTTTCATTTGAAGTAGGCTTGCTTCTTAGTCTCCCTTTCCATACAAAATGTGCGGCTACCCATTGATGTTTCCATTGAAGTTGAAGGACCAAAATCTCTACACTTTCTTGGTCTTCTAATTTTTTTCTCTCGACATCATGTATGTCATCAACCTATAATGCATCTTTCACACAAAACCAAGGAAGTAGTTCATAAAACATAACATACTTAGATACCTTAAAATCTTTCTTTTTTGGATCATAGCGTCTAAAAATCTTTTCTTCTCTTTAATTCCCAATATATATACACCTTTCAAATTTTTCTTCAAGTCTATGCCTCAATTCACAAGGCACATGCCCATAACATACATGAATGAATAGCTTGAGATTAGATACATCTTGTTTCTTACCATATAATGCTTCATATGATCTCAAATAATGCACACCTAAATTAGGTAATCCACTCATGATGTAGATGGTTGTACTTGCTACATTGCACCAATAGCAATTGGGTATATTCCTCTCCCTAAGCATCAATATTGCCATTTGAACTATGTGCTTTGCAACAGAGTTTCCATAGTATCAACTTATGAATAAATGACCTACTCACCTCCCCGTCATATGTGTTGGAACATCAAGCTTACACTATTCTTAAGGTCGATTTGATCTACATCAAAGGCTATCGCATCGAAAGAATATCTATTGGAGAGTTCTTTTCTTATGCTAACTTATTGTATTTTTAAAAAATATTTTTTCACGGATCTTTTACCATTATAAAAGCCCTTAGCTTTACACATGTAAAAGTAGAAAGATAGATCCCAAATCCTATGCGTTTGTGGAGGTTGATCTGCATATAATCAAGCAATCAAACACATAAAAGTAGATCAAACTAGATCTTCACTTTTCCTAGATTGTAGGAAAGTGATATGATTCCCTCCAACAACCATCTCCACCTTCATTTGAACTCACAGTCCACTTTTAGAAGTCATGGAACACTCCAAGAGTCTATATAAAGACTTCAAATCACTTGTACAATACATGGAGCAATATACATACACTTGTGACCATCATTTTCTTGCTCCAATTTTTTGCATCATCGTCTTCGCCAAGAGTAATCTTGTAGAGGCTAGTGCTCTCTCTATAGAGCTCAAAATTTGATAAAAGATGGCTCATTGGAAATATTTTAGTGACTCCTTTATGCCTGTAAGTTTTCATAGTGTTTTGTTTAGGATATTGGGAGAAATTGTAGTTTTTCTGTCTCTGGGTCAATCGATGGAATTGTAGCAGGTGAGGAAGCTATGCCTATTCCAAGATCCAAAGGAGGACCTACACAAGAGGAGACAGATAAGATCACACTTTGGTGTGCAAGGGATGCTCAAGCAAGTTCCTACATACTAAACTCTATCTGTGACTTTCTATTCACACATATTAGAGGATGTAGAACATCTCAAGACACTTGGGATGCCCTCGAGACTTTCTTTTTCACTACTACCAAAGCAAGAAAGAATCATCTTTGGAACAAGTTCAACCAAATGAAGAACACACCTAAGCAAACCATCAAGGAGTTTGTTACCAAGGTCAAGGAGGTTGTGGATCAGTTAGCATCCATTGGAGAGCGGATTGAAGAAGAGGCTATGATGAGGCAAATTCTGAGTGGGATTGGAAGTGACAAGCACTGGCAATCCTTCACGACAGCTTATGATCTCATCATGGATGTGCAAACTCTAGACTTCAACATCTTTCTTGGACAAATCTTCAATCAAGAAGCCAACAATAGCATAAAGGAAGGTAACTCCTATCATGGTAATTCAACTAGTGCTCTATATGTAGATAAGAAGGATAAGAAGCAAAAACACAAAAATAAGGAAGAAGATGAAGAAGAGACTTCCCAAGCCAACTTCGCAAGCAAGAGCAAGTGGAAAGAGAAGAAGAAAGGACCAAAGCAAGACAAGGCCAAAGGTCAAAATGTTGAACCTTGTGCCATATGCGATAAGACCAACCATACCACTCAAAATTTTTTATTTAATGGGAAGACCGAGAATGGAAGTGGAAGAGGTGGATATGGCAACAATAGAAGTAGAGGTGGACACAACTTCAACAATAACAATAAAGCCTATAATAGAAGGGACTTCAAAAATTATTTAGAAAATCAACCACATGAACACTCATTGCTTCTTATGAATCTAAGCCACAAAGAAGGTAAACAAGATGATCATTTGTTCTACATAGATTTAGGATGTTCAGATGATGTTGCACACAACATTGCTATTCTATCTGATTTGTAAAGTCCAAAGCATAGACATAAAGTACAAATAGGGGATGACACAAAGCACAATGCGGAGAAGATTGGTAATGTCAAAGCTTCCAATGGCAGGGCAAACATTCTGAGTAAGGTTCTCTATGTACCCACTATCACTAAAAACCTAATAAGTGTAGGCCAAATAGTCCAAAAAGTCTTGCAAGTTAGGTTCACCCAACATCGAGCTTTTGGGGAAGATCCATGTTAAGGCCTCAAGACAATAGCTAGAGATGAGAAGCATGGTAGGCTATTTACATTTGAAGTAGGAGAAACCGGGAACATAGCTCTATTCATTTTTGGGTCTCAAACCCTAAGTGAGCTTGAAGTGTGACATAAGAGACTTGGTCATGTGAATGAAAGAACCTTGAAGGATATATGTAGGGATCAAAGTGTTCTAGGACTACAAACATATCAAAGCAACACATGATCAATAGATATGATGCATGTCAGGTTGGGAAGGCACTAAGACAGCCATTCAAACATAAAGGCTACATCCACAACAACTTATTGGACCTAGTACATACAAATGTATGGGGACCGAGTCAAGAACATTCATTGGCAGGATCAAGGTATTATGTCTCATTTACTCATGACCATAGATAAACTATTCTATGCTTTATCAAGAGTAAGAATGAAGTGTTTGATGGCTTCAATAAGTATCTAGCACATGTGGAGAATCATACAGGTAGATCACTCAAGAAGCTCCGATTTGATGGAGGGGGAGAATACTTCTCCAAAGATTTTGATGTGCTCTTACAGGATAAAGGTATCAGAAGGGGAGTGACTACTAGGTGCTTTCCTAAACAAGATGGAATTGCAAAGAAAAGAAAGAACACATTGGTTGGATCAATGAGAACAAATCTTGAAGAGAAGAGGTTGCCACATTATCTATGGGCAGTGGTTATTACAACTCATGTGTACCATGTGAATAGACTACCATCCAAGTCACTTCAAGGTATTACTCCTTATGAAGCATGGCATGGAAGAAAGCCTAGTATTGAACATTGCAAGGTGTTTGCTTGTTTAGCTTAGGCTCATGTGCCATTACAAATAAGAGGTAAGATAGATGAAAGGGTAGTGTTTATTGCGTATGTCTCTGTTGGAGTTAGACGTCTGTGGAAGCATGCGAACAGCACAAGGAGGAAGAAGAAGCTTGGAGCACAACACACAATACTGAATGTATTACTAGAGAATGTACAACGATAAGTAGCCCATTAGGGCAATATGCGTATATACAAGTTGGGGGAAAAAAACCTCCTAAAGAGGGAAAAGAGTGCCCCGGCGGTCCTAGTGTGTTCACACACATCACTACCTAAATATGTCAACAAATCCCCCTTGGGAGTGATGTGGTGAACAAGGAGCTAGCACTCATGTATAAGGAAGTGCCAAGCTATGTGGAAATCACTCCATAAAAGGAAGTAAGCCCAAAGCTTTGTGGAAAGCTTCAAACTTCTCCCTAGGCAGAGCCTTTGTGAAGGTCTACAATGTTCTCGTGCGTGGGCACATATGCCAAGCTGATCTCCCCAGTAGAGAACCTCTCCCTGACATATTGATAATGCACCTCAATGTTCTTAGTGCGAGCATGGAACACAGGGTTCCTCGCAACTGTGAATGCGCTTTGATTGTCAGTGAAGATGGTGGTGACAGAAGTCTAACCAACACCCAAATTAGCCATAAGGCGTCTGAGCCACACACACTCAATAGTTTCTATGAAAGCTGCCGTATACTCAGCCTCACAACTGGAAGTAGCCACAGTAGGCAGCTTCTTGCTCAACCAAGATATACATGAGCTACCAAGCATGAAGCAAAAGCCACTAGTGGACACACGAGTGTCATAGCAACCAACCCAATCAGAGTCAGAAAAAGCATGCAAATCTGGCGGTAGTGATCCCCCATTGGGATAAAACAACCCAAGTAGCCGAGTACCACTCAAGTAGCGAAAGATGAGCTTAACCGCCTACCAATGCTTCACTCTTGGGCAATGCATAAACCTGCTCATCTGTGAGACAGCAAACTGAATATCTGGCCGAGTAATGCATAAGTAAATCAAGCATCCAATAGCCTGCTAATAGAGAACAACATCAAATGCATCTCCAACATCATGAAGACTCAATCGTAAACATGTCTCCATAGGAGTGGCAATAGGCTTACAGCCTTCAAGGCCAAAACGCTGCAATAATGTATCAATATATTTTGTTTGACACAAAGCCATCCCACCATCAACTTGCATAACGTGAATGCCCAAATAGTGATGCAAATGCCCCAAATCAGACATCTCAAATGAGGCATGCAAATCAGCCTTAAAATCAGCAATATGCTTCTCAATAGGACCAGTGAGCAACATGTCGTCAACGTAGACAACAATGATCAGAAGCACATCATTAGCACGCTTAACATATAAGGTGATTTCAGATGGACTCTTTTCAAAATCATGTGTAATCAAATAGGCATGTATCTTCTCATACCAAGCACGTGGTGCTTGTTTTAAACCATATAATGCCTTCTTTAACCTGCACACCTCATTTTCATGCCCTTTCTGCACAAGGCCATGGGGCTGAAAAACATACACTTCTTCATGCAAGTCACCATTTAGAAATGCAGTTTTAATGTCCAACTGATGTACATTCCAACCATGATGGGTTGCAAGTGCACAAATGCTCCGATAGTAGTCATACGGCATGTAGGTGCAAAGGTCTCATCATAATCAATGCCTCTTTCTTGCGCATAACCCTTTGCAACAAGCCTAGCCTTATACCTCTCAACTGTACCATAAGGTTTACTCTTTAGCTTGTATACCCACTTAGTGCCAATGGCCTTATCACCAGGAGGAAAGTCAGATAAAGACCAAGTACCATTCTTCATTATAGCATCATATTCAGATTGCATAGCAGCCATCCAATTTTCTGAATTTTGTGCTTCATCAAACGAAACAAACTCATTCTCATCACAGAGACTAGATGGAGCCATAGCATAGCAATCTGATGCAAAAGAGGCACTATGAGAGCCTGAAGGAGTACGATATGACAGAGCTCCATCTAATTTGTTGTCACGCAAGGTCTGCACCAACCATTTTGGCATAGTTCTTGCCAACTCAATATCATCTCTCTCATCAATAACTGCATCATGTACATCTGCATCCCAAATGGAATTATCTGCATCATCACATGGAACCTGCAAAGGCTCAAAAGTTGCCTCATTGAGACCAGCACTAGACAGTCCACCTATAAAAAGAGGCAGCAAAGTATCATACATGTCGTTGGAGCTAAAAGATGTCTCCTTAGTACATGAAAGCAATGGCTGAATAGCATCTTCCACAAAAACATCATAGCTAACCAGAATGTGTTTAGTCTGTGGATGATATAGACGATAGCCTTTACTTTCAAACCTATATCCAACAAAAATACATTTTACTACTTAATCATCCAATTTCCTGCGATGTTGTTCAAGCACTAATGCATATGCCAAACAACTAAAAACACGTAGATGAGCAACAGATGGCTTGCAGTCATGCCAAGCCTCATATGGAGTGATAGACTATAGCGCTTTAGTGGGACACCTGTTCAGTACATATGTTGCACACATGACAGCCTCAAGCTAGAAACTATGTGGTAAAGCCTAACTCTTGACCATACACCTCGCCACCTCCATGAGTGACATGTTCTTTCGTTCAGCAACTCCATTCTGTTGAGGTGTATATGCCACTGTACACTAGTGTTTTATCCCACATTTAGCCAGAAATGCATTAAAATCAGAAGACATATACTCCTCCCCTCGATCAGAACGGAGTGTGCCCATTTTACATGGTGATAGATTTTCAGCCAAAACCAAAAACTGTTTGAAGCACATGAACACTTCCGACTTTGCCTTCAATGGATATACCCATGCATGCGTGGAAAAATCATTGATGAAAGTCACGAAGTAAAGATAATTCCCAAAAGAAGGTGCCTGCATAGGACCATAGACATCACTATGTACAAGCTGCAATTTCTGAGTAGCCCGAACTGAACCATCTTTTGGAAAGGATGAATGCTGCATTTTGCCCAAAATACAGCCTTCACAAACATGTTTTCCAGGTGCCTCAAGTTTGGGCAAAGAGGACACCATTTCAGATTTCTGTAGGCATAGCAAACTAGCGAAATTCAGATGACCAAAGCTTGCATGCCAAACCTTTGCATCTGACATAGCCTGAGAATCATTTACTACACATGCCAAATCATTTAGAGATCTTTCATAGTCTATGAGCTTATATAGCCCACGACATAAATGCCAGAAACAATAATCACATCGCCATTTGACAGATCATGATCTGTACACCTATCATCAACAAATTTCACAACCAAGCCAATCTTGGCTAATGCAGAAATTGATAACAGGTTCTTCTTGATCTCTTGCACAAATAAAGCATCTGACAAAGTGAAAGAGCTACCATCAGTAGTAGTCAAAATGATCTTACCAACTCCCATTACACGGTAGGAGGAGTTATTGGCCCATGTAACAGTATTCCATGTAGGGGAAGGCTCGAGTGAAGAGAAGAAACTGTGCTACGAGGTAATATGTATGGTCGCCCCATTGTCAAAATACCAAACATCTGATTCTACTGCAGACATGCACTGCTCATGAGAAGATGGGTGAAAACTGCAGATAGTAGTAAATGCCCATTCTTCTTCCTGCACAAGATTAGTAGACTCTGTTTTTGGTGTAGACGTCTCTGCAACAACCATTCCAACCTCTTTCTTCTTTGCCTCTTTAGCAGCCAGTTTTGGACAGCTCTTTATGATATGATCATTCCCTTTACAGTACTTACAAGACAATTTTTGCTTTTCTGATTTCTTCTCATCTTTATCTTCCTTCTTCGAATATGCAGAATTAGCAGATTTCTGCTCACTAGTTGAAGAGCTCCATTTTCCTTTCCCCTTCTGACTAGCCAAGAAAGCTTGATCTGCAACTCGCATAATGGACCTATTCTGCCTGGACTGACATTCCTGCAATAGAACAGAGACTAACTCCTCAAATGATAAGGCATTTGGATTGTGTTTCATCATCAACCGAAGAGTAGAAGCAAAACTCTGATATGAATCAGGAAGACCATTCAGAACGGTCTGCACAAGTTTTCGGAGGTAATCAACACGAGCCTCATTCCTAGCTTGGTACAATGTGGTAAGTGTATCCCAAGCATCCTTAGCTGTTTTGCAAGAGCGAATTTGAGGAATAATGGCACGTTTGACATAGAAAGCTATCAATGCATGTGCCTGGGCATCTCTGTCATCCCAACGAATCTGCTCTGCAGTAGGTGCAGCAGAAACCCTAGCACGAACAAGAATATGCAAAATATCATCATCTTCAACACCTTCTGCATTAGCTTCAATACCTACAGTTGTAACAGTTGTAGGTGTGATAGGACGTTTTTCGACACCCTGTATAATGTTCCACAGTCCTTTTGCAACCAACACATGTCGCATCATATAAGCCCACAACGGGTAGTTGGTACCATCCAACTTATCCTCAACAGCCAATATACGGAATACATCACTGCTTTTAGCCATGGCCGGTGACTAAAATACCTTGATGCAAAAAATTGGATGTATCTCAAAAAGTTGAATCGAACTTCTGAGACGAATTCTGCTAGACCTGTAGCAGACTTCAAGATGCTTATAATGGCGAATAGAAACTTGTATATACCTTTGGCACAAAAAGATGAAATAGCCTACACAAGCACTACGATAATGCATTCAGAGGCCAAAACGAGACTCAGATCGCGATTTTGGCACCACAAAGCGAAGCATGTTTGATCACGGAAACATGCTGAGTATGCTCACCAAAATTCGTGCAATTCTGAGACTGCAAACGGAGGAGTGTCGACGGCACCCTAGATGAAGCGACGACCTACTCTGATACCAATTGTTGGAGTTAGACGTCTGCGGAAGCACGCGAATATCACAAGGAAGAAGAAGAAGCTTGGAGCACAACACACAATATTGAATGTATTACTAGAGAATGTACAAAGATAAGCAGCCCATTAGGGCAATAGGCATATATACAAGCCGAGGGGAAAAAACCTCCTAAAGAGGGTAAAAAGTTCCCCGGCGGTCCTAGTGTGCTCACACACATCACTACCTAAATATGTCAACAGTCTCAACTAAAATGGGTTACACGTTCTATACTCCTTTAACCAAGCAATTCACTACAAATAGAGATGTTGTCTTTGAAGAACAAGGGTATTGGTATGATGAAGACAAACAAGAGGTAACTCCAACATATGATCTTGATTTTGATTCTCATCAATTAGGTCAAATTCCATGAATTTGATGTGTCTGATTTGCAAGCAATGAATCAATCAATCACCTAAAAGTAGATCAAACTAGATCTTCACTTGTCCTAGATTGTAGGAAAGTGAATTGATTCTCTTCAAAACCTTTACCACCTTCATTTGAATTCAAGTTCCACTTGTAGAAGTCGTGATGCACTTCAAGACCATATATAAAGACTTCAAATCACTTGTACATTACATGGAAGCAATAAAAATACACTTGTGGCTATCATTGTCTTGCTCCTTCACTTTTTTGCATCATCTTCTTCAACAATATTAAGATTGCGGAGGCTGCTACTCTCTCTATAGAGCTTCATATTCAATGCATGAGCAATCATTGGAATAGTATTAGTGTCTAGTTGCACATTCCTAAAAAAAATAGGAGGTGCCATTGTTGAGTATTAGGTTCATTCTGAAAGCATATTTTGCTTATTTCTTGTACTCTTGTGCATTCTATACACTCAAATCTATGTGTATCACTCCTCCAAAATATGTTTTCCAATTTTAATGATGTTGGATTCTATGAGCATTTCAAGTTGATTGTCTCATCCAAAGATAGTAAGTTTTTTTAGCTGGTCAATGCGCAAACCTATTTGTTTTATATTGACTCTTTCCTTGATGCTCCAAAGTACATAGTGCATTTTATTGCACTTATCGCATGCGTATAAGTTTTATGAGTCTCCATAAGCTCAAGGGCTGGTCTTGTGCCAGTTGGCTAGACCGAACTTCATCGTTTCGCAACTCACTTTACTACCTCCTACAAGCTTCTCCAAGTTCTTTTAGTCGTAACATTGCTAGATCAAGATGTATGATGGCTTTGCCTCAATGATTGAGAAGCTTGATTGACACAACTATTTGGATTCGCAAAATAGAATGGAGGCATATTTGCAAGGTAGAAATCTTTATTGAATTGTAGCAAGTGATGAGGCTATGCCTATTCCAAGATCCAAAGGAGGACCTACATAAGAGGAGATAGATAAGCTCACACTTTGGTGTGCAAGGGATGCTCAAGCAAGGTCATACATACTAAACTCTATCTTTGACCTTCACTTTCCACATATTAGAGAATGCAAGATATCTCAAGAGACTTTGGATGCCCTAAAGACTTTCTTTTGTGCTAGTACCAAAGGAAGAAAGAATCATCTTTGGAAGGAGTTCAACCAAACGAAGAAGAAACCTAAAAAAACCATAATAGAGTTTGTTACCAAGGCCAAGGAGGTTGTAGATTACTTAGCCATTGGAGAGCTGATTGTAGAAGAGGCTATCATGAGGCAAATTCTCAATGGGATTCAAAGTGATAAGCAATGGCAATCCGTCACCACGACTTATGATCTCATCATAGATGTGCAAACTCCACACTTCAAAAACATCTTTCTTGGACAAATATTTAATCAAGAGGCCAACAATAGCATAAAGGAAGGTAACTCCTATCATGGTGATTCAACTAGTGCTCTATATGCAGATAAGAAGGACAAAAAGCGGAAAGGCAAGAAGAAGGAAGAAGACGAAGAAGAGACTTCCCAAGCCAACTTTGTAGGCAAGAGGAAGTGGAAATGTTGGAAAACAAAGGTTTCAATATCCTATTGGTCAAACAATGTTCCATGGTTCATTATGCTCAGAACAGTACAACATGTATAGCTCTCAGTTTTTTTGCCTCTACAAGCAATTGGTGTAGGCGCCTTGCCCACCTCAACTTTCTCCCATCGAGCCCACCCAGGATCGAATCCCGCCATCAGCACCGGCCGAGTGAGAAGGAAAAACGAATGATTTTTTGCTTTTCTTTCTTGATTAAAACACACAAACGGATGTAATCTTTTCACGATTATGAGTTTTTTCGAGGAGCTTTCTCGAGATCGCTATGATCATGAGATTTTGGCATAGCTTTATTGATGGGGAGAACATACTATATAAACATATGCTTGGGGTCACTTAAAAGTTATCCTTCACCTAGTTTCAACACCAAGCTTTGGAGAGCTTTGGTACCTCAATAGAGGTGGTGCTTCTTAGCACATGGGGCAGCCATGGTGCTATTTTGGAGCATGTTGAGGAGCGGCTATTGAGTTCTTCTTACAGAAGAAGAGTGTGCTCACACTCTTGCTTATGGAGAGGCTATTAGTAGCTTGGTGGTGTGGATCGGCCATTCACATGATGTATTTAAAGATTGTCTTCTACATGAAGATTTCAGTTTACTTCAAAGACATTGGATGGTGGTTAACATAAGATTTGCATCTTATATTAAGAATTCAAGTACATATTCTCTTTATGCACAGAGGTACTACTTGGATTTTATGGAGGGAGTAACATCCATATTAGGAGGAGTCCTATCTGGCATATGTACAAGAGAATCAGTACATATATGCTTTATGCATATTTGGATGAGGTGTTCGAGAGGGTATGGTCATATGAGTTTTAGGATTTCTAGCAGCAAACTTGCTAGCATTCTTTGCTACTTTTGTAAGTATGTGATCTTTTCACACATGTATCTAACGTAGGATCTTCCATAGCCTAAGGTTAGATGAGGGTTTGTTGATTATCAGTTTTAGATGGATCCTTCCTCTTTTTGTCACTCATATTCACTCTTCTACAACCTATTAGGTCACACATCTCAAATATATTCAGATTTCTGTCCATACATCTGAATATGTTTGTTACATTTGTACATTCACTCATCCATCTATTTCTGTTCACATAGAGTGGTTGAGAGTTTTTCTCCCACATTGTACATTGAACATTGGTATATATGATAGTGTGAGTAAGCAGTGGCTTACGTAACACTTTACACATGTTGTCTTATCTTTCTCTATCTTTGTCTAATCATTTGTATGATTAAATGTGGTATGTTCATGTTTTTTCAATATTGGAAGATTGCTAGATTCTATGTTGTATATGCTGGACCTATGGAACCTTGGACCTGTGGTATTAGTTATGGGCCTACTAAATTTCCAACATTTGGTATCAGAGCTTTAGGGTTTTGCTATCAGAGTTCATTGAGGCTCTTAGATTCCCAGGTTCCCGGACTTCCAGGTTTACAACATATGATTTAAGGGCATCTTCTAATATTTGACATTTGACAAACACACTTAATCTAGATGAGTAAAAGATTTGAGAATTAGAAAATTGAGTCACATGTGTGTTTATCAGTGTGGACTATGAAGTTGATGATTTGTTAGTAGTTGAATACTTTTGGAAGATTATGAAAATACTTTACAGAAGTATTGTTTGAAGACCAAGACTTGATGAAGAGAAGGCTACTTCAAATTCAAGGAAGAACAATGGTTTGGAGAAGATGAAGGAATCATATCAACATCAAATCACAGGTATTAGTTTTTACTATCAGATTATCATTTGCAGGTCATATCTTAGAAGAGCCGTTATGAAGAGATTTGAAGGATTCAAGGAGTGCTTTTATACACTTTCATTATTTCAAAGTTAAAGGCTGCCTCAAAACAGGTATCTAGAGGTTTTTCTAGAGAGTTTTGAGATATCTCTTTCATGGCAAGAAAACTCATCTAAGAAGACAAATGTGAAGAGCATCAGTTTTGTTTTTAGCCAATTTTATGTTGTAAGTTGCTTGGAAGTTTATGCTCACAATAAAATCTAGAGAGATAACTCTAGAGAGGTAATTCATCATTCACACAAAAGGTTGGTGAATTCCGTCATGTCAATCATTTGAAGCGAATTTTTGATTCAAAGATATGAGGAGATGGTAAAACATGATTCTATATTCACTTCCATTTGTATACCATGTTTGTTTTGTCTCTTATTCTTAGCACTAGAGGAAGATAAAAATTCATTTGAAGAAGTTAAGAGTGCTTGCTACTTCAAGATGAAGAGAACAAAAGCTATGGAAGAGAAGTATGAAGATGTTGACATCATCAGGTGGAAGAAAGATGTAGAAGAAGAAAGTCCATCATTTCCAAAAGAAAAGTAAGGCTTCCTTTTCTCATATATTTCCCATATACTTTTCTTACTTTATCATCTACATCCAAAGACAAGTCTACGAGAACATCTTGTGTGAAGATAGTCTAAAGAAGAAGCAATTTCTTGTTTTGCATTACACTTGGTCATGATTTAGTAGATTTGACAAAGAATTGCATTGAGAGAAACAAAAGCAATAGATATATATGTTTTGACTCATTTATGTATGAGTTATGTTTTAGTTGAAGCTTTTAAGAAAGTAGCTTATATGTTCCCTCAAAGAATTCTTGGAGTATCAATACAGAGCTACTTGGTATATGACAAGCTGCAAAGAAGTATATTTCTTCTTTATCAAACTCTTGAGGTAAAAGAGTTTTTTGTAGCACATGTTGAAGACTTGGGTTGAGGTTTTATGTTTGAAAAGGTTACTTATATTCAGTATTTTCAGAAAACTTCCAAAAATTTAGATTCTTTGATATACCAGTCAGTTGAAGAATCTACTTTCTATGATTGTCTTGATTTTTGGATACATACTTGTATTCAAAAAGGTGTTCCATTAGATCCTATCACTTGATTGAGAAGTGGACTTAGCCAAAAGAAAATCAAGCAGGTACTATCACATTTCACCGGAGTAGAATATGAAGATTTGAAGTATCAACTTGCAACTTTTGGAGTTCTCAAAGTGAGAGTTTATCCACTATGTTTCAAGTAGGAATTGCAGATTCTTGAGAAAGATTTGTTTGAAGAAAAGTTTTACAACTTTGTGAGAAGCATGGACACTTGGAGACATTCAGGTAATAAATCAAACATTCAGTCATGAAGGTTTGATGAGAGCAGATTCTACACAGGTATTTTGTTAGAGAGATCATTGATCTTGTATGATCTCCTATGATCTTGTATGATCTTGAATGATCTTGTTGATCATGAAGATCTTGAGTATTTATGAGTCAGTTAACTATCCTTTGTTTATAAGGCTCTTAGCATTGGAAGAAGTAAGTCAAAGATTCAGGTTCTATCAGATTTTTGTTGCAAAGAGATAGAAGAAGATACTTGTTATGTTGTAGAAAGGTTATGAATCCTAAAATGCTTTCAACAAGGTTCTTATGATAGATCAGCTAACCTTATTCTAGATTTTGGGAAGCTGAGGACTGAAACAGTGAAAGTCATTAGCATCTGCAGTGCTAATAAAAAGGATTCAGGATTTTTGTTTCAGATACAGGTATCTGATCACTAGAGATCAAATTTATTGAAAGAAGGAAGACATTCCAAATTTCATAAAGTCGGATATACTTGAAGAATTATGGATACTAGTGTTAAATCATCCAAGGGCGTGATGAAACATGAAGACTTATTTTCAGCCATATATGAAAGAATGGAGAGTCATATCTATAGGTATTCCTATTTCAGGTATTCCTATTTCAGGTATTCCTATATTTCCTTTGTCACCTTCTCTTTGTGTTCCAGCTTTGAAAGAAGAAGAAAGATGGAGAATGTCTGGAGAAAGTTCCTGTTAAGATGTTCCTGTTCAAGAGAAGGTTCCAGAGTTCTATTGAAGAAAAGCTTGATATTTCAGAGAGGTATGTTTGAGAAGTGCGCACATTTATGATTATACCAGATTCTGAAGGAAAGAGGTCTGAAAGACTTACAGATTGAACAAGGATGAAGACATGATGACATCATAGATTTTTTGATGAGACTCATGAGTTGATTTCAATTGATTTCAGTTAAGTTAAGTTGAGTTGACTTGACTTGACTTGAGTACAGTCAGAGATGAACATGTAGTGTTCATAATACACTAAGTTGTGAGTTGTCCCTCACAGGTTCTAGGATTCAGTTATTGATTATGTTTAGTGTATTCCCATGACACAACAGAAGTACATTGAGAAAGGTTTCATAAGGTAAATGCAAATATATGGATCCTAGTGTATGTTTTCAGGTTTATGAAGACAGGAGATAGGAGGTTCAAAGTCAGTACTTGCTACATTTGTTGTCAAGTAAGTGATTGCTTGATGTGTACACTATTGGATATCTAGTTTGCATATTTTCTCAAGTAATATGGTTCATATATAGCAATAAGTTTGAAGGAAAGTCAAATTTAGTTTTGAAGAAGACTTTTGAAGAATACGTTTGAAGATCAAATTTCGGGAGTACAAGTTTGAAGCTTATGAAGTTTGCAGATGAATGAAGTTACATGTTCAGTGCAGTTTGTACCAATATGACATTGCACGGCGGATTGTTGGAAAACAAAGGTTTCAATATCCTATTGGTCAAACAATGTTCATTATGCTTAGAACAATACAACATGTATAGCTCTTAGTTTTGTTCCCTCTACAAGCGATTGGCGTAGGCGACTTGGCCACCTCGACTTTCTCCCATTGAGCCCAGCGGGGATCAAATCCTGCCATAAGCACCAGCGCAGCGTGAATGAAAAACGGATGATTTTTTTCTTTTCTTTCTTGATTAAAACACACGAACGGATGCGATCTTTTCACGATTATGAATTTTTTGGAGGAGCTTTGAAATCGCTACGATCATGAGCTTTTGGCATAGCTTTATTGATGGGGAGAACATACTATATAAACATATGCTTGGGGTCACTTCAAAGTTATCCTTCACCTAGTTTCAACACCAAGCTTTGGTGAGCTTTGGTACCTCAATAGAGCTGGTGCTTCTTACCACATGGGGCAGCCATGGTGCTATTTTGGAGCATGTTGAGGAGCGGCTATGCAGTTCTTCTTGGAGAAGAAGAGTGTGCTCACACTCTTGCTTATGGAGAGGCTATTAGCAGCTTGGTGGTGTGGATCGGCCACTCACATGATGTATTTGAAGATTCTCTTCTACATGAAGATTTTGGCTTACTTCAAAGACATTGGATGGTGGTTAACATAAAATTTGCATATTATGTTAAGAATTCATGTACATATTCTCTTTATGCACACAGATACTACTTGGAGTTTATGGAGGTAGTAACATCCATATCAGGAAGAGTCCTATTCGGCATAGGTACAAGAGAATCAATACATATATGCTTTATGCATATTTGGATGAGGTGTTCGATACAGTATGGTCATATGAGTTTTGAGATTTCTTGCAGCAAACTTGTTAGCATTCTTTGCTACTTTTGTAAGTATGTGATCTTTTCACACACGTATCTAACTTAGGGTCTTCCATAGCCTAAGATTAGATGAGGATTTGTTGATTATTAGTTTTAGATTGATCCTTCCTCTTTCTGTCACTCATATTCACTCTTCTACAACCTAATAGGTCACACATCTCATATATATATTCAGATTTCTGTCCATACATGTGAATATATTTGTTACATCTGTACATTCACTCATCCATCTATTTCTATTCACATAGAGTGGTTGAGAGTTTTGCTCCCACATTGTACATTGAACATTGGTTATATGATAGTGTGAGTAAGTGGTGGCTTAGGTAACACTTTACACATGTTGTCTTATCTTTCTCTATCTTTGGCTCATCATTTGTATGCTTAAATGTTGTATGTTCATGTTTTGTCAATATTGGAAGCTTGCTAGATTCTATGTTGTATATGCTCGACCTATGGAACCTTGGACCTGTGGTATTAGTTATGGACCTACTAAATTTGCAATAGGAAAGGGAAGAAGAAAGGACCAAACCGCGACAAAGCCAAAGTTCAGAATGTTCAACATTATGCCATTTGTGATAAGACCAACCACTCAAAATTGCTGGTTAAATGGGAAGACCCAAAAAGGAAGCAGAAGAGGTGGATATGGCAGCAATAGAGCAGAAGGTGGACACAAATTCAACAATAACAATAGATGCCATAATACAAGGGACTAGAATAATTATTCTGAAGATCAAGCACATGAAGACTCATTGTTTCCAATGAATCTAAGACACAAAGAAGGTAAAGAAGATGATCATTTATTCTACATACATTCCGGATGTCCAAATCATGTTGCAAGCAAAAGTCTAAAGCATAGACATGAAATTCAAATAGGGGATGATACAAAGCACAATGTGGAGAAGATTGGTAACATCAAAGATTCCAATGGGAAGACAAACATTTTGAGTAAGGTTCTCTATGTACCCACTATCACTAAAAACCTTATATGTGTAGGCCAAGCCTTGCAAGTTAGGTTCACCCAACATGGAGCTTTTTTGTAAGATCCATGTCAAGGCTTCAAGAAGATAGCCAGAGATGAGAAGCATGGTAGGATCTTTACCTTTGAAGTAGGAGAAACCATGAGCTTAGCTTTATTCACTTTTGGGTCCCAAACCCTAAGTGAGCTTGAAGTATGACATAAGAGACTTGGTCATGTGAATGAAAGAACCTTGAAGGATATATGCAGGAATCAAAGTGTTCTAGGATTGGCAAACATATCAAAGCAACACATGATCAATAGATGTGATGCATGTCAGATTGGGAAGGCACAAAGACAACCGTTCAATCACAAAGGCTACATCCGCAACAACTTATTGGACTTAGTACATAAAAATGTACAGGGACCAACTCAAGAACATTCATTGGCACGATCAAGGTATTATGTCTCATTTATTGATGACCATAAAAGATGTACTATTCTATTCTTTATCAAGAGTAAGAATGAAGTGTTTGATTGCTTCAATAAGTATCTAGCACATGTGGAGAATCATACAGGTAGATCACTCAAGAAGATCGAATGTGATGGAGGGGGAGAATACTTCTCCAAAGAGTTTGATGAGTTCTTGCAAGATAAAGGTATCAAAAGGGCATTGAGTACCAGCTACTTTCCTCAACAAAATCGAATTGCAAAGACAAGAAACAAGACATTGGTTGGATCAACCAGGACAATTCTTGAAGAGAAGAGGTTGCGACATTATCTATGGGTAGTGGTTATTTCAACTGATGTGTACCATGTCAATAGACTACATCCAAATCACTTCAAGGTATAACTCCTTATGAAGCATGGCATGAAAGAAAACCTCGTCTTGGACATTGCAAAGTGCTTGGTTGTTTAGCTTATGCTCATGTTCCATACAAATAAGAGGTAAGCTAGATGAAAGTGTAGTGTTTATTGGGTATGTGTCAACTAAAATGAGCTATAGGTTCTATACTCCTTCAACCAAGCAATTCACTAGAAGTAGAGATGTTGTGTTTGAAGAACAGGAGTCTTTGTATGATGAAGACCAAGCAAGCTCCTAGAAGATCAACAAGAGAGAAGAAACAACAAGAAAGGTATGGATATGATTCCACATCTATTATAAATCATTCAATCAACTTGGAAAAAGACTCAATTTAAGAAGAACCCTCAACCTATGAGGAGGCAAAGGGAAACCCTAATCAGGAAAATGCCATGAAAGAAGAAATAGATGCATTGAAGGAGATGGACACCAGGGATTTGGTTCCAATGTCATCCAATCAAAAGGTAATTGATTGTAGATGGGTATATAAAGTTAAAAGAAACTTAGATGGATCACTTTATAGGCATAAGTTAAGATTCGGTACCAAAGGATGCTCACAAATGCATGGTATAGGCAACGAGGAAGCATTCTAACCACTTGCAAAGATGACTACAATCAGAACATTGATAAGTGAAGCTGCTCCAAGAAATTTGAGACTCCTCCAACTTGATGTAAAAAATGCATTTCTAAATTGTTGGATAATTCAAGAGGTATACATGTCACAACCTCCAGGTTTTGAAAACCCTAATCATGCATCTTCTGTTTACAAACTTAAGAAACCATTGTATGGATTGAAACAAGCTCCTAGAGCTTGGAATTATAGGTTGGTTACATACCTTCAAGATCAAGGGTTCAAACCTAGCAACTCAGATCACAATGAGGCTATCTATGTATGTGTATATGTAGATGATATTATTGTCACGGGTGATGATATGAATGGCATTCAAAGGATCAAGAGATACATGCAAGAGGAGTTCAAAGTTAGTGACTTAGGTGAGCTTAGGTGAGCTCACATATTTCCTAGGTGATATGCACAAATGAAGGAATGTATTTGACTCAGAGAAGATACATTTAGGATCTATTTCTTAAGCTCAAAATGGAGAACACTAAACCTAGAGGTACACCTTTGGAGATGAATCATAAATGTAGTGTTTATGAAGGTGAGAAAATTGAAGACCTTAAAGAATATCAAAGCTTGTTAGGTAGCTTGATATATGCTACTCATACAAGGGCAGACATCTCATATAGCATAGCAGTTCTAAGCCAATTCATGCACTCTCCAAGAAGAGGAAACATGGATGCAAATAAGAGAGTAGTTAAGTATCTCAATGGTACAATCAATGAAGGTATATTATATCCTTACTCTTCAGATTTGGATATCAAAATCTATTCAGATGAAAATTCGACAAGAGCTAAGGATGATAGAAAAAGTGCCTCTAGTCACTTACCATTTGTAGGTTGAAAGCTAGTGTTATGGAGTTCCAAGAAGCAACCATCAATTGCTTTGTCCTCAACTGAAGCAGAGTACAAAGCTTTGAGCATAGAAGCTCAAGATGCAATATGGTTAAAATTATTGTATACAAATTTGAGACTTGTGAGTTCCGAACCTCACATGTTTCGAGATAATGAAAATTCCATGCATCTAGCAAAAAACCCTATTTTCCATGCAAGAACCAAACACATAGAGGTTCATAACTAGTTCATAAGGGAGAAGCTCATGGCAAAGTAGATTGACATTTCTTTTGTTCCAACTAAAAAGCAAGTAGAAGATATGATGATGAAGACACTTGATGGAATAAAGCTTTGAAGATTGAAATCAACGGCAAGTATTCAACCTATTAGAGAATGAAGACTCAAGCATACTTTAGGTTGATGGGGAGTTGTTGAAACATCAAGCTTACATGATTTTTGAGGTCTATTGATCTACATCAAAAAGATATCGTTTTGATTACATCGAAAGAATATCCGTTTGAGAGTTCTTTTACTTATGCTCATTTATTGTACTTTTTTAAAAGATTTTTCATGGATCATTTACCATTATAAAAGCCTAGATCTTTACACATGTAAAAAGAGAAAAAGAAATCTAAAGTACCATAAATTTGAGGTGGTTGAGTTGCCATCAATGAATGAATCAATCACCTAAAAGTAGATCAAACTAGATCTTCACATTTCCTAGATTGTAGGAAAGTGAATTCATTCTCTTCGACAACCTTTACTGGCTTCATTTGAATTCAAAGTACACTTGTAGAACTCATGGAACACCTGTAGAAGTCATGAAGTTTATATAAAGACTTCAAATCACTTGTACATTACATGGAAGCGATATACATACACATGGCTATCATTGTCCTGCTCCTTCACTTTTTTGCATCAACTTCTTGAACGACAGTAAGCTTGCAAAGGTTGTTGCTCTCTCTACAGAGCTCCAAATTGGATGGTCAAGCACTTTTTAGAAAGATATTACTATCTATTTTATGGGTATAAATTTGAAAAAAAGGTGGTTGAGCAACTTGGGAGAAGTCTGAGTTTTTGTGTCTCAGGGTCTATCTCTACGCATTCCTGAAAAATAGGAGGTACTACTGTTGAGTGTGAAGTTCATTCGAGAAGCATAATTTTCTTATTTCTTGTGCTCTTGTGCATTCTACACACTCAAAACCTATGTGTATCACTCCTTAAAAAGTTTTTTTCTAATTTTAAGCATGTTGGATGCTATGAGCATTTGAAATTGAATATCTCATCCAAAGATATTAAGTTTTTTGAGCTAGTCAATGTGCAAACCTATCTGTTTTGTATCGACTCTTTCTCGTTGATGCTCCAAAGTAAAAATTGCATTTTATTGCACTTATCAATGCCTATAAGGTCTATTTGAGTCTTCATAAGCGAAAGGGTTGGTCTTGTGCGAGTTGGCTTTGCAACTCACTTTTCTACCTCCTACAAGCTTCTCCAAGTTCTTTCATTTCTTGAGGTTGATTTCCTCTTCCTCTTTACCTTTGTCTTCCCCTTGCTCCATATTGGATGCAAACTGTCCTAATTATTTATTGATCTTCCTCTACCTTTTCATTTTCCATTATGTCCACCTCTCTTTCCTTTGCATTCGCTTGAATGAAAGAATTGGGCTTCCTTGTCCTTTGAATGACCTCCATTGATGTTCATTTCATTGATGACCATGAATGTGATTAATAGCTCAAATTCTAGTAATGAGTCCTTCACATACCAGTTTGCATCTTCCCTTAGCCCGTTTTGTGTATTAGTAATCAAATCATCGTCATTGATGGAGCTTCGTATTGATCCTAAGGCATCTACAATCTCTTCAACCTTTAGGATATAATCATTCATGATGATATTTAAAGCCTTCATTATCTTTTTTAACTCATTATTGAGTTGCATCTTTTGATCCTTTGTGGAGGTGGGGTATAATCTCTCCCAAGCCTCCCACACCTTTTTATATGAGTCCAATTGTAGGATAAGGCAGATCATGCTATTACCAATTTGTTGGGATAGATGGATATGACCCTCATCTATCTTTCAATCCACTCATTCACTTACCTTTCTTGTGTATACGTTAATGGATCCCCACATGGAGGCTCATGCTAAGCTCCACTTACTAATCCTCATAGTTGCTTCTTGACAAGGAAATTTCTAACCTGAAATATCAAAGGTTGGTAGATGTCTTTCCCTTAATTCTCTATTTTGGTACCATTCTTGTCCATTGATTGAACATTAAGGCTTCCTAATCTTCCCTTGAGTGTGATGGAATAGCCAACATTTAAAATGATTACCTTCTTATAGATTCTAACCTTGATATGTATTGAGTTGTTAGCTCTTAGCTTGAAAATCCACTTATGAAGTTGATGTCGCTTATAGGTCTACAACAAGTCCTTTCATGAGAGCTTTAAGATCTTCAAATCATTTCTTTGACCTACACCAAGAGAGTTGTTGTAAGTTGTAAATTGTAACAACCTCCTTGCATTTGAAAGTAGTCCACAAATGATGAACATGTAGATGAAATTGAGGAGCATAAAAGAGTCCCTGAGCTTCTCTTAAGAGGCCTTCTATGTCATGTGATGATCTATGCTATGCCATAAAACACCCCAGTAGAATTGGGCTCTTCCTACTACATAAACTTCAGTTTATCATTTTCAGAGTAGGATTCATTTTAATAAAAATCATCAAATTGGGATATTCATGATAAACAACTTGACCATCTTTATGACCTTTAAACCATGAGAATTGGAAAGTCTTTATGCCAATCTTCGAAGATGATGATATTCTACATATTCCTGTTCATGCTATGGTTTCTGCTGCACCTACTGCAGAGCAGATTTGCTGGGATGGCAGAGATGTCCATGCACATGCATTCATAGCTTTGTCTGTCAAATGTGCCATTATTCCTCACATTCGCTCTTGTAGAACAGCTAAGGATGCTTGGGATACACTTACCAGATTGTACCAAGCAAGGAATGAGGCTCGTGTTGCTTACCTCTGAAAACAGTTGGAGAGTGAGCACATGAATGAAGGTGATTCTATGGACAATTTCCTAACGAAGATCAAAGATTTGAAGGAATAGTTGATTTTTGCCGATGAGGTTATACTAGATAGCTCACTTGTGCAGATCTTTTTGAATGGTCTTCCTGATTCATATCAGAGTTTTGCTTCTACTCAATCGATTGATGATGCAAGGCAATCTGAATGCCTTATCATTTGAGGAGTTAGTCTTTGTTCTGTTGCAGGAAGATCAGTCCAGACAGAACAGGTCCATTATGCGAGTTGTAGATCAAGCTTTCTTTCCTAGTCAGAAGGGCAAAGGAAAATGGAGCTCTTGAATTAGTAAACAGAAATCTGCTAATTATGCATATTCGAAGAAGGAAGATAAAAATGAGAAGAAATCAGAAAAGAAAAAAATGTTTTGTAAATACTATAAAGGGAATGATCATATCATAAAGAACTGTGCAAAACTGGCTGCTAAAGAGGCAAAGAAGAAAAAGGCTGGAATGGTTGTTGCAGAGGCCTCTACACCAAAAACAGAGTCTGCTAATCTTATGCAGGAAGAAGAATGGGCGTTTACTACTGTTTGCAATTTTGATCCATCTTCTCATGAGCAGTGCATGTCTGCAGTAGACTCAGATGTTTGCCAGTATTTTGATAGTGGGGTGACCAAACATATTACCTTAGAGTGCAATTTCTTCTCTTCACTTGAGCCTACCCCTACAGGGAATACTGTTACATGCGCCAACAACTCCTCTAATCCTCTTATGGGAGTTGGTAAGATCATTTGACTACTGCTGATGGAAGTTCTTTCACTTTGTCAGATGCTTTCTTTGTGCCAGGGATCAAGAAGAACCTGTTATTAGTTTCTGCATTAGCCAAGATTGGCTTGGTTGTGAAATTTGTTGATGATAGGTGTACAGTTCATGATCTATCAAATGGCGATGTGATTATTGCTTCTGGCATTTTATGTTGTGGGATGTATAAGCTCATAGACTATGAAAGATCTGTAAATGATTTGGCATGTGCAGTAAATGGTTCTCAGGCTATGTCAGATGCAAAGCTTTGGCATGCACACTTTGGTCATCTGAATTTTTCTAGTTTGCTATGCCTGCAGAAATCTGAAATGATTTTCTCTTTGCCCAAACTTAAGGCACCTGGAAAACATGTTTGTGAAGGCTCTCTTTTGGGCAAAATGTAGCGTTCATCCGTTCTAAAAGATGGTTCAGTTTCGGCTACTCAGAAATTGCACCTTGTACATAGTGATGTCTCTGGTCATATGCAGACACCTTCTTTTGGGAATTATCTTTACTTCGTGACTTTCATCCATGATTTTTCCAGGCATGCATGGGTATCCATTGAAGGCAAAGTCCGAAGTGTTCATGTGCTTCAAACAGTTTTTGGTTTTGGCTGAAAATCTGTCAGCATGTAAAATGGGCACCCTCTGTTCTGATCGAGGGGGGGAATATATGTCTTCTGATTTTAATGCATTTCTGGCTGAACGTGGGATAAAACACCACTGTATAGTGTCGTATATACCTCAATAGAATGGAGTTGCTGAATGAAAGAACAGGTCACTCATGGAGATGGCGAGGTGTATGGTCAAGAGTCATGCTTTACTACATAGTTTCTGGCTTGAGGCTGTCATGTGTGCAGCATATGTACTTAACACGTGTCCCACTAAAGCGCTGTAGTCTATCACTCCATATGAGGCTTGGCATGATCGCAAGCCATCTGGTGCTTATCTGAGTGTTTTTGGTTGTTTGGCATATGCATTAGTGCTTGAACAACATCGTAGAAATTTGGATGATAAAGCAGTAAAATGTATTTTTGTTGGGTACAGTTCTGAAAGTGAAGGCTATCGTCTGTATCATCCACAGACTAAATGCATTCTGGTTAGCCGTGATGTTGTTTTTGTGGAAGATGCTATTCAGCCATTGCTTTCATGTACTAAGGAGACATCTGTTAGCTCCAAAGACATGTATGATACTTTGCTGCCTATTTTTACAGGTCGATAGTCTAGTGCTGGTCCTAATGAGGCAACTTCTTAGCCTTTGTAGGTTTCATGTGATGATGCAGATCATTCCATTTCTGATGCAGATTTACATGATGCACTAGTTGATGAGAGAGTTGATATTGAGCAGGCAAAAACTATGCCAAAATGATTGGTGCAAACTTTGCGTGACAACAAATTAGATGCACCTCTGTCATATCGTACTCGTTCAGGCTCTCATAGTGCCTCTTTTGCATCAGATTGCTATGCTATGGCTACATCTAGTCTCTGTGATGAGAATGAACTTGTTTCCTTTGATGATGCACAAAATTTAGAAAATTGGATGGCTGCTATGCAATCTGAATATGATGCAATAATGAAGAATGGTACTTGGTCTTTATGTGACTTTCCTCCTGGAAAGAAGGCCATTGGCACTAAGTGGGTAAACAAGCTAAAGCATAAACGTGATGGTACAATTGACAGGTATAAGGCTAGGCTTGTTGCAAAAGGGTTATGCGTAGGAAAGAGGAAGATTTTGATGAGACCTTTGCACCTACATGCCATATGACTAGTGTTCGGAGCATTTGTGCACTTAGAGCCCATCATGGTTGTACTTCAGTTGGACATTAAAATTGCATTTCTAAATGGTGACTTGCATGAAGAAGTGTATGTTTTTCAGCCCCGTGGCTTCGTGCAGATAGGGCATGAAAACCACGTGTGCAGGTTAAAGAAGGCATTATATGGTTTAAAGCAAGCACCACGTGCTTGGTATGAGAAGATACATGCCTATCTCATTGCACATCGTTTTGAGAACAGTCCAACTGAAAGAACCTTATATGTTAAGCTTCCTAATGATGTGCTTCTGATCATTGTTGTCTATGTTGATGACATGCTGCTCACTAGTCCTATTGAGAACCATATTGCTGATTTTAAGGCTGAGTTACATGCCTCATTTGAGATGTTTGGTTTGGGGCACTTGCATCACTATTAGGGCATTCAGTTTATGCAAGTTGATGGTGGAATGGATTTGTGTCAAACGAAATATATTGACACATTATTGCAGCGTTTTGGCCTTGAAGACTGTAATTGCCACTCCTATGGAGACTGGTTTACCTTTGAGTCTTCATGATGCTGGAGATGCATTTGATGTTGTTCTCTATCAGCAGGCTGTTGGATGCTTGATTTACTTATGCATTACTCGGCCACATATTCAGTTTGCTGTCTCACAGATGAGCAGGTTTATGCATTGCCTAGGATTCAAACATTGGCAGGTGGTTAGGTGCATCTTTCACTACTTGAGTGGTACTCGGCTACTTGGGTTGTTTTATCCCAAGGGGGGATCACTACCGCTAGATTTGCATGATTTTTCTGACTCTAATAGGGTTGGTTGCTATGACACTCATGTGTCCACTAGTGGCTTTTGCTTCATGCTTGGTAGCTCATGTATATCTTGGTTGAGCAAGAAGCAGACTAGTGTGGCCACTTCCAGTTGTGAAGCTGAGTATAGGGCAGCTTTCACAGCTACTGTTGAGTGTTTGTGGCTCACACGCCTTATGGCTGATTTGAGTGTTGATCAGAATTCTGCCACCAGCATCTTCATTGACAGTCAGAGCGCATTGACAGTTGTGAGGAACCTTGTGTTCCATGCTCGCACTAAGCACATTGAGGTGCATTATCACTATGTCAGGGAGAGGTTCTCTGCTCGGAAGATCAACTTGGCATATGTGCCCACGCAGGAGAAGATTACAAACCTTTTCACGAAGGCTATGCCTAGGGAGAAGTTTGAAGCTTTCCGCAAAGCTTTGGGCTTACTTCCTTTTGTGGAGTGATTTCCACAATAGCTTGGCACTTCCTTATACATGAGTGCCAGCTACTTGTTCACCGCATCACTCCCAGCGGGGATTTGTTGATATATTTAGGTAGTGATGTGTGTGAACACTCTAGGACCGCCGGGGCACTTGTTTGCCTCTTTAGGAGATTTTTCCCCCCAGCTTGTATATATGCCTATTGCCCTAATGGGCTACTTATCTTTGTACATTCTCTAGTAATACATTCAATATTGTGTGTTGTGCTCCAATCTTCTTCCCCTTCTTTGTGCTCTTCACGTGCTTCTGCAGACGTCTATCTCCACAAGTGCATCGGGTGAGATTGCACACAATTATGTGTTGTTTGTCATCTACTATCCTTCTCTATGGGTTTAAAGATTTTGTGCTCTTTGTGTACATGTGTCCATAATGTCTTCCAATAGTGGTATCAAATCTTGCATACATCAATATAGAGGCATTTTAGTGTTGTCCATTTCAATGATTGGGCATAATTTGTTTTAGCATTCACAAACACTCTTTAAGTAAGGACTCACAATTAGGACCTCTCATTTAGCAAGGAGAAGATTGGAACCCAGAACCTAATATTGAAAAGTTAAGTGTTTACCAGTACGTTGCTAACTTGTGTTCTCACTTTGATTGTTTTTACTTATATTTAACATAACTTTCATCTATCTTACTTTTTCCATTCCCCAAAACCACCCTTCGTTTTTCCATTTTATTTCAAGAATTCTCAATATTTTTTTCATAGTTATAGGGTGGGGGTTTTTTCTTTTACACACCCATGGACCCTATGCATAGCATGAGGACTTTGGTGAATCACATCTACCTAGAGTACCACTCAAACAATAGTTGGAGCTCTTACAACATGAACTCAAAGACCTCCAAAATGAGCTTTGAGAATATGATGAATTGCTTTAAAAGATGCATTCCAAGGAGGAAAACCTTGGAGACATGGTGAACGCCATTGTTACCGCGTAAGAAATTTTCACGCATCATATAAGCCCACAATACATGTCGCATCATATAAGCCCACAATGGGTAGTTGGTACCATCCAACTTATCCTCAACAGCCAACATACGGAATACATCACTGCTTTCAGCCATGGCGAGTGACTAAAATACCTTGATGTAGAAAATTGATTGTATCTCAAAAAGTTGAACAGAACTGCCCACATGAATTCCGCTAGACCTGTAGCAGACTTCGAGACGCTTATTCTGGCGAATAGAAACTGGTATATACCTTTGGCACAAAAAGACAAAATAGCCTGCACAAGCGCTGTGATAGTGCGTTCGGAGGCTGAATGGAGTTCAGATCACGATTTCAGCACCACAAAACGAAGCTGTTTTGATCTCAAAAACACTCTGAGTATGCTCACTAAAATTTGTGCCATTCTGAGATTGCAAACGGAGGAGTGTCGACGGCACCCTAGATGAAGCGATGACCTGCTCTGATACCAATTGTTGGAGATAGATGTCTGCGGAAGCACTCGAACAACACAAGGAAGGAGAAGAAGCTTGGAGCACAACACAAAATACTGAATGTATTAGTAGAGAATGTATAAAGATAAGCAGCCCATTAGGGCAGTAGGCGTATATACAAGCCGGGGAAAAAAACCTCCTAAAGAGGGAAAAAAGTGCACCGGCAGTCCTAGAGTGTTCACACACATCACTACCTAAATATATCAACAGCACTCTATTGGATGCGTCTCTAGAGTGCCTATATTTATACTTTCTTTTATTATGTCCAAATAGAGATTACACTAAGGGTTATTACTTCCAAGCAAGTGTGTGAATAAAATGTTTCTAACTTCTATGGAAAGCCTTAGATTTTATTTACAAAAGTTGCATTCTACAATGATCCTTACCTCAACCACTATTTTTATGACTTTCTAAAAAGAACCTTCTATGTAGGTCTTTATTTACAAAATAGATGAAAAATATGATTTATGTTATTTGTGTGCAAATACATCCCAATAAGTCTATTCCCATCCACACCCTCACAAATCTTCAACTGCTATATCAAAGCACAGAACACATTAGTATGTCAATAATAAGCTATAATAATTCAACATTGCATAAATCATAACATCTATTTATGCATACTACATCTCTATTTTCCTTTACATTACTTGATATGGAAATTTATCTAATTCTATGATCATCTTCTCTCTGTCTCTCTCTCATCCCTTATACATGTATACTAATGTAGATACATGCACATATACATATAAGCTAACATAAAATAATACATACTGAACACATATACATACATACATTCCTTTATATATGTATACTAATGTAGATACATATACATATACATATAAACTAACATAAAATAATACATAATACATACATACATACATGCGTACAAGCCAACATGTATATGTACATGCACGCATAAATACATGGAAGTAACCATATATACGTATATTGCACTACAACATATGAGGGGCATACTGATGTTGTCCATACCAACATTCCACCTCCGACATCAATATGATCAATGGAAATGTGTGGAAGGATCACGTTAGACATACTGATGGTCACTAGACCATCAATATGACCATTTGAAATTGACCATCCATATACGTTGCCGTCGTGGGTATAGGCACAAGTATAGGCGTCGATATAAGTGTGGGTATGAGCGTCGATAAGTTCTTAGAAATTATCAATGCTTATATCAACCCTTATATTGATGCATATATTGGCATCGTGCTTAAAACATACTAAGACCTGAGAACAAAAAGTCAATATTTTGTGCGTGTTTTGAACTGAGTAGTGCTTCTATCAAACTTGCGCACGTGACCTAAATTGTGATCTGTATTGTCTTCTGCACACACAAACAGAGATTTGTGTCTTTACACACACACTCTCTCTCTCTCTAGATCTTAGTAAGTGATGCACATACTCTTTCACCCTTTTTCTTTCTCTATGTTTTCTGTTGTCTAATTTCCTTTCTCTTTGGTTTTGCAAGAGTTTTTTGGTGTCAATTCTTTGGAATTTGATGACACTACAACAGATCGATGGTATACCGAGGTTTTTACGGAGGAAAATGAATGCGGCTTTATTTGTCGCGATGCCGGTGTAAAGGTCGGTATGCGCGTTGGTACTATAGCGTCCGTATATGCGTCGGTATGTGAATCGGTATAAGCATTGGTATATGCGTCAGTAATACCGACGCCCATACCAAGGCCTCTGCTGGGTATACTGTCGCTTATACCGTCGCCTACTGGGTGTACCGACGCTTATTCCGATGACATTACTGGGAGTACTATCACGTATACCGATGACCATACCTGCAAATTTTTTTTGGGCAGAGTGTGTTGTCTTTTGCTACAGCAACATTACCATGATGTTGCTTAACAAAAGACAATACACTCTGCCCAAAAAAAACCCGAGTACATGTGATGTGTACTCTAATGTCAACCAAAATATGATTTCATGAAAGAGAGTATTATTGGACACAAAAGAGATAATCAGAATGAACCATGAACCATGTACAAAAGAAATTATATATTTTAATAATGAAGCATGTACAAGAATTCCGTTCGTGTTGGAGGACGACCCATTGCCAGCCCTTGAAACAAATATACAATAGATTATAGGAACATACATGAGAAATTTAGTACAAATAAATTCAATAAATGAAATGGTACTTATAAACTCATGATGCATCGTGTCATATCCGCCGCTGCCCAAATGTGACGGTCCGACCTTATCTAAACGTGTGGCTGTGGCATCTCGTTGCTGGCGATATCAGTTAGGACATTAGGAAAAAGGGTGAACCCTGCATGGGCCTTGTAAGGATCCCTAATTTTCAGGGATTAAGCCTCATTCTGCTGTTGTCTAAGGGGACAAAGTGCATTTAATAGGGCACTTTTTAGTAGGCTGGAGTAGGCTTTTTTTAAGGCTTACTAGGCTCCTCTCTCTCTTCTTTTAGAGAGAGAGAAAGGGAATCTACTTTCCACATCATCAAACTCGAGCATGTATGGGAATAAAAAAATGAAATTTTTTTTAAAGTCTCAATTTCAGTGTTTATTTACTTGAAAGGGCTCATTTTTTAATATATATGTCAGAAGTGACCTTTTTTTAGTTTAGTTTTTAATTTTCCTTTTGAAAAAGCAATATTTTTAAAATCCCTCCAAAAGTAGAGTGCCACATCATCAAATCCGTAACTGCTCTTCACCCAAAAAATGACTTTTTCAAAATTTCAACATTTTTGGCTATTTTCAGTGGAAAAACACACTGTGACCCATCCTCATCCAAGAAAAGAAACTTTTCTTGAGAAAATCATGCTCTAGCATCTCTTCCAAACAAATTTCTGGTCTCTTTCTCAGTATTGTTTAATTGTTGGAAAAGATGGTGTTGACACCTATTACAAACCTCACATTAGGACGTCCTCATGCCCCAGCATCAACAAGTATCCATGTTCGTGTGCCCAGAGAGTTTGCTCCAAATACACAATGCAACAATGATGTGAACTCTCAAAATGAGCGTCGTGAAGCTGGAGAAAAGAATATTGATCTTTGGACTCATGGTTCATTATACCCTCCTGATCCAATGTCTTCTTACCATCCAACATTCCATAACCTCTCAACTTTACTTCAGTTCATCGGTGCCGGTAAAGTTGGGCTCTTAGGTTATTGTCAATGATTATCTACACATTCAACTGCCATTACTAAGTATTGGATTCAACAATATCAACTAAATCATACAAGGTTGATCACTTTTGAAAGCACAATCATATCTTTACAAGAAAAGCTTGCAGAGCTTGAAACGCATATGGAAGAAAAGGAGAGAACAATTGAGATATTTAAAAACACTGTCCAACACTTGAGAGAGACTCCACTTGGGATGCGACGTAGGAGACGATCATTAACATCCTTTGACTCTCTTTCAATTGGTGGTGGAGCACACAAACGACGAGTTTTTGCAATAAGGTTTGGCTTGTATTTGTTTCTCTTTTTGGAAGACTTTTATATGTATATATATATATATTTTTTTTTCTTGTTATGTAGGTCATTCGTTGAAGATGTTAATGCATCATCAACAACAGAGGATCAATTCAAGTTATTAAATTCTTGTTTGACCAACAAGCAGGTGGTTAGTATTTTGGAGTCACGGATAGGAAACCTTATCAAGAAGAAAGTGATTAAAGATTTCACAAAAAAGTTACAAGATATTATCACTCCTAGAGACGTGCAGATGGTATGTGATGAAGCAGGAATTAGTACTAAAGGATACAGTGCATTGTACAACCTTTTGAAGCATTCATTAGAAAGAGAAGGTATTTTACAGAATATGTTTCCATCTCCTTACAAGGTATCGCTAAAGAAGTCAATGTCCAATGAAGATATAACTAGTATTCTTGGAAACTACTTATATATAGAGGATATTATGCCTATGTCTATTTATCATTTATCTACATCCAAAAAAGAGTTGAAAAGTGCAGTTGGAAATGGATTTCCTTACACAAAGTACAACAACATATTCATGGATTTGGAGAGGCTTCAACAGGCAATGGTTCAATTTTACAAATCTACTATACCAGGTATGTGCACTATTGTTACCTTGATATACATTGTATTTTGATGTTATAAAGATTTTGCTAATTTATGCAGATTGTAATACCAAATTACAGTTTATATTGAAGTTAGATGAATGCCAGATTATAAAGGGACGACGAATGGAGAGATTGAGTTTGACACTCATGAATGAAGCTATGAGAAATGCCATATCTGATGAAAGTTGTAACTCTAGCTCTAAGTCTACATATAGTGTTCAATCCGAGAAAGAAATATGGTGGTTAGGTGCTATTGAAGTACCTAAAGAATCCAATGATGTTCTTTCATGGATTTTTAGTAGGACCCCATGGATCACTAAAGTAATACTTTCTCAAATTCATGGTGCAAAGCTCCACATAGAAAACTTTGGTGATTTTGAGATAGATTGGCACTTGGGTGGGGATTTAAAAACTAACAAATGCATGTTAGGTTGCAAGCAAGGTGCATCTGATCGTTATCCATGTCCATTTTGTACTCGAGGCTACAAAGTAACAAAGGGACAACAAAAAGTACTATCTAGCTTAGATGAATACATAGATGCACCTACTTCCACGGAATGGGATAGACCTTTGTTAAGGTGTCCAATGTTAGAAATACCTAACCGTGACACATTAGATAAAGATTGGAATCCCATTATTCCATTTCCATTAGTTAATGTTCACTTTTGCACATTGCATGCTTTCATGAGAATATTTGATAGATTATTGAAGCTCCACATAGAATATGCATTTTCCATGAAGCCAATTGATAAATCTATACAAGCAATCAAAAAATTGGAAGAGTTGCTTAATTCGATTGGTTGTCATGGTGGTAATGTAACTCTAGTTGTCAAAAAACCTGGTGAATCGCAAAATAGTTTGCAACAAGTGTCAATGACAGGGAAGAAGGCAAGAAAATTTTCAGAACATGTGTAAGCCCTAAGAAAAATGAATGCAGGGAGCTATGGAAAGACTTGTGCATGATCACCACTGATAATGATTCTCAAATTGACCTTAGTAATAGGCGAAAGAAGGTTTGGTCATGCTTAGATAAGTTGGTAGGTTTAATGAGTCTTAATAGCTCCAACAAAAATGACCGTCAGTTGTTTCAAGATACATTAATGGAGTTTGCAAAGTGTTTCATCCTATCTTGGGGAGAGAGCAATATTACACATTACATTGTAAGTTTTCTTATTTTTTCAATTTTCTTGTTGATAAGATTGTGTTATATGTACTTATATCATTTCAGCATATTTTATTTGCACATGGAGCATTTTTTATGCATCGATATGGTTCATTGGAGATTTTTAGTACACAAGGAATGGAGAAGTCACATTACAAGGCTAGAGGTGTTTACTTCAAGAACACACGACATGGTGGTGGTGCAATGCAACCAAACTATATGGAAGAGATGTTTAATTGGTTTTATCGTACTGCATTTTCAAGGACATATGCAATGGAATGAGCCAAGGAGTCGAAAGTTGCAAAACTTGCAAGATTTAATCAACACAACTTAGCTAGTGAAAAATGGAAGTCATCATTGGGACCTTTACGTCATGCTCAATGGCGGGCTACAAGAACACGACAGGGTTCATCATGGAAGTGAAGTCATTTAATACATTCATGGCATTTTCTGAATAATTCATAAGGTTTGCTACACACTAATCTCTTGTTTGCAATTTTTTCAGGTAATTTTTAATTTTTAAACTATTTTTTGTCCATTCAGATGTGAACAGAACCTTTTTAAGTGAAACATTATAAAAGGAGACTCATTGTCTCATTTCAACATTCTAGCACTGTAGAGGATGGCACGAACAAAGCAAACTGCAAGGAAGGATCCCATTAACTTTCCTACCTATGTGCAAGGCACTCAGAAGCCACCATGGATGAATCACCACAAAAGGCGACGTAGTGTCTCGCGCTCTGCATCCCATCGCGAAACAGGTGGTGGCCATACCTCTGGGAGTGAACAGTTGCATGAACAAGTGGAACATGGGCAATCCAGGGAAAAGGCCGTAAATCAACCCCAATCACCACCATCATCATATGATGAGCCTCCATCACCAAAGAGACCAACAAAGACAAGGGTGAAGGAGCATGCTCATAGACAGGTAGTTTCTGATGATGATTTTGATGAATCGCATGAGGATGTGTCTCAACAACGTTCACAATCAAGTGATGAGAGTCAAACATTGCCACCATGGGGTAACGAAGAAATACCTACAAATCATAGGGTTACTGTAGCGGGAAAGACACTACCATCAAATCAGGGGGCCATACCCAATGATCAAGAGAGAGAGCAAAGCCAGCAACAACATCCTGAACAAGGAGAAAGCTCAAGACGCGTGCAACGGAAGAAGAAATTCTTTCAACCTCGTCGTAGACCACCCCAACCAAGACCACAAGAAAATGTCCAACGAAGACCACCACCACCACAAGCTAGAGCACCACAACGAAGAAGAAGATATACGAAGGCATTTGCAGAGATAAGGCACTATCAAAAGACAGCTGAGCTTCTCATACCTAGAAGACCCTTTGCAAGGGTGGTCAAAGAAGAGTTACAAAGGTATTGTGCAGGGTTAAGGATCCAAGCTCTAGCTTTAGAAGCTTTACAAGAGGCAGCTGAAGCATTTTTGATATCAATGCTAGAGGATTCCAACCTGTGCGCCATCCATGCTAAGCGAGTCACTATACAACCGAAGGACATACAGTTAGCTAGGAGAATTAGGGGTGATCGTAGCTAAGTTTTGTAACTGATCTCTATGGACAAGAGATTTCTTGTAAATATTGCCATTTTCAATGAAACATTAGCAATTTTCCTTTATTCCATTTATAATCTCATTATTTAGAATGAAACATGAGCAGTCATTTTACATTTCCATGTGTTTTCTTGTGATAATCTCTCATATATGAATGATTGTTTTCTTATCTTGTCATTTTGATCTAGTGATAATATCCCTGTACTGAAATTTCTTTTTTATTTAAGGTCATGTAGGTCTTGTAGGGCATTGGGAGGCCAAATAAGGCCCTACCACAAAAACGCGGGAGAAGGCCCTGCAAAACGTTTGCAGGGCCTTCTCCCGCGTTTCTGTGGCAGGGCCTTATTTGGCCTCCTAATGCCCTACAAAACCTTTAAATTATGAAAGAGGGATCATGACTAGTAAAGCTAGTTCAGGGGTAGTTAATATGAACAAATTTTGACCTCCCTATACCTTTGAAACATATGAGCAGAGCATTTTGAAACTTAGAACATTTGCATTCTTGAAAATATCCATCTAGTGAAGGTTCAGTCTCATGTAAGGTAACCTTGGGCATGTCAGGATCTTTAGTTTCATTCTTTTGGACTCTTGATCATTGGGTATGGCCTCCATTAAGGTCTTCTAGGGCATTGGGAGGCCAAATAAGGCCCTGCCACAGAAACGCGGGAGAAGGCCCTGCAAACGTTTTGCAGGGCCTTCTCCCGCGTTTCTGTGGCAGGGCCTTATTTGGCCTCCCAATGCCCTAGAAGACCTTAATGGAGGCCATACCCAATGATCAAGAGTCCAAAAGAATGAAACTAAAGGTCCTCCCAATGCCCTACATGACATCAATACATCACATGCAGGTCCAAAAGAATTTTAGATAATATACTGAAAAAGAAATACTTGAGACAATTGTAAATAAAGCAAAGTGAAAATTTGATATTAATTCAATTGTTTACATCAATTGGCTTTGAGTTTCTCAATGACTCTCTTTCGACGCTCCAAAGCCATGGGTAGGGTGTAAGTCAAAATTGAGTTTGCTATTTGATCAACATTTCTAACACCTAGACCTAGAGATATACCTATTTGGCCTAAGACCTTTCCACGGAAGTTGGAACCTAAGGTTGTAGTTACAAGGGATTTCTTAACTAAAAAGATACAATTACTCCCCTGTGTAATGGTTGATAAACAAAGCAATTTACTTAAGGCCTTTAGACACCATGTCATGAAGTGGCCCTGAGGACTGAACTCTTTATGGATAATTACAAAATGGTCTTTGGGAAGTTTCCCAATGTAGTTTGCAAGGGATGAGCCACCTCCACGAGCCACTCGATCACCTCCGCTCCTTGCTGCAAGCTTGTCGACTTCAATCACCTCCTGCACAAAGTTTTATGATTAGTAGCTGCATGTGTTTGTAAGAATGAATGACATGAATTGAAGATACTTACATCCTGAACTCTATCTTCTTCTTCTCCTCTCTCTTGAAGTTGTAAATTAATGCAGGAGTGGGACATCCCACTCTGCTCGATTACTGGTGAGGCGGGAATTTTTGATTCCAATATCCTTTCTTGTGCATTATTAAATGGTTCTTCTGTGATATGTTCATGTTCACTTGTGAGTATGTCATTGCAAACCAATTTTATTGTGTCGGCCACTGAGTCACCAAATGGCAAACACTTTTTCTCCAACAACTCAGAGGTACTATCCAAAGGACACTCTGACAAAGTACAAAACAAACTTAGGCATTCATCAAGCCATAGCCCAAATGCCTTCTCTACATCATGTAAAAACAAATATTCTTGTCCCTCGACAAGAACCATTGAAAAAGTTTCAATCTCCACCTCTGGAATAGTTGCTTCTGGCTCCGAAGAGGTGGATGGCTTAGGCACTTCTTTCAACTTATCATCCACACCAAGAGGATAAGTTTTCTCAATAGCTTCTCTCTCTAATAGGAGATTCAAGGGTTCTTGAGGTGGTTCCTTTTTATCCTCGACAAAACCACCTGTAAGAAGATGAGGGATCTCATGAGGAATTGGTTCTGGTTCCTCATTCACAAAGAAAATTGTGGCAGCAATGAATGAAAGATATTTTGCACCCATCTTGCGTTTCCTATTCAATTTCCTTATAAGTGGCACAGTTTCATCAAGAAGGTGCCCTGCTTCCTCTGCAATTGCCTGGAACCGTTTCAATCGTTTTGCAAAAGCCTCATCACCTTTGTGAATGTAGGTGAGAAGGTCACATGGAACCCAAGTTCCATCATATGGTGGTATTTCAATGGAGAAACGCAATATATGAACTTGCATATATTGAAGTAGCTCCTCCAAAGCATCGGCATTCATTTGCACGGTTCCATGGAGGTCAGGAACCTTGGAGAGAAGATCATATAGGTCATGTTGACCTTTATAATCTGAATCCTCCAAAAATTCTAGAAACTTGTGGCGTGCACTCTTAGTAGGTACAGAGGTGGAAGCCATAGCTTGCAAATGCAGACTGTTCTAACACTCAATGTGGTTGCAAAAGTGAGAAATCAAGAGAGAGGACTCCTATTTATAACTTTTCTAGAATTTTTAAGTGATGGGTCCCACTTTTTCATAGAAGTGACTTTTCCTTAAATTAAAACATAAGAGTCTTGAAAAGGAAAACTTTGACATTTGAGATCACATCAAAGGAAATAAACAATAAGAATGCTCTTTCAAGAAAAACCTTGAGAATTTACAGATACAAGTAGAATGTGGCCAAAATATCCTTGAAGCAAATGTGAAAAATTTTTCATTGCAAAAATAGGTTTGTTTACAGGTTTCACAGTATCTTTACAAAAAAGAGTTATGACAATGAAATGTCAGTTCCATCCATGCTCCAATCTGCAAGAACCTTGATTTTGTCTTCCAATCTCTTTCCAATCTGTGGACAATTCATAAAAGAGTAAACCATTTTCAAATCATGAACAATAGTGATAGAATAATATATATATATATATATATATATATATATATATATATATATATATATATATATATATATATATCTATATGTATATATGGAATACAACTCTTACCTTGTTCCCTCGTATTCAAAATTTGAAATCATGAAGATCGTCATATCCCATGATAAGTAAGTGCTCTCTCAAGTTGGCCAAGTTCCAATGTTGATTAACTAAAACCACCTCCATATCATTGTTTGGTAACTTCACATTAATTTCAAATGAAGCTAAAGATCCCTCCGAGCTTTGCAAAGGTATCCACTCTCCTAGTTTACACATCCAACGATCATAATAAAATCTGATGTACAATGAGGTGCGATGTTTTAAATAGCGAAACCCTATACCTGTGTCACCAATTCTACAACGATATCTATCCCCTTTTGACAATCCTTCTACATAACCCCAGTTTTCCCCTAACAATCCTTCTACTGCTTCGTATGTAATATCTTTACATAGGAACATTGTAGGAGTTTCTACAAAAGGAATGCCTTGAAATATGAAAACAAAGCAATGGATTGGTAGAGTCCAATGAAGACCTATTGATCTAGATACTCGTGTGAATTTCAAAGAGTTATGTATGTCCATCACCATCTTACGCTTGAAAGATGATATGGACCAAAAATCAGGTTTTGGCCACTCTAAACTAAGAAGAGAGTCAACTTCGATAATCTCCAACCTTCCATATTCACCATCTGTGGAAGGAACAATGTACTTGTGAGTGTAAAAGAAGATCCTTTCACGAATAAGTTTAGCAGGAGGTACATCTGGAAACACTAATGCCCCAATGTCTGCATGTAATGCTTTGAAAGTTCCTGTGAGACTATGAAGTGGTTGCTCTTCCACTAAACTAGAAGGAAATATGACTGTAGCAATGAAAAACATTAGAGATGAGTAATTAAGACATTTAACACCATGAAGCATTGAGAAAATAGAAATACTCACAATGGATTGGATATCTAATTCTATTGGAGTTTTCTAACTTCATGGTTGAAACTGTGAAGACATGTTGTACAATAGCAACCATCCCACCATGTGTTTGCTGCTTGAAGCCTAAGAGCTTACCTTTCCAATGAAGATCCAAATTTCCACAATCTCGAACACGATGAGGACCAAGTCCAGATGGCTGCATGTACACCCATGCACCTTTGCAAAACTCTTGTGGTAGCCAACTTCCTTCCATTGTTTTGATGTTGTGGCACGTCATTGTGTGAACTTCGTCCTTTGGTCTCCTACGAGCTCTAGAGCTTTCCATGGGAGTAAGAGTTGTTGTCATTGCTGCAGAAGTTGGGAGAATGGTAGGAGGAGAAACAATGCTTCTGTTGTATGGTATGGAGGGAATAGAGGTGAAAAATATGACTTTTTGGGTTTTGGGTATGAAAATGGGAGTTTGAAGAGGGAAAATAGAGTTTTTTGAGTCATTTTGAAAAAAGTCACTTTTTTAGTCCACAAACATGCACGGATTTTGAATTAGAAGTCAAAAATAGCACTTTTGACCCTGAAAAGTGATATGGAGGTCATTTAATGGTATTATGATGAGTTTTACAACTTTTAAAAAATTTTGAATTTTTGGGCCCAGCCTGATTACGAGATTTCTTCTCTCTCTAGAAGACAACCCTGAACATAGAGGAATCTTGTCCCCTCTTCCCCCTTCAGCCTAGTATTTTATAGGGTATAGACTGTGGCGACCACCCTCTTCTGATTGGTCCATCACTAATCACTCCTTGAGCTAAAAGGCCCATCCAGGGTTCACCTTTTTTCCTAATGAGTCTGCTACTGCTCGTCACGAATCATGTCCCACTCCTCAACATCTAACCATAGCGGCTTTGGTAAGCCTGCTCTAAAAGCATCACGAGCCTCGGATCGTCGATGGGACATAACCTTATGTGCGGTGTGCAGAATCCACTCTGAACTGACAAGTGACTATCCATCGGCTCGTCGAAACTCCTGATAAATTGTTTGTGTGATATAATTCTTCCGATCTTTATCCTGCTCACTCCATTTCAGCATGATAGAGTGTCCAAACTGTATGGAGCAAAGCTATCGTATGCGTGCACACATTGCTTTGCCAGCCGCATCCATCACCGGAGCTCCATCTCGGATACTATACACCTTGGATTCATCATGGTCATGAGCACCCCAAGGTGTACGTGGTGTTCCACGTGGTGTACTGCGTGGCGTACCTACATCTGCGGTACTCGTCTTAGGAGTGAAAGCGGGCGACACAATGTCCGTCGCACTGCCTCCACAATAGCTGCCTCCTCCGCCTCCTGACCTACTTGTAGATCCACTCCGAGAACCTCCTGCTCGAGAGCATGACCTCGATCTACGAGACGGGCCAGAACCTGTATCGTGCTGAGGTGTCAAATGCACATGTCTACTTTTAGACCCAATAGGAGATGGCTGAAAAGATGGTCGTGGTGCAGTCACAAAGCTAGGAGACATACCTCCTATGGGAGTAGCACCATCCGCAGGAGTGACACTGGCAGGAGTGACACTGGCAGGAGTGACATCGGCAGGAGTCAGGCTAGCAGGAGTGAGGCCGGCAAGAGTAAGGCCACCAGGAGTGACGCCGGGAGGAGTGCTACCACGAGCGATCCAATACTGTGATGCAGTGGCCATATACGCAGGAGGAACCTGAGAGATGAACTCCAAAAACTGCTCCTCTGCATGGAATGTGGATTGACAGGAGGATTGTCTCCCATCGTGCTCTGTAATAAAAGAACTCAAATAATTAGCATGTGATAATAAAAGTAATATAGCGAATAAACAAAAAAAGACAAAAATTAGTACGTACAAGTGTTTTATTCAAAATTCCTCTAGTCTAGCATCCTCTTGAAAATCTAATGCACCCAGAATATCTATCTCTATATTGATGGCTTCTAAACCGCTTGCTATGCTGGTTTCTTCCTGATCATCATCTATTGCTTCATCTTCTCGAACAATGACCTCTTCTTCAATGAACTCTTCTTCTCGAACAATGATCTCTTCCTCCTCGACTATCGAATGAATCTCTGAGTCCACTAGAGATGGACTTTCTTCTACATCTATGTTCTCAAAAATTTATCTACTACGTGGAGCGACTTGTAAAACAAATAGCCAGTCTTGTTCTTTTGATCTAGTATAAAAACAACTTGCTCACAGTGTTCGGGAAGTACAAATGTATCCCTTTCATCTGTCGATAATCTTGTGGAGTCGACTTGAAGCAAACCGCTTTTATCCCGTCTCACTGTTGCGTTTCTTCCAGAGGTGACTACTTTGAACCATTTCACATCAAAAACAAAGTAATCAAAGTTTCTGAAAGATAGTTTCAAGATGTCTTGAATCACACCACAATAATCTAGCTCGCCTTCTGGAGCATTACCATCTCTTGCACTCGCTCTACTTTCTTGTAAAAAATTCACCATCACTCCACTATCAAAAGTAGACCTATTTTGCTCGATTCGTGCAATTCGAAAGTGTCGTCCATGAGACCATAGTGCACCATATTTAATATACCCCTAATCAATCATTTTGTGAGTTCTTCTTCTTCTTCAGAGATATCTTCACCCGCTGCATTGGCTTGTGAAACTGTTGTATCTAGCCATCTACTCGTTGGAAAAGGTGGAAGAGGTCGAAGACTTTCTAGAAGAGGCAAAAATCGAGTGGAATGATTTCTTGGAAATTGAGCTCTTTCCTTTGCGTTAGTTTCCTTGGCAAGCTCATACCTTTCTAACCACTTCTGCATAGGCTCAGAGTTAACTATGCAAAACTTCATTGCCTTCTCTCTGAAAGCTACATCCATTTTTCTTTGCAATCCTTTACCTTGTGGTTCATTGCCTACGAGACGAACATCTTCATCGTCGCTCCATAAGCGAGGCATTTCGAGATCCGACATACGTAGAAACTCACTTATGAATACAAGAGATTCTTGTACAAGCCATCCCTCTGCCATGCTACCCTCTCGACGTGCTCTCTGTCGAACAAACCCTTTTAATGTCTTCATAAAGTGCTCTAAGAAGAACATCCATCGACTATGGATAGTTCCTGCTATTGCAACTTCATCTACCACATGAACCAGTAAATGAAGTTGAATAGTGAGAATAATTGTGGAAAAGTATTTCTCTACCATACAAACAGCCTCGATAGCATTGAGTTTCGCACTCTCTATGCTATCTCTATTTATCTCTTTAGAAGATATCCACCATACTAAAGAACTAATTTTATAAATGGTTCTTCGTACATCCTCTGCAAGACAATCTTTTAGGGCTACAGGGAGCATAAACTGTAAAAACTTGTGCCAATCATGAGACTTGAGTCTTGCAAGATCGTCGATTCATGTGAAAGCAGTCTTTAGACACCTCATGCATCCAATAGGTGTTCAAAACTCTGAAATTGTTTTCTTCACTTGTTGCTCTTCCATCCTACGAAGCACCCAAGGAGCTCTTGGTAGCGATACTTTTTCGTTGGGCTTAGTAATTGCCCACAACTCTTGCATACGACCTCGCTCTTCTAAGTCCTCCCTTTGTGCTTTGCTTTCTTTCTTTCCGATCAAAGTTTTCCAAAGAATTTCTCCCACATTCTTAAAAATATGCATCGGGTCCACCAAATGATTGATCAACAATTCACTCGAACAAGGGAGTTCATGAAAAATGGACAATCGTTTCATGCCAGCAACTAGATTTTCTGAATCCCACAGTTGTTTCCAATCGCTAGCTTTCATTTGGTGTTGTGCTTGTCGACCGATTTGTCCTTCACGTAAAACATGTCCATCAGGCAGATATCTATGATGTCCTTCATAGACAGTTTTACGTAGTGCTTTGGAATAGCGTGCTTCGAGTCGTGGTCTGCATAAAGGACAAGCATGGTAACCCGAAATCGATAAACCTGAACATTCACCATAACAAGGCCAATCATGCATTGTCCACATAAGTATGCCTTGCACTCGCACGTCTCGTCTTCTTATAGGTTGAGACATGTCATGCACAGTAATCCCATCCCATAAAATGCATAGTTCTTCCACAAGCGGTGCAAGATATAGATCCATGTTTTTTACCTTATACTTACCTGGTACAATAAGAGCTAATAATAAATGACCTTTCTTTGTGGCCAACCATGGTGGGATATTATAATTGACCAAACATACAGGCCATGTGCTCCATGAAGAACTTCGTAATCCAAATGGATTCACTCCATCCATAGCTAGGCGTAGACATATGGACCGAGGCTCACTAGAAAACTATGGCCACTTACTATCTATGTGCTTCCAAGCATCAGAGTCAGCAGGCACTCGCATTACATTATCTGTAGACCTCTTCTTTGTATGCCATGACATTAACTCAGCTATAGATTTGCATCTAAACATGTTCTTAATTCGTGGAATGATAGGAAAGTGGCAAAGAACCTTTGCGGGGATTGCTTCACCTACCACGTCTTCTCTAAATCTATTTGCTCCACACTTTGGACATACGTGGAGATGCTCATACTCATTCCCAAAGAGAATGCAATCATTCGGACAAGCATGAATTTTAGTATAATCCATTCCAATGGACTGTAAAAGTTTTTCGCATCTCCACGTGTTGGAGGCATGTCATTGCCCTCTGGCAAAAATTGATCTTTAAGAAGCCTGCAATAAGCAATTAAAACAATATTAGTAAATAAAGTTATTGTGATACCACAATGAAAGCCAATTTGTTCCCCACTTACATGAACAATTCAGTGACACTACTATCTGACCATCCATAAATGGATTGCAGATTGAGCATCGCGAGTGACGCACGTAGTACAGATATCTTTGCTCCATTGTAGCTAGTCTTCGCATGTTTTCATATTCTTCATCGACTTCTGATCATGGAATTTCTGTTGTGTCCATGAAACTCTCGACACCTTCTCCACCATCATGATCTTCGTCCATCTCATAAAATTCTTCAAGCATCTCTTCCATATGTTCATTCTGTGTAATATTATTAGTACTTGCTTGTACGTCTAAGTCCCTTTTTGCTCTCTTTTGTCCACGAGAGGTCACCGGCGCAATGTCGTTTGGGTCCATCTGCTCACCTGGGGGACCATGCGAATGATAGCGTAGGTTTGCCAGTCGACTCCTATCAAAGGATCCATACTCTCTAACATGTGCACTACGAATCCGTCCTTTCCGATAAATTTGATACTTGCACTGTGTGCAAGGACATGCCATTCTCTCTTCAGGATCCAAAGAAGCCATCTGCTACAATATGGATATTTTAGAACATTTGTTTTTTTATTAAACCTAAAAATCATACTCTTAAAGACTTAAACCTGAAATACTAAACCTAAATACTTAAATACCTAAAAAAACTTAAAACCCTAATCTGTATAACTATCCTATTTTATCTATATAGTGGGATTTTTTCTTAATTGATCCTATATATATATATATATATATATATATATATATATATATATATATATATATATATATATATATATATATATATATATATATATATATATATATTTATTTATTTATTTATTTATTTATTTATTTATTTATTTATTTATTTATTTATTTATTTATTTATTTATTTATTTATTCAGATTTTTTTCCTCTTAATTGAGTTATATGTATGCCTAAACCCTAAAACCCTAATTTTAAAGATCTAGACCTAAATTATGTATATTTCTATACACGTGTATATACATGTATATATGTATTATATGTGTATGTGTATGTGTGTATATATGTTATGTAGGTGTTAAAACCCTAATCAAAATGACCTAGACCTCAAACATGTATATATATGTATGCATGTGTATATATATGTGTATATGTATATAAATGTGAATATAGATAGGTGTATAAGTATGTGTGTTTGTGTATGTGTATATATATTCACTTTATTTAAAATGATTAAAATTAAACCTATTTTTATGTATTTAATCATATATATTTCATTTATTTATTTAAAACACTAGTTCTTATCATATTTTATTATCTATATAATTATCCAACTTTATAATATATATATATATATATATATATATATATATATATATATATATATATATATATATATATATATATATATATATATATATATATATATATATATATATATATATATTGATGGGGGAAGTATCTCAACCCCTAAGCAACGACGAAGCGTGAATGACCTCCACAAGTATCCTTCTTTGACCTCTGCTCACCATAACTGCTCTTACTCAGAGCTTATGCAGAGAACTCCAGTGAGCTTTTGTAGACCTGTAGTAGACACCAAGAGCTTTCCAAAAAGACAAATTTCACTTCAAATGGATTCTTACACAAGGAGAAACAATGTCTACAACATGAGCTAGTTGAATGCTCACAACTGCCAATCAAGCAGATACCTCACTTCACTCTAGCAAGCTTCTCTCAAAGATTATACAAAGAATGAATCTCAAACTTGGGTCAACTTTAGAGGACTCTAATAGCTACCCAATGACACCAAAATCATTCCAAATGGATACATAGAGAAGCAATCACACAACTTCACTAAAATGAATGTTGCTCCCAGATTATTCAGAGAATGATCCAGAGCATTTGGGAGCATAAACTAGACTCTAATAGCTATCCAATGAGACAAGAATTACATCAAATGGATACAATATGAGGGAGAACCAATGCTAACAACTCAGGGGTAGAGAGTTGCAACATTGCCTGCGCACACACATAGATATGCCTACTAAAAGAAAACAAACAAGCAAGCAAGGGGCTAGCTTAAGCAAGGGGCTTGCTTATCACAACTCCAGCACTTAGTGCTCACTTTACATGAGCTAAAACTCCAAGAAGATGGCCCAAAAGAAGTCGGGATGCATGCTCTTTTTATAGTGAGAAGTGTGCCCCTAAAATCTAGGAACTACCTTTCCAAATCAGCCTCCTAACTTGGAGGACTTAGTTGAGATGACTTGGGGAGTGGTTGAGTAACTTTTCTTGATGGAATCTCGTGGCTTTTGGCTTCCTTTGATTGCTCCACATGTCCATAAAAGATTCCCCATGAATTTGTAGCTTGAAGCTTGACTTTTAACACTCCCCCTCAAGCTTCAATTCTTCGTCCTCATCCAAGCTCCTTCATGTTGATGCATTGCTTGAATTTTGAAATCTTCATCCCATCCAAAGCCTTTGTAAACATGTCCACAACTTGGTCCTTGGTACCAGTATGATGTACTGAAACTTCCTTGGATATCACCTTTTCCCTTATGAAGTGATAGTGCACTTCAATATGCTTGGTTCTAGCATGATAGATAGGATTCGATGCTAGATGAATGCTACTCATGTTGTCACAAAAAATTGGATATGTGTCAACCTGCAAATTAAGCTCCATAAATAACTTCTTAATCCACATTAGCTCACATGTGACTTGAGCCAAAGCTCTATACTCAGCCTCCGTGGAAGATAATGCCACCGTGGGTTGCTTCTTTGAAATCCATGAGATGATCTTGCTACCTAGCATGACTAGGTAACCACTTGTACTTCTTCTATCCTCCTTCGAACCGGCCCAATCGGCATCAGAATAAGCTTTGACCTGCATATCATCATCGAATGAATAGAACAATCCTTCATTTATAGTGGCCTTGAGATATCGTAACATTCTTCTTGCAGCTTGCAAGTGTGTAGTCCTTGGACTATGCATAAATTGTGATAACACTCCAACTCCATATGCTATGCCGGGCCTAGTTATTGTGGCATAATTGAAAGATCCTACAATAGATCGATACAAGGTTACATCCTCTAATGCCTCTCCATCAATGGAGCTTAGCTTTACATTAACTTCCATGGGATTTGAAATAGGCTTGCAATGTAGCATCCCAAACCTCTCAAGTAGGTCTAGAATATACTTCCTTTGTATGAGCATAATACCTTCTTCTTTGTATACAACTTCAATGCCAAGAAAATACCTAAGATCTCCAAGATCAGAGATCCTAAACTCCTTTCCAAGCTTTGCCTTGATCTCCTCAATGCCCTTTGTATCATTACCTGTAATGATAAGATCATCTACATACATGCACATGTAGACTACAAGTTCTCCTCTTTGTTTGATGAAGAGAGATGGATCTGCCTTGCATTGATTGTAACCACATTTGATCAAATAGTCCACCAATCTTTGGTTCCAAGCCCTTGGAGCTTGCTTTAGGCCATAAAGTGCCGTCTTCAACCTACAAACATGATGTGGAAACTCTTTATGAACAAAACCTAGTGGTTGCTCCATGTATACCTCTTCTTCCAAGTCTCCATCGAGAAAGGCATTCTTGATATCCAATTGGAAAAGCTTCCATCCTTTGCTAACAGCCATTGCAATGAGTGTCCTAATGGTGCTCATCTCTGCCACAGGGCTGAATGTCTCTTCAAAGTCCACTCCATAGGTTTGTGCAAAACCCTTGGCCACCAATCTTGCTTTGAACCTAGAAATAGATCCATCTGAATTCCTCTTTATTTTATACACCCACTTATTACCTATTACCTTCATGTTATCCTTCTTGGGCACTAGAGTCCATGTTTGATTCTCCTCAAGTGCGTCGATCTCTTCTTGCATTGCCTCTTTCCATTCGGTGTACCTGCTTGCATCTTCATAGCAATCGGGCTCATGATCTTCTACTACTTTGTTCATATATGCATAATGAGTTGCCATGTATGAATCATAAGTAAACCTTTGAGTTGGATACTTAACTCTAGAAGACTTCCTTTCTTCACCTTTTGGATGAATAAACCTTCTTTGCCTTGGGAACTTGATCTCTTTCTTTGACATGGCTTCTTTCTCCATCATGTGTCCATCATCTTCAACTTCATTACCTTCTTCATCTAACTCCACCAATGTTGCTTTGCCTTTGTTGATTGATTGTGCTTCATAGCTTGATGAAGATCTCCCCTCCATGGTGAGTTCATGCTTGAACTATCTTCATTGATGGAACACCTTGGGCCGCTTAGCTCTAGGTCGATTTGTTCTTCATCATGTCCATGCTTTTCTTCTTCATAGTCCTGCATACAATCATACTTCTTATACCAAGGGAGTAGCTCATCAAATGCTACATCCCTTGATATCCTCAAGTTGTGTTTGGGTTGAAACACCTGTAACCTTTATGATCATTTGAATATCCTAGAAACACACACTTTTCTGCCTTTGGTTGTAGCTTGTGCCTCAATTCACTTGGCACATGTACATAACAAGTACATCCAAATATCTTCAAGTGGGAAAGATCAGGTTTCTTACCATAATAGGCTTGATATGGTGTCAAGCCATGGATCCCTAAGGGAGGAGCCCTATTCATAAGATACACGGCGGTATTTGCTGCATCACTCCAAAACATGTTAGGTACATTCATCTCATTAAGCATTGCTCTAGCGATCTCGGCAATGTATCTATTCTTTCTTTCTGCTACTCCATTTTGTTGGGGTGTGTACCTGCATGTTACTTGCCTCTTGATGCCTTGATCCATTAAAAAATCAGAAAACTCATTTGAGAAATATTCTCCCCCTCCATCCGACCTTAGCTTCTTGATATATGTACCTGTTTCCTTCTCTACCATTGCCTTGAATGCTTTGAAACATGTAAACACATCTGATTTGTTTTTGATGAAATAAACCCAAACCATCCTTGTGCAATCATCTATAAAAGTGACAAAGTACTTGTTACCTCCAATGGATTGCTCTTTGGTTGGCCCCCACACATCTGTATGTATCAACTCCAATGGATGTTGGCTTATGTAGCCACTCTTCTTGAATGGAAGTCTCGCTTGCTTCCCTAGTTGACAAGATTCACATAAATGATTCATACCTTGTCCTTGGAAGTTGGGAAGACCTTCAACCAGCCTCTTGAATTGCATTTCCTTCATTCTTTGTATGTTGATGTGACCTATCCTCTTGTGCCACAAGTCCAACTCCGAAATCCTCTTGTTTCCATATGTGAAGTAGACATGTTGAGTGGAATGAGAATTTACCTCCAAAGTGAAGAGTCTCCCTTGCTTCTTTCCTCTTGCTATGACCTTGTAACCTTGCTTAGGGTTCTCCACAAAGCATCCACCTTTGTTGAACCTTACTTGATAGCCTCTTTCAACCATTTGCCCAACGGACACCAAGTTCTTTGTGATAGTAGGTACATGCAAGACATCCTTGAGACATCTTCCTTCCTCCTTGTCATCCAAAGCTACATCTCCAACATGGGAGATCTCATGGGCTGTATCATCACCTGTTTCTACATGTCCTTTACCTTTGGGAACATGTAGATTAGTAAACCAAGAAGCATTGCAACTCATATGGTTGCTACATCCACTATCAATATACCAAGTGTTATCTACTTTGCTTGAATTCCCATTCATGTGCATCATCAAGAGATTGTCATTTTCTGAACTTGTAGAAGCATAATTACCTTGGCCTTTGTATGAAGAACCTTGATTATAGGTCCTTTGGTTTCCTCCTTGGTAGCAATCTCTAGCATAGTGGCCAAACTTGCCACATATGTAACATCCTTCACCATCTTGATTCCTGTTTTGTTGATGTCGTCCTCCTCTTCCTCTTGTTCTTCCTCTCCCTCTTTGTGATGAGGTGCCTTGGTCATGTCCTTGATTGCTTGAGTGGCCTTGCCTTCCTCCAAACCTTCCTTTGCCCCTTCCTTGTCCTCATCTTCCTTTGCCCCTTTGATTACCTACATAGAAAACTTGTGCATCCTTGCTTTTAGTTGAACTTCCACCTATGTTCATTTCTTCGGTGACCATGAGAGCAACCAATTGCTCAAAATCGGGAAGATTATCCCTTACATATACTGAAGTGGTAAAGGGTTTCCACTTCTCATCATCTCTCAAACCATTGAGAGTATAAGCCACAAGATCGTCATCGTCTACGTGGCTTCCAATGGATCCCAATGCATCTGATAACTCCTTGACCTTAAGTATGTAGTCATGTATGCTACTCCCTGAGCTCTTCCTAAGGTTGTTGAGCTCATTCTTGAGTTGGATCTTCCTTGCTTTGGTGCTTGTTGAATAAAGCCTTTCAAGTGTCTCCCATACCTTCATGCTTGAATCCAAGTCTTGGATATGGCCGATCATGCTATTGCTAATGTGTTGGGAAAGGATAAAGATAACCCTCTTGTCTCTTTCATTCCATTCCTTAAAGGCCCTTCTCTGGTCATTTGTTGGATTCTCATCCAACCTAGGTCTTGGTTCACTTCCACTAATCAACCCCCAAAGGCCCTTGCCCATAAGATAGTTGGGGACCCTAAATCTCCATGGTTGATACTTCCCTTTGTCTAGCTTTTCAATTTGAGTGTTGAAGTCTCCCATATCTACTCTTTGATACTTGACCTAGCCCTTGGCTAATGATCCAATGTGTTTAAAATGAAAATCAGGCTCTGAGGTTACCTCAATCCAAAGCTTTCCTCAGATGGACACCTTGTGCTCTTGAAACTTTGAGTAGAATAGCTCCCGCTTGATGTGAGCTACCTCCAAGAAGCTTTTGTTGATGCAAATCTTCAACCACCAACTCCAAGAGGTCTTCTTGCTTGTATGTGATACCTCCAAGATGCCCAAATGCTCTGATACCGCTGATGGGGGAAGTATCTCAACCCCTAAGCAACGACGAAGCGTGAATGACCTCCACAAGTATCCTTCTTTGACCTATGCTCACCAAAAATGCTCTTACTCAAAGCTTATGCAGAGAACTCCAGTGCGCTTTTGTAGACTTGTAGTAGACACCAAGAGCTTTCCAACAAAACAAATTTCACTTCAAATGGATTCTTACATAAGGAGAAACAATGTCTACAACATGAGCTAGTTGAATGCTCACAACTGCCAATCAAGCAGATACCTCACTTCACTCCAGCAATTTTTCTCAGATATTATACAGAGAATGAATCTCAAACTCGGTTCCACTTTAGAGGACTCTAATAGCTACCCAATGACACCAAAATCATTGCAAATGGATACACAGAGAAGGAGAACCAGCCCTTACACCAGAGAGCAAAATATTTCCAACAGAGCCTACACACCAAGAGAGATATCAATCACACAACTTCACTAAAATGAATGTTGCTCCCACATTACTCAAAGACTGATCCACAGAATTTGGGAGCATAAAATAGACTCTAATAGCTATCCAATGAGACAAGAATTACATCAAATGGATACAATATGAGGGAGAACCAATGCTAACAACTCAGGGGTAGAGAGTTGCAACACTGCCTGCACACACACATAGATATGCCTACTAAAAGAAAACAAACAAGCAACCAAGGGGCTAGCTTAAGCAAGGGGCTTGCTTATCACAACTCCAGCACTTACTGCTCACTTTACATGAGCTAAAACTCCAAGAAGATGGCCCAAAAGAAGTCGGGATACATGCTCCTTTTATAGTGAGAAGTGTGCCCCTAAAATCTAGGAACTACCTTTCCAAATCAGCCTCCTAACTTGGAGGACTTAGTTGAGATGACTTGGGAAGTGGTTGAGTGACTTTTCTTGATGGAATCTCGTGGCTTTTGGCTTCCTTTGATTGCTCCACATGTCCATAAAAGATTCCCCACGAATTTGTAGCTTGAAGCTTGACTTTTAACACACACACACACACACACACACACACATATATATATATATATATATATATATATATATATATATATATATTCAGATTTTTTTCTTAATAAATTCTATTTTTATATATATTTAATTAAATTATTTAAAGCACTAGTTCTTTTTATATTTATTTATGTATATAATTATTTGATTTTATATATATATTTATTTATATATTCAGATTTTTTCATTACTTAATCATATTTTTAGTTATTTAATTATAAATATTTAATTATATATATTTAATTAAATTTTTTAAAACACTACTTGTTTTTATATTTATTTATCTATATAATTATCCTATTTTATATATATATTTATTTATATATTCAGATTTTTTCCTTACTTAATCCTATTTTTATATATTTAAATTTATATATTTAATTATATATATTTAATTAAAGTATTTGAAACACTAGTTCTTTTTATATTTATTTATGTATATAAATATCTCATTTTATATATATATTTATTTATATATTCAGATTTTTTTCTTATGTAATCCTAATTTTATATATTTAATTATATATATTTAATTAAAACCCCAATCTTAAAAATCTAGACCTAAAATATGTATATTTTTGTATCCATGTGTATCTACATGTATATATGTATTATATGTGTATGTGTATGTGTGTATATATGTTATATAGATGTTAAAACCCTTAAACCCTAATCTTAAAGATTTACACCTAAAATATGTATATTTTTGTATGCATGTGTATCTACATGTATGTATGTATTATATGTATATGTGTGTTTGTGTATATATATTATGTAGGTATTAAAACCCTAAAACCCTAATCAGAAAGACTTAGACTTAAATCTGAAATACTAAAACCTAAATTCTTAAACCCCTATAAAAATCTAAACCCCTAATCTTGAAACCCTAATCATATTATATATATATATATATATATATATATATATATATATTTATTTATTTATTTATATATTCAGATTTGTTTTCTTATTTTTCTCTAAATTTTTTCTTAATATAAATATAATTGAGTTATATGTATGCCTAAACCCTAAAACCCTAATCTTAAAGATCTAGACCTAAAATATGTATATTTTTGTATGCATGTGTATCTACATGTATATATGTATTATATGTGTATGTGTATGTGTGTATATATGTTATGTAGGTGTTAAAACCCTAAAACCCTAATCTTAAACATTTAAACCTAAAATATGTATATTTCTGTATGCATGTGTATCTACATGTATGTATGTATTATATGTATATGTGTGTTTGTGTATATACGTTATGTAGGTATTAAAACCCTAAAACCCTAATTAGAAAGACTTAAACTTAAATCTGAAATACTAAAACCTAAATACTTAAACACCTATAAAAATCTAAACCGCTAATCCTAAAACCCTAATCATATTTTATATATATATTTATTTATATATTCAAATTTTTTTTCTTATTTCTCTCTATATTTTTTCTTAATATAAGCATAATTGAGTTATATGTATGCCTAAACCCTAAAACCCTAATCTTAAAGATCTAGACCTTAAATATGTATATTTTTGTATGCATGTGTATCTACATGTATATATGTATTATATGTGTATGTGTATGTGTGTATATATGTAATGTAAGTGTTAAAACCCCAAAACCCTAATCTTAAAGATTTAAACCTAAAATATGTATATTTTTGTATGCATGTGTATCTACATGTATGTATTAATTATATGTATATGTGTGTTTGTGTATATATGTTATGTAGGTATTAAAACCCTAAGACGCTAATCAGAAAGACTTAATCTTAAATCTGAAATACTAAAACCTAAATACTAAACACCTATAAAAATCTAAACCCCTAATCCTAAAACCCTAATCATATTTTATATATATATTTATTTATATATTCAGATTTTATTTTCTTATTTTTCTCTATATTTTTTCTTAATATAAATATAATTGAGTTATATGTATGTCTAAACCCTAAAACCCTAATCTTAAATATCTAGACCTAAAATATGTATATTTTTGTATACATGTGTATATACAGGTATATATGTATATTATATGTGTATGTGTTTGTATGTGTAAATAGCCTAAAACCCCTAATCCTATTTTTATATATTTCATGTAAAAAAAACTTCAAAATAAAAAATTTATATATTTAATTATATATATTTAATTAAAACACTAGCTTATGTGTGTGTATATATGTGCATGTGTGTATGTATGTCTATGTGTGAATGTATGCATGTGTGTATATGTGTATGTGTATCTATGTATGCATGTGTGAGTATATGAGTATGTATGTACATATGTGTGTGTATGTATGCATGTGTGTACATGTGTGTGTGTATGTATACATGCATGTGTGTATATGTCTGTATGTATGCATGTGTGTATATATGTGTGTGTATGTATGCATGTGTACATGTGTGTGTGTATGTATGCATGTGTGTACATGTGTGTGTACGTGTATGTGTGTGTATGTATGCATGCATGTGTATGTATGTGTATGTGTGTGTATGCATGCATGCATTTGTGTATATGTGTGTATGTATGTGTGTATACATATGTGTATATGTGTGTGTGTATGTTTGTGTGTATGCATGTGTGTGTGTATGTATGCATGTGTGTATGTATGCATGTGTGTATATGTGTATATGTGTGTATGCATGCATGTGTGTATATGTGTGTGTATGTATGCATGCATGTGTGTATATGTGTGTATATGTGTGTATATGTGTGTATATGTGTGTATATGTGTGTATATGTGTGTATATGTGTGTATATGTGTGTATATGTGTGTATATGTGTGTGTGTATGTGTGTGTATGCATATGTGTATATATGTGTGTGTATGTATGTGTGTATGCATGTGTGTGTATGTATGCATGTGTGTAAATTTGTATGTATGTGTATGCATGCATGTGTGTATATGTATGTGTATGCATGCATGTGTGTATATGTATGTGTATGTAAGCATGCATGTGTGTATAGGTGTGTGTATGTAAGCATGCATGTGTGTACATGTATGTGTCTATGTATGCATGTGTAAACGTGTGAATGTGTGTGTATGTGTGTGTGTGTATGTATGCTCTATTTTCCTATCTCTATCTTCCTTTCTTTCATTATTCTTTATCTCTCACTTTCTCTCTCTCTCTCTCTCTCTCTCTCTCTCTCTCTCTCTCCTCTCTCTCTTTCTCTCTCTCTCTCTCATCTCTCTCTCTTTCTCTCTCTCCTTCTCTCTCTATCAATAGAGAATAAAACAATCACTTACAAGTATGTCCCTCTTTTGGATCACTGTCGTCAAAGCGTAATGTATGTCGCCTATTGTCCAATTCCAAACAATCGATGCCAAAGAACTTCTGCAAAATCAAAGAAAAGAGAAATTATAAAACCTAAAGCATAGAGAAACACAAATGCTAACAGTACGCGTAGCACTTACCAAGATGTGATATCTAAGCCGAGAGAGAGTGTGTGTGTGTGTAGACAAAGAGATTTGTGTCTGTGTGTGTGTGTGTGCACAAGACAATGCAGGTTGCAATTTGGTTCGTGCGTGCAAGTTCGACAGAAGACCAACAGTACTCAAACACGCGCAAAAATGTGAAGTTTTGCTCTCGGGTTTGCGGTATGTTTAAAACTCGGCCTCGGTATATGCATCGGTATGGGTGTCAATATGGGTGTCGATAACTTCCAGTAAATTACCGATGCTTATACCGATGCTTATACCGATGCTTATACCGACACATATACCGACGCATATACCGACAGCTACGGGCCACATTGAGGATCCGTTTAAAATGGTCATACCAACGGTCACTTGACCGTCGGTATCTCTAAGTGACATTTTCCAATGCCCATACTGACGCCGAGTGTGACCATCGGTATATGCAACGTCGGTATGCTTCTCATATGTTGTAGTGTGAGAGTTGATGTTCAATAGGCTTTGATGACAACAATCCATAAAATTACATCAATACAAGTGATTTTTTGTTATCTATTGATAGAGAGTGAGAAAGAGAGAGAGAGAGAGAGAGAGAGAGAGAGAGAGAGAGAGAGAGATGAAAGAGAGAGAGAGAGAGAGAAAGAGAGAGAGAGAGAGAGAGAGAGAGAGAGAGAGATGAAAGAGAGAGAGAGAGAAAGAGAGAGAGAGAGAGAGAGAGAGAGAGAGAGAGAGAAAGAAAGAGAAAGAAAGAAATCTAGAGAGAAATTAAGAGAGAGAGAGAGAGAGATAAAGAGAGATAGAGATTAAAGAGAGAGAGGGAGAGAGAGATGAAAGAGAGAGAGAGAGAGAGATGAAAGAGAGAGAGAGAGAGAGAGAGAGAGAGAGAGAGAAAGAGAGAGATATAGAGATACATACACATACATAATCATGTAATGCATGATACATACACTTACATATATACACACATGCATACATACACACACACATATACACATGCATACACATACATATGCATACATACATTCACTTGCATACATACACATATACATACAAACATATTCATACATACATTCACACACATACGTACACATACACACACATACACATATACATACACAAACATATGCATACATACATTCACACACATAAGTACACACACCTATGTAAACATAGTTACATACACATGGATACATATACACACTTCACACACACACACATTCCCACACACACATACATACACACACATTCACATACATAGGTAGACACATACATACACATACAGTATTACATACACATATGCAAATATTGCATACACACATACATATTACATACTCACATATATACAAACACACTCACACCTATACACACGTAGACACACATACAAATACACACTCACATGTACATACACATATGTACATTCAAACATATATACATACATTCACACAGATACATACACACACATAAACATACATACATACACATATACATACACTCACACAAATATACATACATTCACACACATATGTATACACGTATACATACACAAACATATGTGTACATGCATTCACACACATATGTACACACACTTACATATGCATATAAATGCACAGACATATGCATACATACATTCACACACATATGTACACACACATACATACACATGCATATGTACACACACATTCACACACATACACACACATACACACACATACGTACACACAACACACATGCGTACACACATACATACACATACAATATTACATACACACATGCATATATTACATACACACATGCATATCACACACTCACACCTATACACACACACACTCACATTCATGCAAACACACATATACATGTTTTAGGTCTAGGTCTTTAGGATTAGGCTTCTAGGTTTCTTACAGACATACAATAAAATAAAATATATATAATTACATATATAAAAAATAGGTTTTTAGGATTTTTAGGTTTTTTACATATATATAATCAAATATATAAAAAATAAGATTTTTGGTTTTTTATATAAATTAAATATACATAAGAAAAAATTTAAGAAAAAATAAAAAAATTGAATATATAATTAAATATATATAAAAAGTAGGATTTTAGTATAGATAAATAAATGTGAAAAGAGGTAGTGTTTTAAATATATCTTAATATATAATTAAATATATAAACATAGGATTTTAGGGTTTTTTATTGAATTAAATATATATAATTAAATATATAAAAATAGAGTTTTACGTTTAATATTAACATATATAATCATATATCTATAAAAATTATGAAACATTAGGTTGTTTACACATGCATACACATGTATACACATATACACATAGGATTAGGGTTGAGGTCTTTAGAATTAGGGTTTTTAAGTTTTTTACACATGTATACATACATATACAAACATAATACATATACACATACACATATATATATATACACATGCATACATACATATACATGTTTTAGGTCTAGGTCATTAGGATTGGGGTTTTAGGGTTTTTACACATATATACACATATACACATAGGATTAGGGTTATAGGTTGTTGACACATGCATACATACATATACACATATACACACATAATACATATAGACATGCACATGTATATACACATTCATACACACATATACATGTTTTATTCCACATTGTTAGGATTACAGTTTTAGGGTTTTTACACATGTATACATATATATACACATACACACACACATGTATATACACATGTATATGCACATGCATACACACATATACATGTTTTAGGTCTTGGTCTTTAGGATTAGGGTTTTAGGTTTTCTACATATATATAATCAAATATACAAAAATAGAGTTTTAGGGTTATATATATATATATATATATATATATATATATATATATATATATATATATATATATATATATATATATATATATATATATATATATATATATATATATATATATATATATATATATATATATATATATATTATGATTTTAGTATAGATAAAAATATGGAAAGAGCTAGTGTATTAAATATATAAATTAAATATATATAATTAAGTGTATAAAAAATAGAGTTTTATATATAATCATATATTTATAAAACTTAGGAAAAAAAGTACAATATATAATCAAATATATATAAAAAATAGGATTAGGGTTTTTAGGCTTTTTACACATGCATACACACATATACACACATAATACATATACAAATACACATGTACATACACATACATACATATATACATATGTTAGGTCTAGGTCTTTAGGATTAGGCTTTTAGGTTTTTTACATACATACAATAAAAATAAATATACTTAAATATATAAAACATAGGTCTATAGGATCTTTACATATATATAATGAAATATATAAAAATAGGGTTTTCGGGTTTTTAATTAAGTTAAATGTATACAAGAAAAAAATTAAGAAAAGAAGAAAAGAGCTAGTGTTTTAAATATATAAATTAAATACATATAGTTAAATATATAAAAATTGGGTTTTACAATATTTTATAACATTAAATATATATAATTTAATATATAAAAAATAGAGTTTTAGGTTTAATATTAACATATATATACACATGCATACACACATATACATGTTTTAGGTCTAGGTCTTAAGGATTAGGGTTTTTAGGTTTAATAAGAAAAATTAGATTTTTTAATTAAATGTTTGAACATGTCTACATGGTATGAGATGGCATCTTTGGATCCAGAGAAGAGAATGGCATGTCCTTGCACTAAGTGAAAGTATCAAATTTATCAAAAACAAGGGATTTGTATTGTATATATTAGGGGATATGGATCCTTTGATACAAATCGACTACAAAACCTATGCCACCATTCGCATGGTCCCCTTGGTGAGCACATGGACCCAAATGACCTTGCATCGATAACCTCTCATGGACAAAAGAGAACAAAGAGGGAGGTAGAAGTGCAAGGTATTGGTAGCTCTACATAGAATAAACACATGGAATAAATGGTCAAAGCATTTTATGAGATGGACAAAGATCACGATGCTAGAGAAGATGTCATGGGTTCCATGGACATGGCAAAATTTCCATGATCAGAAGCTGACAAAGAGTACGAGAACATGTGAAGGCTAGCCTATTACCAGTGTACATTGGGGCAAAGATATATGTACTATGTGTGTCACTCATGATGCTCAATCTTCATGGTCAGAAAGTAGTGTCTCTAAATTGTTCAGGTAAATGGATTTGAAATAAACTTTCATTGCTCTATAAAAATAACTTTATTTACTAATATCATTTTTATTGATTATTGTAGGCTTCTTAAAGATCAGTATTTGCGAGACAGAAATCATATGCCTCCAACATGTGGAGATGCAAAAATAAAAATAAAAATACAATCCATTGGAGTAGACTACACCAAGATTCATGCTTGTCCGAACAATTGCATTCTCTTTCAAAACGTGATGGATCTCTAGTGATGGATGCGGCCGAAAGAGCCATGCATTAGTGCATACGACATCTTTGATCCATATAGTTTGGACACTCTCTCATGTTGAAATGGAGTGAACAGGATAAAGATTGTAAAAGTTATATCACAGAGATGATCTATGAGGAGTACCAACCAGCACATGGGCATCCTATTGTCAACTCAAAGTGGACTCAGCACGTGGCACTTGAGGTTATGTCTCATCGATGATCCCAAGCTCATGCTTTCATAGCAAGCTTACCAAAGATTATACGGTTTGATGGTGAGGAGTAGGATATGATTTGCGATGAGTAGCACTAGACTCCTGACCAATATCACCACCAATGAGATGCGGTGGCCACACGTCTAGATACGATCAAACCGTCACACTTGGGTAGCAACAGATATGACACTATGCATGATGAGTTTGTAAGTATTATTTTTATTATTGATTTTTTTTTGTGTTAAGCACTTCATGTATGTGCATCTAATGTTTTGCATATTTGTTGTAGGAGTTGGCAGTGGGTCATCCTTCGACATGAACCGAGGAGGCTTATCGATATCATCATGGATTGGTTGCACTATTGGAGGACTTGGAGGGGCATTGTGTGGTTGTTTCATGGGAGCATCTATGATGAGGTGAGCTTATAAACTTGGTTCGTTGTTTTTAGTTGTTGTTTGTAAATATCATGTCAATTTGTCTCATTTCATGAATTTTCTTTGTTGCAGGACTATGCATATAGATGTTTTTGATCCCTTTGGGCATGTGTATGGCAGTCGTGTGCCACAATTTTGTATTTTTCTCATATATGGCATTGGTGCAGTAGAATTTTGTATTTGGTTCTTATATGGCAGTGCTTTGTTGCATTTTGTATTTGGCTCATATATGGTCGTAGTTTGCCACACTTTTATACATGCTTCATTTATGGAATATACATGTCTTTTGTTCATGGTTCATGATTCAAGGTTCATGGTTCATGGTTCATGGTTCATTCTGCTCATTTTTTTTGTGTACGACAATGTTTCGCTTTTTCAAATCATGTTTTGGTTGCCACTAGAGTACATGTCATATGTACTCCATTTTTTTGGGCAGAGTGTATTCTCTTTTGTTGCATAACAACATATTAATGTTGCTACAGTAAGAGACAACACACTCTACCCAAAAAAATAAATTGTAGATATGGTCGCCGGTATAGGCATCAGTACGTGCATCAGTATGCCCAGCCACATACCAGCATTCATAGTGATGCTTATGCCCAGGGGACTACCGAAACTTATACTCATGATTATACCGATGCTTATACTGACATAGATACTGATGCATATACCGATGCGGATATTGGCACTTATACCAATAGTTTTGTATCGATGCCTATGTCCAAGCTTACATGGATATCGGGAGAAAATGATGCCCATGCATTTGTCCCAATAGAAGCCTCCGTATACTCCTAATATGTTATACTGTTAGTACAAATGTACTTACATACAAGCCTAGAATATCAACCCTTGGAGGTGATTGAAAATATTATATGGACGAGGATCGATATAAATCGGTTGTCAACTTCAACGAAAAACATTGAGTGCCTTGTAGGAGTGACGAAAATATGAATGAAGCATAGACTCTCGTCATTGCACAAATGACGTATCTTGTGGGAGAGGGAACATCTACAATAGGTCACGACAGAAGAAACTAGGATTTTTATTGCCTTTTCAGAGTTGCGAAATTCAAGGCCCATGCGTGCTATGTTCGCTTTTCATTTTATTTTCAAATCAGTTCAAACTAATCAGAAAGAGAAGATAAGGCTTTTTTATTTTAAGGAAGTCGTGGAAGGATATTAGGGTTTTCTAGAGTGTGAAATGCTTGAAATAGGGAAACTTATTCCATTTGTTGCGTCTGACTCACTTATGACATTCGTAGAGGTCCAAGTCTAAATATGCACTAGTCTACTATGCCTTGACAATAGGAACTATCTAACTCTTCACCCCTCTCTCAACAAGTATAGTCAAGTGCGGAGACCGAGTCTTATTCTAAGGCTTCTATTACTAAAACGAGCCAATAATAGGATGATGGCAAGAGGAAATATACAAATCCTCATCCCTCCATCAACAAGCCAAGTCAAGTGGAAGACCTAGCTTCAAGATAAGGTTCCTCCTACCAAAAGAAGCCAAGACTTAGTTTTATTGTAGAATTCGAGTAATAAAACAACCCACATATAGTGGACTTCTTAGGCCGTCAAAAGCAACAAAGCGAATTGAGCAAACTAGCTGACATCGAAAGCTGATTATGGTATTCCAATTCATCGATGGAGACTAGGTTTTTCCAAGAGTTGGAATGCTTGAAGTGGGGAAACCACTTGCACTTTGTTGCAGGCCTTCTCATACCTTGACTTCAAGCTGATTGCTCCAGAGCTATACTCCACATTTTTTGACATTTTTTGTTTCTAAAGCATGCTATTCAGAGTCTACTTTCAGGATCTATGATTAGTTTTTACAAATTCTGCTCAAAGAATTTTTTGTGGTTATTTTGCTACAGTGATCTATTTATGTTTTCTTGAAAGTTTGGAGGAAAATTTGTTTTTGAAGTTTGGAAATATTTATTTGATCTTTTGAAGATCTTGGGAGGTCTCATCATGTTTCGTTGTGTACTTTGATGTTTACAAGTTTGTAAACACAACACACTTGATGCACCTGAATCACTTATGAGATGCGTAAAAGGCACCAAATCGATATATACGGAAGTCTACTATGCATTCAAAATAGGAAATGTCTAATTCGTCATCCCTCTATCAACAAGCATAGTAAAGTACGAGGACCTAGTCTTATGCTAAGGTTGTTAGTACTAAAGGGAGCCAAGACCTAGTTTGATGATAAAATGAAATATGCAAATCCTCATCCCCCATTAACAAGCGAAGTGGCAAGACCTAGTTTTAAGATAAGGTTCCTTTACCAAAAACATTAGAGGCTTAATTTTATTTAGGTTTGGGTTCACAAAGCTCTAGGATACAATCATACTCTCCAAATGTCAACATTTTGTTCGATAAAAGATTAAAAAGAAAAGGTTCTTAGTCCACCATTTATTAAAGAACAGGTTTGTGGTGCTCTCACAAGCCTTTTGGCTTTTTAAGAGGAAGTTCGACCAAAGCCAAGTTATTCTTATTAGTGTCCATAAGACGCATCGAATCTCACAAATATCAAAAGGAAAGAGCTGCTCGAAAACATTTTGTTTGAAATAATAAACTCCAATATTTCAACAGTCCAAAAATGATAACATTTATGAATACTAAGTTTCGAATTTCTTTAATGTTACTTTGTAGGTAAATTTATTCTGCTTATATGCCTCTGTTTATATACATTCTAATATTTGTACCTCATCTATTTTACTGAATATATTTCAACTACGTATTTATATGACTTTCTACTTTTACCTCTCAAAATGGATTTCTTCATGGTTTTTAGTAATCTTCTTTTCTTCAATTTTTTTACTTATATTTTAAATGTTTTATCTGATTCTATTATCATCTCTCTCCCTCTCTCTCTCTCTTTATATATATATATATATATATATATATATATATATATATATATATATATATATATATATATATATATATATATATATTACACACATATACATATACATGCGTACAAGCCAACATACATACGTACATGCACGCATAACTACATAGAAGTATACATATTGACGTTTATTAATACAAACATAGTTACAAACATGCATAGTTACCTAGGAGGTGGCCGAAACGTTTCTATGGGCTGATTCTCAAACATAAAATATGAGAGTTTTTAGGTCCCGTACATGATACATTATGACGTAGATATTTTAGAGAATTTTTGAATCTTATGCGTGCTAGTTTCTCATTTGGACTTCACTCAATTAAACACTTTGATAGCCACCAAGTTTATGTGCTAATATGCTGCCTCAATTGGTCTGGACCTATCCCTCTCAAGGCTATGGACCTTTCCCTCTCAAGGCTAGGTACTTGGCTTCAACCAATGTCGATTGTGGTTAGACACTCTTCAGAATGTGTAGTAAGATGTTATATCTAGCCCCTTTGGTGATCTTTGGGCCATTGAACTATATCAAATTCAAATAAGTTATTTCATATGATCTTAGGTTCATCCCTTTTAGTGTTTAGTAGTTGCCTTTGAACAGGCCTTTGGGCTCTGTATTTTAATAGTTTCTAGAAGTTCAGTGTTGGTTTTGTAAGATTCAGGGGCTCCATGCGTGCTATGCTCGTCTTTAATTGTACTTTCAAATTGAATCAAACTAATCCGGAAGAGCATATATCAATGATCGGAATTGCTTTAAAATAAAAACCATAAGTTTTCGCATTAAAGGTATCAAATTATAAATACAGTGATTCTTTTAAAAACATATCCGTGTTGGCATATTTGCGTTCATGGGCTACTATTCCGGATGGGAAATGTGTACATCGCATTGCTTTCAATCTGCAACACAAGATAATGATGTTAACATCATTGTCATTGTGTTCACACACAAGGCTGGGACTTCTTTTCATAAATATAGTTCTGTCGCTCAATGTGGTCAAAAGCTTGAGGAGAAGAAAGAATAAAATAATAACAAACAAATTGAGGGACTCCTAAAAATGAATGAAGAAATAGATAAGTGATTTTCTAATTCGAAACTTTCTACAACATAAGGGCTCCAATTTCCATCTTGAAGGGTGAAAGACTTGTGTTTTAGACAAGAGGGCATAAGAAGCAAAAACAAAACTTCAGTTTTTGTTCCATGATGTAGCAATCTTTCTAAATATGTTATAGTACCCACCGTAAACACTAAAAAACAACAGGTTCTCGCTCAACATGTTTTGCTACTTAAGCTTAAATCCATTTTGTATTTCCCTAGTGGAAATGCTACAGCTAAAGGATGATAGGTTGGCTAACTCAACAGATCCGGTTGAGAAAATTGTCCATTGGGAGCTCACAATTGTAACTTCAAAGGTCAGTTTTCATTCGACAACAATTGGAGGACTGTATTTTTCGAATCAAGAAAATTTTGGACTAAGTCCACATGTTTTAGTCGATGATAGAACATATTATGAAATTCCTGATTCTATGGCATTCGTTTTGTTGTATTCTAATTCGTGGAAGGGGATTAGGGTTTCCTAGAGTGTGAAATGCTTGAAATAGGAAACCTCTGGGTTTTTATTGTGTCATAATCACTTATGAGATTCAAAGGAGGAACCCAATCTAAATATACACAAGTCTACTATTCCTTGTCAATTGGAAGTGTACAACTCTTCGTCCCTATTACTAAAACGAGCGAATTTTAGTTTGACGGTAAGAGGAAATACTCAAATCCTCATGCGTCCATCAACAAGCCAAGTCAAGTGGAAAGACCTAGTTTGAAGATAAGGTTCCTCCTACCAGAAGAAGCCACGGCTTACTTTTATTATATGATTTCGAGTAATAAAAGGACTAGCATTCAAACCTTCGTGGCCTAGTGGCGGAGGCTTTGAATATGTGGGAGGAAGTTTTGAGTTCAAATTCTAGCTGGATATATCCATGAATTCCCCAAGATGAGTGCCTCTATCGTACGAGGTTGGGTATGTGTGTCTTTGCAATTCATTGTAATCTCAAAGAAGAAAACTACCAATGTATAGTGAAGTTCTTAGGGGGTGTCCAAACCAACAAAGCAAATTGAGCAAACTAGCCATCGAGAACTCACAAGGCGAGTAGATTATGCAGTCAATTTCCATTGAACAACAATTCCAGCTTAGCATTGGCTTAATCATGATAAATATTGGACCAAGTCTAGATTTTGAGTTCATTGAGTACCAACTTCTTGGTCCTAGGCACTCGTTTTGTTGTACTGCAATTCCTCGAAGGAGACTAGGGTTTTCCTAGAGTGTGAAATGCTTGAAGTAGGGAAACCACTTGCATTTGTTGCATCCGAATCACTTAGGAGATGCGTAGGAGGCACCAAACCGAAATATAGAGAAGTTTACTATGCATTGACAAGAGGAAATATGTAATTCTTCATCCCTCTATCAACAACCATAGTCAAGTACCTAGACCTATTCGTATGCTCAGGTTGTTAGTACTAAAAGGAGGCAATACCTAGTTTGAGGATAAGAGGAAATATGCAAATCCTCATCCCCTATCAACGAGCGAAGTGGCAAGACCTAGTTTTAGGATAAGGTTCCTCTTACAAAAAGGAGCAGGACCTAGTTTTGAGATAAGGTTCCTTTTACAAATAGGAGCAAAGACATGGTTTTATTTAGGTTGGATTCACATAGCCTAGGGAAATTGCTCCAAGAGGTGAAGGTTCCATGCCAATGCACATAGACATATTACACGTATGGTTTGCTTTTGAGATATTACCACTACTATGTGTGAACCAAACCAAGAGAAACTCCATTTTAATCAATTCACATTGACATAGAGTACCTATAGATTGATTTTGAGATATTACCACTCCTATGTGTGAGTTAAACAGATTGATTTTGAGATATTACCACTCCTATGTGTGAGTTAAACAGAGATCAACTCCATTTGAATCAACAAAACTCTACCGCCCCATATGAAGTACCGTTAGGGTTCCGGATACCAAAACGACCGACATAGTAATCCGCAGTACGCTTCAAACATGGTGAAATCGTCAAAAAATGAAAAAGTCTATTGGTGATCATGCGCGCGGCGCACGATCGTGATGGACAGCTGCCATCTACGTGAGAAGCCATGATGTTGAACACATTTTCAATGGCAAGTGACGTTTTTTCTACAGAGAGAAGAAACAGACGTAGAGAGAGGAACAGAGGAAGCGTTTGGGGCAATGGGTTGCATCTGGATCGGGAGTTTCCGTAGGTTGGCCCATGTGTCGTCGAGAAGTCTTCTGCGATTCTTTGCCTGCTCGAGAACGCAATTTTCCACATGAGGTCGGTACTCGCGACAGCATATACGGCAAAGCGGAAAAAGACGCAACAAGGCGGCGCAGAAAAGATGGAGGGGAAACGTCCACGAAAAGCCAAGCACATGCAGAAATGGCAAACTGGTTTCCTGCGTCATCGGTCAAAAAGGCCTGGTCGTTGGCAGCAGAAATACGTTGCGTATAGTTGACTACAAGGTACAAGACACGGGCCGCAATCGTCCACGGCATCACCGATCTCATTCACGAACAATACGCAGTCACATCTACATATAACGCATCTGCACCATCGATTTCAGGCTCTGATCTCTCTCTCTCTCTCTCTCTCTCTCTCTCTCTCTCTCTCTCTCTCTCTCTCTCTGTGAAAGACTTGGCTCCGTTTACTGCATGGACACCTGTCTAGAGCTTCTCTCTCCCACCAGTAGGTTCCATTCCTTCCTCTCCTTGAAGCTTCTGTCACCGCGCGGACCTATTGCCAATAGTGCGCCCCTCTCCTGTCCTATGGATCTCTCCACCATCACCTCCGAGCAGGAGCCCAAGCAACTTGACGTCGATGCCATTTCATCACCAGTATCGGATCGCAACCTGCTTGCAAACTGGATGCATGTCTCAACAGAAACTCGGGATTACCTATCAAGCCTTCCTCCAGAGGCTCCTCTTGTGGAGAAGGATTTCCTTGTAAGTTTTCATGATTTGAGCATCTATGAGCGTCACTGGGTCTGAGTCACACCCAATTGTATGAGTGTCTCTCGAATCAGACGATAGGGGATCGACTGATAAACTTGATAACGTTTTCACAGCTTCAGGACGTGAAATATTTCATTACAAAATTAATTTTGCACATGATTTTTCACGATTCGATGTCAGTGCTAACCATTAAACTGAGATCAGAATATCTACAGAATGTTAGAAGGATTAAGATCAGACCAGAATCCTAAAATGCTATAGATACACGCAAAACGTTCGAGCAGCACCTAATATATGCGTAGGCATAGATTGCTCCATTGGACTTCACCGTTTTCTGTGTTTGATAATTATGTATGCTGTGAACGGGAAAATAATCAAGTTTGGAATGATGCGTTTTATGTTACTTACGCAAAATTTATTTCCAGCAGGGAAACCTCGATGAAAGGCCTCATTCTAAGGTTGCCGGCAGAGTGGACAACAATCAGGTATTGTCACATTCCATAAACTCAGTGAAAGATAGGAGAGCACAACTCCTGTGTCGTCGACAGTCCTTTTACTGATGCTTTTTAAGGAATGATGCCTCATATTGCTTACTGTAGAGTCATGTTTAAAATTTTGTAGATACACGTATTAATGCAAGAGCTAACAAGGATGAGCGAGGAAAACCAGAAGCTCAAATCAAGGCTCACGGACGTCACCGGAGAGTATACTCTATTACAGAACCATCTTGCAGAAATCCTTGAGCATCAAAAGTGTGAGAAGCAGCACGCGTTCAACAATACGAGCGAAAGCCTTGTATGTATACAGGTGAGAAGATTATCATCTTAATCGGAACTTTCACAACCATTCCTAAGGTGATGAAGATGGATCTCTCCATTGGATCCGAGTCCCACTGAATAAACGCACATGAAAACTCACAGAGATCTACAAAGAATACCATCAAGAATCGTCCTCTTTAGGACCGTTAAGCTATATGCCACATATTCTCTCTTCTGTTTCACGTTTTTCGCTGTCTGTTTGTGCACTGTTGATAAGCTTGACAACTTATGGAGTGCTCCTTACTCGAATTTGTTTAATGCGTTCAGAGATCTAACGACATCCAAGCCCCTACAGGAGAGGATACACAGACCGTAAAGAAACCCCTAACGATGACATCCGGAAGCTATGGGAATCTCTCAGAACCGGATACATCGAGCGACAGCGGCGATATGATTGTCAATAAGAAAAGACAGTCATCTGTAAACGGATGTAGCCTTGAGTGGGTCCAATCAGCAAAGAAAACAAAATCTGACGGAAAAGAAGACGATAATGTTTCCGCTAATCCTCATACAGGCCATGCTGCTGTACCATCAAGCACGTTTGAGCAGTCACAGCACATCCGGGAAAGAGGAAGTAACAAGCAGGCCTCCGTTAGTTCCCCAGTGCAAGCAAATGGGACACAGGATTCGAGTGACCCTATTATACGTAAAGCGCGGGTTTCTGTTCGAGCACGATCCGAAACTTCTATGGTAAACATGGCCTCCTTTGAACCGCGATTCTTTGTCTGCATGCGTGTACATTCAATGATCTTGGCTTCTTGACCGTCATTGAATTGTCGATCAGTGTCAGTATGAAGCTACGCATACTTTTATTACAGTCCTATTTCGCCGAAAGATCCATTAATCTGATGAGTTACAAATGACATTCTGCTTAGCGACTCAACTAGGTTTGTGGAAGAGATACTATCTGTTTTCTTTTCTACAGAAATGTGACCATAGTATGGCGAATGCAATGTCGAGCGATTGATTGCAGTTCGCGTGCCTATTTACGCACTGTACAAAATCAGCATAATCTTTATTACATATCAGCATTATCCTCTTCGTCAAATTTTCCGCCCTTCTACGTTTTCTTCCTGGGAGGGTCGAGAACAGATTTACGTTCTGGCAGACGAATGTATTTTTGTCACATGAACTTGCATCAGAATTTCCTCGCTGCCACCGCCCTGTCTGAATCCACACTTATGCCTACACGAAGATAAATGCATCGAGAGAGAGACAGAGAGAAACACAGAGAGAGAGATAAAGAGAGAGTTTCTGGGTCCAGTACTAACTAATTCGACTGTATTTATGCAGATGAATGATGGATGCCAATGGAGAAAGTATGGGCAGAAGATGGCGAAAGGAAATCCTTTTCCACGAGCTTACTATCGCTGCACTATGGCTCCTTTGTGTCCTGTGCGAAAACAGGTAACATGGCCGCTGGAAGCTTGTTCTCAGTTTCTTTAGAAACACGTTAATGGCGACTGATTCGATTTGTCTTCTGCCATCCAGGTCCAAAGGTGTGCTGATGATACGAGTGTCTTGATCACCACTTACGAAGGAACCCACAGTCATCAACTGTCTCCAGCAGCGCAAGTGATGGCATCCGTCACATCTGCCGCTGCATCGATGCTCTTGACAGGTTCATCCACGAGCATGAGCGGCGAACAGGACCATGCCCAATCAATTTTCGCTCCATCCATGGGATCTTTAATGTCTTCGACGAGCGCGCCATTTGCAGGCCGTTTTCTCCCTGCAGCAGCTAACGCCTGCATATCTGCATCTGCACCCTTCCCCACCATCACTCTTGATCTTACAGGAGCCGGACAACAAAGCCAAAATCAGGCTTTTCAGCAGTCCCAGCCCATGATGCCGGGCTCCACCCAGCAAATCCCTTTGGCCACTGCACAGAAGCCACTCTCCTCATGGAGGGTAGATCTTAACAGCTCGTCCAACCCTATCGACGTCTTCCAGAACCAGACGCTTCCACCTGGTCTTCCTATGGCCACATCAGCTCAAGCACCATCATCAACAGCAGCTGCTAACCTCGGTGCTGTTGATCAGCTGACATCCAGCTCTCAAATCCACCACAGCCTGGCCAATAGTATAACTGCCGCCACGGCAGCGCTCACCTCGGATCCTAATTTCACGGCTGCCCTTGCTGCGGCCATTACTTCAATATTGGCGAACCCCAACACCGAGTACAGCACGCCTCCGACTCAGGATCTGTCTTCATTCTCCATGCCCACAACTACCTCATGTGAGACAGCTACATACCTACCTTCTCGAGGGGGGCAATCTAGCTCTGATGCTGGTTCCTAGGTCAGCGATACTGTTTTCATTGTATGCAACCAAAATTTTGTACGCTGTGCTAAATGGTTTCGCCACCATACACATCGTTACATCACAAGTAGCTAGCTATAGAATCATGATTCCGGAAAAATGTGCGTATTGAGACCTGATTCTTTTGAATAACAGAAAGTGAAAGACATAAAACTTATGTCTCTCATCTTTAAACTTTGATCCCCCCATTCCTTGTAGACTCATTTGTACAGAAAATTCATATATAGAGGATTGAAACACTTTGAGAGGCCGTTCTTCTTCTCTTCGAGGATAAGCTTAATACATGTGAAGGCATGTTGTAACGCATTTTGAGTCTAAATGCCATTAATGGAGAAGTATTTCGGAAAATTTGAGTTCCTGCGCATTAGTTGTAGCCTTGAGAGACCGGAGATATCGTTGTTGTGCGATGAAAGAAATTTCTGATTAGACATTGTCTGGTTGTCATAGTGCCAATACTCCTCCTTTCCACGTTTTGTGAGCATCAGAAGCGTTCAGAACTGATTTCTTCTTCATTAGTTTTTTGAATCAAGACTAAATAATAAAAAAATTTTGCAGTATAGATTCATAAGCACATCTGTTTTCTTCTTCATTGTTTTTTTTTTTTATCAAGATGAAAATTAGAACCCATCTTTGTAAAGACGGTAAAACCCATCTTTGTATTAGAACAACCCATCTTTGTATTACAACAACCCATCTTTCTATTAGAGCAACCCATCTTTCATGTGTTTTTATGTACAGGTACCTTATTTTAAAGCTTATATTCTGCTTTGAGTAAGACGGTAAAAGTTCTTTTAGTACGTTAATGTGGTCATCTCATGGAGAATTTCATGAATGATCAATCGAATCGAATATTTTGGTATATATTTTGGCCCCGAATTGTGCAACAAACGTTACTCACTGGATTAATAGATGACAAAATCTTAGTAAGACATCCACAATAATTCTCGTTAGAAAAGTTATGCAAAAACTTACAGATTTTCTTGAAACTTTTTATGAGGGAAGAAAAAACTCAAGGTCACAAAAATGGATGAACTCATTCACCAAGTTGAATATGATTCCACTCTAGGTTTTGGAAAGGAAGATTCCAAAAGTGCCTTAGAGGATAAGTTTGTTGATTGGAAAGATTGCTTTAATAAGATTGATTTATTCTCTAACCCCAAGATTATAGGGGGTGTAAAATATAATTATGTTAGTTCCACTTTGAATGTTTGTGAAGAATCACGTTGTAAGATTCTTAAAATTGAGTACGATGAGATTGATACATGTATAAGTAGCAGAAGCTAAATATGAATCTATGCGAATCTAGCATTTATGATGAGTGTCAAGAACATCAATCTAAATTCTTACCCTATATAAATGAAGTATTTTATGATGAAAATGAATGGATTGGAACTGTTGAAGTACTCAAACATTGTTGAAATTTCTACTCAATCGCATGATGATATTGAAAGATCAACAAATCAAATGAAAGATGTAGATTCAATTGATGCTAATCAAAGATTTATTTATGTAAACCCTGTAATTTGAATGTGCAAACTAATGAAAATAATTTTGGTTTAATGGTTAATATCGATATTGGTCAATTTTTTATAAATGAGTGTAAGAATGATTCATGGGTGGATGTGATTGATAAAAACCCTAATGAATGAAATTTTCAAGATGATTATCAATTAAATATGTTTGATAATAATGTGTTTCTAAAAGATTGTTGTGAGTATATTCTTAATCTGTGTTTAACTCAATGAAAGAATCTAATTCAATTATGTGGATGGTTTCAAAGCATATGAACTATACATGAATGCTAAAAACTTATGTTAATGAAAGTGGTCATAATGAACATGAATGTTATGTGAATGATGGCAAAGCAAATGAACTATACATGAATGCTAAAAACTTATGTTAATGAAATTGCTCATAATGAACATGAAAGTTTATGCCAAGATGATACAAATATATGCTTAAGTGATTACAAAAACATGATTCAAATGTGGATTGAAGGATTCGATAAACACCAATTTACTTTCTTTTAAAGTGGACTCATAGTTTTCAAAGATATAATAATCTCGATAGTGAATGATCAATGATTCAATATTCAATGAAATACATTTCTTTTTTCAACATGGTTTCTATCATCTTTTTAGACTTCAAGATTTGATAAATAAATCTAAATCTGGATTTGGGCTACGGAAAACAAGTACAAAGATTTACTTCTAGGTTTGATGATGGAGATTATCAAGAGATTGAAGACCCACACCCCAATTGTTGTTAGATCAAGGGTGTCAAGTTATCCCTAGAGGTCAAGTCTTCCGTCTCCTCGGCATTCCGATGGGATTCGACATCTCAATGGACCAACGATGGAACTGGGTGCTATCCAAGCTGGATAGCAAACTAAATCATTGGAAAGGTATGCAAGTCAACTTGGCAGGGCGTGCTATGGTTGTTAACACATTTATGCTTTCCAAAACTATTTACTTTATCTAGTGTTGGAGACCTAAAGAGAAAGACTTGGCCAAAGTGGAAAGAATCTGCAAAAACTTCCTTTGGACTGGGGACCCCAACAGGAGGGGGATTCCCAAAATCAAATGGGAAACTTGCATTAGCCCGAAAGACTCAGGGAGCTTGGGAATCTTGGATATCGCTGGGTTGGCTAACAAGCTTGCGGCAAAGTGGCTTATCAAGGCTTGGAGCAATAGTGAGTCCTCTTGGGCCAAGTTGATCTTCAGAAACATGGAAGACCTTACCTTGGTCGGCCATCCTGGTTGGAAGGACATAGGGATTCTCATGCTTTTGTTCTCCCCCCTCCCGGTGTCCCCTAAAGGCTCCAGCCTTGTGTGTTCTTTATGGAAGAGTTGGAACAAGGCCAAACAATTCATCAGAATCAGTGAGGAGTGGAAGTGGGCGGCTGGGATAAGACAAAATGACTCTATCTAGTTCCCGATCAGTGGCATTAGGGGGGTGGAGTCTTGGAACCTCCAAACTGCAAAGTGGTTATGGAAAAAGGGGTTTAAATAGTGGAAACAACTCTGGAAACAAGAGACCAGACAGTGGATTAGGTTCGAAGACTTGGACCCGAGACTTAGAGTTACCCTGGAGGAATTGACTCTTCTTCAAGGCAGGTGTTTAGCATGGGACCGCTCAACTACCCGCCTTCTCTGCGGTCAGGATCTTCCTTGCCTAGAGGGCCTCAAATGGAGCAATGGAAAGAAATTATCCAGAATCCCCAGCTTCAAAGAGAAATTAGATATTCACCACACTCTTAACAAGAGATGGTGCCTTTCCTGGACCAAACTTCGATGGGAACTAAAGTTCATGTCTATTTGGCACCCCCTGATTGAGATCAAAAAGTCTATTCTCATGTGGCAGATCTTGCACAAAGGTATCTGGTCCAATGCAAGGGCTAACAAAATTTGTGGTGTGCCCCCTTGGTGTAAGCATTGTCATCATTGCATCGAAGACTTAACTCACCTGTTCTTCGATTGCCCCAAGTCCCGTGTTATCTGGCGTCACCTGACCCGGATATTGAGACTCACGCACCAAATCAATTGGCAACAAGTGTTGTTGGGTCAGGTGGTCGGCTGCTCATCGAGGCTATGGAATGTCATCAGGGGTGAGACCCTTTGGAAGATTTGGAGGGAGCGATGTGCTATCAATTTTGGCCAAACTCCTAAGGAATGGTCGATCAAGAAATCCTTGTTTCTTCTAGGTAAAAGAATCTCTCGAGATAAGAGATCTCCACCGTTTAGACACCACTGTATTTATCTCCTCGAAAACAACAAGTTGAAACCCAAATGGGTCCCACATGAGGGTGATGATAGATTTATCAGCCTCATTTGCAATGCCCTCTAACTTCACCTACTCCTCCCCTGCATTGTGGGATTTGGGGGGTCCCATGGGCACTAGTCCCATGCACTTGTAAATTTTCTTATTTATCTTAATTAAAGTCTAGGAGAATAGGCTAAGGCCGAACTTCCTTTTATTAAAAAAAAAAAAGATCAAAATTCTTCTTAGAAAGCGTGTGTTAATCATTTCCTTTTGAGACATGATGATTTTTCTTTTTTCCATATAAAGTTTTGATTGCACATATTTTCATATAAAGTTTTGATTGCACATATTTTCTACCCATAAATGCATGTCTATTCGAGCAATTACATGAACTTTGAAAAACAATAAAATTTTTCAAAAATTGAAATTGTCTCCTGAGTGATAGCCATATCCAAATAAAAATGCATTTTCAGTAAGAATGACATATTATTTCCATTTTATTATGTGCAAAGATTATTTGTTTTTCCAACACGCATAAGTCCATTGGAGAAGAAAATGACAAAACATTTACGTCAAGAACATAAATAAGCCTCATCATCGACAACCAATTGTCTTTCCTATGCACCATATAGTTTTTGATACACCTACGATATGCATGATAGGGACACATTACATGGCCATGCATTGGCAGAATAGTTATAAAAACAAACTTGGATTTTCAAAGATTCTACAAATATAGGTGTGGTGATAGGAACAAGTGTTGCGGAAATTTGAATTCCATGGACAAGGACAGAAGTCGCTGTAGGTAAGCAATTGGTTACGAATGATTATCTAGATCATAAAGCATAGTTCACATATTCATGAATTACTAATAAACATCATTCGGTCCATATCTAAGAATATGCAATATATCATATTTCGCCCTAAAAAAGGTCGACCAAGAAGCTAAAAATTATCGATCATGAAACATCAAAAGAGGTAATGGATGAGATTGATGGATAGAGAAGATATTTTAAAAAGTGTAAGTTTCACCCCATAGCTTGTGCCAAAGAAAAAAAGCATTTTTGTTGTTTGATCAAGTAGAATCCCAAGCATCTAATGAATATTGTGCAAGTTCTAAAAAAACACATGAGTTTGACGTGTTTGTTATCTCAACATTCTAAAAAATAAATGCTAGATCCCGAGTTGAACACTTATGGATGACAAAGATGAACCTTTTCTTATTACTTTTTCTTTTGATATAGAAAGCTCATTTGAAATTGTTTGATAAAGAAACCAAAAAGAAGTGCAAAAGCTACGATGGTTATTTCAAGAATTTCTTTTTGTTAAGAGTTTTTAGAGAAGGGTACCCCTCTTGAGCTCTATATGAGTATGCCGTTCTCATGGGTATTATCCATTAATCAAGAGTTTCTCTTTTGGTGGAGTCGAGGAAGTCAAAGAAAGAAGAACAATCATTTTTCGAGATAGAATTGGAGGCTATGGAGCGAGAAATTTATGGTCATATACTCATGGAGGTACATTTTTGGAGGTTTCTTACTCCCTTAAGATTCTTCATAGCATAACATTCATATATTGTTTTTGGTATTAATCAATTTTGAGTATACTTCATATTCTGGATTTGGAACATATCAAGATATTTTGTATGCACTTTTCATGAACGAAAGCTTTGAAATTGTTTTTCATGAATTATGTTCATAATTTCTCTTTGTATTTCAATCCAATGAGTGTGCTCCTTGCACTTACAATTATAGATTTTGATTGCACTTCAATTTCAGAATCAGATCTAGCTTTATTGTGCATACCGATTAGAATCAAACCAACTCACATACACTTAAGAAACTTTATGACATAAGTGACCCAATGAGAGATGGTCGATTTTTATGGAACTTAATCCCTTTGATTTGCACACTAGGAGTGAAATGAATGCAATACCTAGGTCCCTTCATAGAACTTTTCTGCTATCGTGCAACACAACTCTGATTCACCTACTTTACACTGATCCGAATCACCTACAAATTTAGCCACACTTCATATGGTTCATAAGGTTTCCAAACGCTTTAGAACACCTCAAATGGATCTCTTTATGTTAGTCAAAAGCTCTATACAAAATAGACTATGTAGAGCTGTAGGATATGTAGAAATTAGGGTTATAGAGATACACAAATTTCTCTGCACACAAAATTTATTTCAAGAAGCTCTATTAGGGAAAGTAAGAAAATAATATAAGCTATAGAATGCACCTTAAATCTCTAGACTTAGATATGTACACAAAGAGTTACAAATGTTATAAGTAGACTATGTCTATACCTCAAGAGACTAGAGGGGGTGTGGACCTCAAAGCTCCTCCTTGCTCCTCCTCTATGCATATAACGACCTCCTCCACATTTTTCCTAGCTTGGAATACTTTGTTTTATCTCCTTGAGCCTTGGATGAATCTCTCCTTGAGCCTCCTTGAGTATATGTCTTTTGGTCTTCAATGACCTACAAGACTTCTATGGATTTGATCACTCTTCACCTCCTTTTATAGATTTTGGATGCCTCTCCCGACTCTTGCACCACCTTAGGACTGCCTTGCCTGATCATTCCCAACCTTGAGATTGCCCTTAGTGATCTAAGTCATGACGTTTGTCCATATTAAGGTCTTTTGACCTCTTGTCCACCTAAAGCTTGCATAGTTCACATTTTCAACACTCCCCCTTAAGCTTAAGGTGGTAATGTCTATATCAATTAAGCTCATATCTTTTGAAAACTTTGTTAACTTGATCACGTCCAAGATTTTGGTGAACATATCTACAAATTGGTCCTTTGTACCTACAAAATGAAAATTAATGTCCGCACTTGCAACCTTTTCCCTTACATAATGATAATGCACCTCAATGTGCTTGGTCCTTGCATGATACATGGGATTGTTAGCACGATATAGGCTTGGCATGTTGTCTCCATAAACTAGAATCGATCCAAGTTGGATACCAAAATCTTTGAAGAGTTTCTTAAGCCACATTGCTTCACATGTGGTGAGGGCTAAAGCTCTATATTCAGCCTCTGTTGATGCAATTGTGGGCTTCTTTTTTCCCATCTATGAAATCGCTTTTGTATCTAGCATGAAAACATTGCAAGAAGTTGTCCTTCTATGATCAACAATCCCTACCCAATCTGCATCACTCCATGCTCTTACTTGAAGTTTTCTTCATCATACCTATATAGAAACCCATGATTAGTTGTGCTCTTCACATACCTTAACACTCTCTTTCCATGATTGAGATGTGTATATAATGGTTGAATGCATGAACTGAGATAGAACTCCAACTATGTAACACAAGTGAAGCTTTGTGAGTGTAGCATAGTTTAGTGATCCCACAATGCTCGTGTATAGTGTAAGGTCTTCTAGTTTCTTATCATCTTCCTTGCTTAACTTGAAATATGAATCCATAGGTTGAGCTATTGGTTTGCAATCAATCATGCCAATCCTAAACAACAGTTCTAGAAGATACTTCTTTTGAGAGAGATAGATACCTTCTTTCCCATAGATCACTTCAATGCCAAGAAAGTACTTTAGCATAGCCAAAGTTGAGATTTTGAACTCTCTTCCAAGCTTCTCTTTGATGGTCCTTATCCTTGCACCATCATCGCGTGTTGCAAGAAGATCATCTACATATATGCATATCAAACATACCTTTTCATTTGTCTTTTTTGCATACAAGGATAGATCTGCATCACTTGGAGAGAAACCACATCTCTTCAAGAAGTCTACTAGCCTCTTATTCCAAGCCCTTGGTGCTTGCTTTAGGCCATATGAGGCCTTCTTCAACTTGCAAACATAGGAAGGATGTTGTGGATCTACATACCCTTGAGGTTGTTACACGAACACCTCTTCTTGTAATTCACCATTCAAGAAAGCATTGTTTATGTCCATCTGGTAGATAGGACACCTCCTTGCTACACATAGGGCTATGAGAGCTCTAAGGGTAGCCTTGTTTGGCATAGGTCTAAAAGTCTCCCCATAATCCACCCCTTATGTCTGTGTAAAGCCTTAGGCTACTAGTCTAGCCTTGTACCTTGCCAAGCTACCATCAGCATTCCTCTTGGTCTTGTACACCCACCTCTTCTGGACTATCTTCATGGCTTCCTTCTTGGGTACTAGTTCCCAAGTTTTGTTTCTCTTTAAGATCTTTGAACTCTTGATACATAGCTTTCCTCCACTCTGCTTTGGTCTTTCCCCCTCATAAGAATCAGGCTCTTGATCTGCAATGACATTCACCATGTATGCATACTAGTGCTTTTCCATGAAAGAACCATATGTATACCTTTGTGGGGGTGCGTTCTTCCTTGTAGACCTCCTCTCTTTACCTTTGGGATACTTTACATTTGGAGTAATGGCCTTCTCAAGCTCTTCCTCTTCTGACTCCTCTTGAGCTTACCTAGTGACATAGTTTTTCCCTTGCAGCCTCCTATACTTTGAAGTAGAGGATGGTCCTTCATAATCACAATTTTAAGAATGATCATATGAGTACCTTGGATTTAGAAGCCTCTAGTCCACTAACTATGATTGAATCTTGAGTTTGGATTTGCACATCAAGGTTTGCATACTCCTCTTGATCCTCTTCATCCAACTTTGCCTTGCCCTTGTCTCCATACCATGACCTTGACTCATCAAACACAACATCTCTTGAAACATATAGCTTCTTTGCAAGAGGTTTGTAGCACCTATAGCTTTTTTGCTCATTTGAGTAGCCAATGGACACACATTTCTCACTCTTGGGCTCTAACTTTGCTCTCACTTCACTAGGAACATGAACAAAGAATACACATCCAAATACATTGAGGTGCTCCATGGTTGGTTTCTTGCCATAATAAACTTCACATGGAGTCAAGTTATTATGAGAAATCTATTTATCTTAACCAAATACCGATTCTTCCTCTTTACAACACCATTTTGTTGAGGGGTGTACCTACATGTAAGGTGCATCTTTATGCCATTTCCTTGCAAGTACTTTGCGAATTCCTTGGAGAAATACTCTCCCCCTCCATCTGACCTTAGCGTCTTCATATGTGCATCACATTCTTTCTCAACAAGGGAGTTCTAAAAGCATGAAAACACATCTGATTTTTCATTGTTAAGAACAACCATACCTTTCTTGAGTGGTCATCAATGACAGTGTAAAAATACCTAGCTCCTCCCAATGAAACCCTCCCAATGAAACCTCTCTACTAGAGCCCCATACATCTAAGTGTATAAGCTCTAAGAGCTTAGAGGCTCTGTACTCACTCTTTGGAAATGGCTTCCTTGCTTGCTTACCTAGCTGAAAAGCATCACAAAACTCAGGTTGATCTTGGCCTTCAAGATTTGGTAGTCCCTACACTAAACCTACTTTTCTCATGCTTTTTAACTTCCAAATATTGATATGTCCTATCCTCTTATGTCAAAGATCAATCTCTGCAATCGTTTAGTTACCAATCATCACATAACATACCTTGTTGTGTGTAGGAACATCTAGTGTGAACAATATGCCTTCTTTCCTTCCCTCTGCAATGATATTGCCTCCTTGCTTCACCATGCACCCTTTTGCATCAAATATAACCTGCATAGCTCTCTCTACCATCTGTCCTACAAAGATAAGGTTCTTTGAAATAGATGGACCATGGAGCATGTCTTTAAGCATCTTGAGAGATTTACCTTCACCTAACTTTACATCTCCCACATGTGTAATGGGATGCTCAGTGTTATCTCCTATCTCCACACCAAGTTTGAAGCTTAGGATGTGCATATGAACAAACGTTTCCTCCATACATGACATGTGATTAGAGCATCCAGAGTCTATGTACCACTTTTTGTCCTTGGGATCACTAGTCTAGCCATGTCTCATGGCTAGGAGGGTCTCTTTCTCATTATCCTTCTTGGAGTTGTTAGCATAGTTTCCTTGCTCCTTCTTCTTCTTGCCTTTGTCATCCTTGAACCAGCAATTTGAAGAAATATGATGTTTCTTACCACATATAGAACAGTTTTAACCTTGATGAGGGTTGTTCTTCCCTTTTCCATTGTTGCACTTCCTTGAAGATGATTCCTTGCTATCTCTTCTGAATCTGAATCTTCGTCTTTGGACTATTTCCACTTGTTTTTTCCTCGTTTCCCTTTCTTGCCACTATTGCCTTTGCCTTTTCTAGCAAGGGGATGTGGGCTTGATAGATCCTCCTTGCTCTTCCTCTATGCATATAGCATCCTCCTCTTCATTTTTCTTATCTTGGACTTTTGCGTTTTAACTCCTTGAGCCTTGGATGACTCTCTCCTTTAGCCTCCTCAAGTAATGTCTCTTGGTCTTATGACCTACAAGACTTCCATGCATTTGATGACTTGTCACCTTCTTTTATAGCTTTTGATGCCTCTCCTGAATTTTCCACCACCTTAGGATTGCCTTTCGCAAGCTTGCCTAGCCTTGAGATTGCTCTAAGTGATCTAAGTCATGAACTTTGTCCATATTAAGCTCTCTTGCCCTCTTGTCCACCTAAAGCATTCATAGTTCACATTTTCAATTGATTCTTGTATGTGATTTTCTTGTTATTATTAATCATATGACTATATGACATAAATCAATTGGATGTGAAGTGGTCCATTGTTGTATGTGATTTTCTTGCTCATAGTACTTGGTTGTCAAGTGAGATTGAATTTTTTTGAGGACATTGGATCTTGCACATGAACAATGAAAACCTATCTCACTATCATATGGAGTACAAGGTCTAGGTAATATCATGGATGTAATCTCAAAGTTTGATGAAATTAATTTAAATATTACTTCTATTTTTGTAGACACATCATAAAGGGAAGCAAATGATTTCAATTGGTTCTCTTGGTAAAAGATATGATATGGCTTTGAACTTTGAGACCTTGATATTTTGATGACTAGAATTGTAATCGAAACACCAAAAGAATTGCAAAATCATATAGAAATCATGATATGAGGTCTTAGGGGATTTACAAAACAATTGTAGAAGACAAATTCCCAAGCATTTTAGGGGGATGTTTATTCACACCATCTTTTGCACATAAAATGAGCAAACCATTAGGGTGAAAAATGGAAAAAAAGGGCCGTGTAAAGATTTCATGTAGTTTGCTTAATTTGGATTAATGTTGTCAAATTGTTTCAAAGAATTCCATGCACGTGCATTTAAAATGCATCTTATGAAAATATATTAGTTTTGTAAGAGAGAGAAAGTTTGTGTGATAAACATAAAAAGTGATTTGCCTCAAAGATTGTGCTCGTCAGACATTCATCAAATTTCAAGTTTCCCTCTTGTTCTTGGACTTATATAATGTGTGTTTAGGAAGTTCTACACTTTTTTACTCTTCTCTTCATAGTAGACCTACTTCTCTCTTTCTTGTGAATATGAACAATTTTGCCATGGAGAATCTCAATCCAAACACTCTAAGTGACCTTTCATCTAGTCGAATTTTGCGTGATAAGTTCCATATCAACATTGCAATCAGTCAAGAGTATGCAACCAAAAGAAAGGTATTCTGAAGGGCTCTTCAATCTTGTGAAGTTGATGGATTGCGCAAAGAAGGAAAAAAACATATTGACATATGGGCAGATGGACTTGTTTATCCGATTGATCCACAAACTAAAAGGTATCCACCTTTTCATAATGTTCATGATGTGATTAGATTTGTAGGAGATGGTGATGATGGTTTACGTGGCTATTGTTCAAAGCTCCGTGAGATTTCAAAGAACTATCTGCAATACATAAGCTATCTGCAAAGTGTAATACATTAGAGAGACTTACATTAGAGGGATCTAGAAAAAAGGTTGTCGCATTTTTTTTCTTAGTAAGAAGCTTTAAAGAAAATGAAAGAAAGTCCAATAGGATTTAGAATGTAGTCAAAATGAGTAAAACCGTTTTTAGATTTTATTGAAAAATCTGGGCAGAAGAAATAGAGAATGAAAATTATAAGAGATCATGTAACAAATGTGCTAGGTTTATAGATGTTGAGCAGTTTTGAGCGTGTTCATTCTTGTAATGAAATTATGAGTTAGAAAGATGTTTTAATGAATGAAAATGTATGCTTGAAATGGTTTATTTTTCAAAAACTCATGAAAGAAATGAATTTTTTGCTAGAACCATCTCAAATTTAGGAGGTTTGTGATGGATTTGGAATGAATAGAAAGGGTTATAGAGCAATTTCAAAAGTTTGGTGTGATTTTCTTAAACCATCTCAAATTCAGGAGGTTTATGATGGATTTGGAATGAATAGAAAGGGTTATAGAGCAATTTCAAAAGTTTGGTGTGATTTTCTTAAATTTAATAAAGTAAAATGCTTTGGATTGCCTAGACCTCATCATGTAAGAAAGTATCAGCTCTGCTTGAATAGGAGTATCACATCTATAATTGGTGTCTATAGACACATTCATGGTAACATGCCTTATGAGGTAAGAAAACAAACTTTACATTTCACTTACAATGCATTTAACAATATATGGATAGATATAATAAGACTTCAGGCATACATGGTTCAATTCTATAATATAAAAGAACATGAATGTTTTGGCTTTTTGCAAATTTTAATAGAACTTGATGAAGCTTAAATTAAAAAACATCAAAAGCTAGAGAGAATAAGTATTGAACTAATGAATAGAGATTTGGACTATAGCCTTGGGAAACTGGATACTCCATCTCTCAAAGTACAATAAAAAACGGAGTTATGGTGGGTTGGATGTGCTCAAGTTCCATCTGAGAATCATAAAACACATAAGTGGTTATTCTTACAGATAGACATTCCAAATGTTATCCAAAGGCATCACTCAGGAGAATTGTTGAAATGTGAACCACTACGAAAGCTTTAAAATTGAGTGGAATTTTAGTGGAGACTTAAAGACTCTAAAATGCATGTTTGGTATAAGCAGGGGTGCAAATTGTAAGTACCCTTGTTTGTACTACATGAAAAGTCCACTCTAGTAGCTCCTCCATATGATAATAGAGCATGATCTTGTCATGTGTTTGGCATGTGAGATGACATTGTGGTAACCTACGTGATTGAATTCAGAAGCACAATCATAGAGCTTATAGAAACCATCACATAGACATAGAGTGTCAAAGACATAACTTACTAGTTGACGAGTTTCAAAGAAATTAACTCCACCAATATACTTGGTGTGTTTTGAAATAAACATGTCATGATATTTAGCTTGATGTTTTTACAGCATATTCTTCTTCTGCATGGTCCATTCTTTGCAAAAAATGAAACACTTGCTAGATGGAACAACCAAGGCATGCAAAAATCTCATTATCAAGCAAGAACAAGATTCTTCAGATGCACAAGAAAAGGAGAAGGAGTCATAAAAATTAATGCTTTCAAAGAGCTATTTTATTAGCTCTATAGAAGATAGTTACAAAGGAGCACATGCCAGATATCATCACCAGATAATCTATATAGATCATGTCAATGAGGACTATCCCTAGATGTCTTTTAGGACATATGGATTTTCAAAAAAGAATGCAATTTCATTCCAATTTGAAGCTGTAATATTCAGAATATCTTTTACAACTCTTTTGGTCAAAAATACATATGGATGTATATATAGTTTCTAAACTCATGAATTTTTTAAATGAAATATTTATTCTTCTTTTAGTATTTTGAATGACCTTGGATATGGAAAATCTCCTCTATATCTAAGGAACTCCTTTCTCTTGTAGCCATCAATAATTATGACATCTGACACCTCCGCAACCATTGCATAACTTGAATAACAAAGGAAATATCCAGCTCTAGAAGCATTCAGCCCTCGGGCATGGACAAAAGTACCGAATGCTTCAATTCTCTCAAGAAACAAAATCCTATATGCATTAAAGGGTAGTGAGGAAAAGCCCATGTACTTTGAAAGGGTCTTTAGAGAGAATAATGCAAAATGAGGGTCCCCACTATACTGCTTATGTACAACACAAAATAAATCAGGATTTAACTTTGGAAGATAGTGAATGACTGAATGTATATCCAATTTCGCTTTTCCTTTACTCTATAGCTTTTCTTGTGCCCTTGCCCGTGTCAAGATAATTATCCTCATCCAATATAGATACTATAGAAACAATGAGAAAGCAAGATCAAATAAAGTAAAGAAACTTTGAATGACTCGGGAAAAAATGAACTTATATGAAATGAGTAAACAAGAGGGCCATTTCAAGAGACTAGGATCATCAAGAACACTTGGATGGGCCTAATCACTTGAATCAAGTGTAAATCATAATCATTACAAAAATACCATCGCCTGCCATCATTTGTAACTATTGAGAGATAAAGCCCTTTAATAAATAGCAAATGAGGATCTTCATGCAAAAATATTAGGAATAGTTATCGGATCAGAAAATTAAATCATGAATTAGAGAAATGCAAGAGACAACTGATTGAAGCGAATAGGCTCATCCAAAAGTCTCGGATGGGCCTAATCACTTGAATCAGTCGTGTCTTCTAAATGATCTCAAATAGATATTATTTGTCTTGTTTACATAAGGGAAAGCTAAAAAAGCAATAAAACGAAACAAATCTAGACACAAACAATTCAAGCGAGTAGGCTCATAAAAATTTTTTGAATGGGCCTCACCGTTTGAATCAGTCATATCTCAAAATTTTCTTGTCTAGATGTACCTTGACCTTATCTTCCTCATGGATCAGCTCTTTCTCATCAATCCTTATTGTTCCTTTGTCCTCAGCTACCTCCACAAACGAATATCCTCATTCGAATGAGTAAATCCCCAAATCTTTTGCCACTAGTCGAAATTGTCATCTCTAAGGGTTGGCTTCTGTGAGAGCACTCTTTCATAGCATGTTGAGAGAGAGCTTTGGACGAGTCTTTGAATTCTTTATTCGATAAGGATAAGTCCAGGTCGAAAAACTCCTCTTTAATTTCATCCTTCTCAATTATAAATTGTAATAAAGAGATAGGAAGGAGATGGTTGAACCACACCCTTGACAGATAGGAGATGGTTGAACTACACCCTAAGAGGGAGGATTAGGAAGTAATCCTCAACCATAGCTTTTGGGGAAAGTGGTTAGCCCATCACATTCCTAACCAAGAGGTTGTGATTTCAATTCCTTACATTGGTATCAGAGCCAAGGAAGTAGGCTTGGGCAAGGTGGAATGATCCAATGGCCTCTAAGAAAGGTGCTTGGGCACTCTATCATGTGAAAGGGTAGGAATTGTGGAGGCGGCGCTTTTAGAATTGGACCCAACAAAGAATCAAGTGTATCTCTCAATCCGTATGTCAGATTGAGGCATATAAGATACCATTGGAAAGCTCTCAAAATGATCCTTCCAAATCTATTGAGCTAGCTTGGAAGTGTGAAGTCCTTGGGAAACCTTGGGTGGCACGTGGTTGAGTGATCAAGATACTGAACATGGGTGAGAACAAGGTTCAAGATACTAAGGTTGAGAACAAGGTTCAAGACACCAAGGTTGTGAAAAAGGTTCAAGAAACTATGGGAGGTTGACGACATCAATTCAAGGGTACTAAGGGAGTTCAGGAATGGATCACCGAGCCTAGAGGGATAATGAGTAGATCATTGAGGACAATGATCAACTAAGGGGGGAAGAATGTAATAAAGTGATAGGAAGGGATGGTTGTACCACACCCTTGACAGATAGGAGATGGTTCAACTACACCCTTAGAGGGAGGATTAGGAAGTAATCCTCAACCATGGCTTTTGGGGCAAGTGGTTAGCCCATCACATTCCTAAACCAAGAGGTTGTGAGTTCAATTCCTTATATAAACCTCCTTGCAACATCTTTTGATTCACCTATAGCAACAAGGCAATAGTCTTCTCTAATGTTGAAGAGCTCTTGAATGCAATACAGAGGAACAAAATCCTTCCCACAGATAAATTAATATGGGAGATTTGGAAGAAGAAATGATTTCTTTGACATTTTCACATTTTCTTATGGCTCTCTTATGGTAGTCTCTGCTTTGAAAGAAGCGACATCAAAGTTCTTTACCTCTTCTTCTTCTGCTTGGAGGTTAATCTCTTCAACAATCTCTTTGACTTGAATTTCTGAATATTTCTTAAGAGAAACATCTAGGGATTCTCTTTTCTGTTCATCATGCTCATTTTCTTTAATCTTTCCAATTGAGATGTGATCAAGCCATATTAGAAACCCTATGCTTAAGGGCACTAAACAACAATGGTTTTGGTGTTTTGGTAGATTCCTATTGTGCCAGGCAAGGGGGAAATCATCCTACATTTTCTAGTGATTCTAGCCCTATCCAAAGGATCCTTCCCAAAAATCATTCAGTGGATATACGTTTTGCTAGATATGATAACTTCTTGACCATCTACTATCCTGATGAAGGTCTCCCATTCATTCGAAAGAAATTCCCTGCTTTTCTACACAAGTGCTTCAAAATCAAAGGTGGGATTGAAGATTTTCATTGTATCTCGAAAATGATTCACCCTCAATCACTCTTGAACCATAAAATCTAGAAGTTTTTCAGATGGAGAAACACTTAGAATTACATTCATCTCTTCCATGTCAAAAGGTGACTGATACAAGCGAATGGGCGCAGTCAAAGAGAGTCAAAGAGGCATGCTTGGCTATGAAGGTAGAAATTAGATGAAGGTGAAAATAAAAAAAGAGCAAGCAAGTGGTATTTATAGGCAAAGAGAGAAAGAAATGGTCACATGATATGGACCAATGAACATGTGCCACATGGAAAATTTGAATTTGAAAGTTTGACAATCAAATGATGTGGACCATTGAAATATTGACATATGGAAATGTACGTTGGGATTCGCAATGGCTAGATCATGTGGACCAATCAGACATTGCCATGTGGCACTAATGGTCAACTCAACCTTGAGACCTATTTAAGCTCCTGTGCGAAACTTTTGGAAATGCACATTGATAAAAAAATATCCAAGCAAAGTCTTTGTTGTAAATACAGTTTCGTACACTAAATAACCTTCAGAGATTTGAATGTATTAGTAAATGATGCCATTCTATCTTTATCTGGAAGATAGTTATTGTAAATCATGTTTCTACAAAGAAATGGTTCAAACTTATTAATGTTGGTAGTAATTTTTTTCTTAAATATAAACCGGCTCTACCTTTTTTTCATGACATAAACTAAGATAATAAGTTGTTTATCATTAATTTCTTTAATATTATGCTATACCATGATTTTATGATATCGAATTGAAAAATCGGGCTTGTGAAGGAAAATGGAGAAGATTGGAGGACACGACCAATTCAAGCAACTAGGGCACTCCAAAATCCTCCATTGTCCCTAGCTTCTTGAATCAGTCGTATCCTCGAATCTTCTCCATATTGTAATCCTTGATGCTCTTAACTATATTTTTCACCCACACAAAAGGCACGACCGATTCAAGCGAGGAGAGCAGTCCGGGGACTTCAATTGGCTCTTATCGCTTGAATTGTCCATTCCCTTTCACAACACCCATTAATATAGAAAAAGAAAGATGACCAATTTAAGTGATAAGCACTTTTTTCTCCACCTTCTATAATCATATCCTGAAACAAGTGACTATTGAGATATCTGATATGAAATTGAAAGAGAACTTGGGCTAACTTTACATAAAATGATGTCCCCTAGCTTTTGATCTTCTTTGCTATCCCATTCCCTACCTAAAACATTATCAATCTCTAAAATTGGAGCTCTCTTATTCAACCACATTGTTTTTGTTTTTTGTAATAACATGTTTTTAAAACATGCTACAAAAACGTGAAGAGGAAGAAACCATTGAATGTTTATCCTTCAAGAAATTTGGCTTGCTGACATTACCCTTTGGATATCATCTTTCATTTTTCGTAAAAAAATTAAAACTGTTGAATGATCAAGAACATCCCAAGCTAATGAAGTGATGCAAGGAGCAGGAAGATGTACAAGATTTTCATAAGCACTCCTCCTTGATGGCACCTAATAATCTACAAAGTAGACAAATAATTGAATGCTATTGAAAAATTGATTAGATTTGTTTGCACGCAATAGTTCTTCATAATCCTTATGAAAAACTTTGAATGTTCTTGTTAAACATTCAACAGGTTGCCACTCCAAAATATTGGAACGAAAAATATCTACAATACAAAAACATATATCTTGTAATACAAATAGAATTGAAATTGAAGAAAGAGCAGGACACTCAAAGTGGGAAACTGAGATTCATAAACTTTGCGAGTATTTATACTCAAAAAAACTTTGTACATGTGGAAGTGAAACACAATCTTTTGATTTGATGTATCAACTGTGACAGAAACATCATTGAATTTTGTGAACGAAATCATTTCTCTATTGGAAATTTAAGGATTTGCATTGTGTGGTATGCAAAAAATATCCTTTTTGAAATCAAAAAATTTTACACTAAATACAAGAAAATTTATAGCTTAAGCAGCACTTTTAAGCATATTTTCTTAAAAAAAGCATTTCTTCATATGATTAAAAGAGACAGAAATGTTATATTCTTATACACGTGGAAAGACCATATTTTTCAATTTTCTTAATCTGTCATTAGCAAAGGACCCTTATTCAGGTGTTTTTTCCCCTAATGATTAGAATATAGCTTAAACTATTATTAGAAAATATGGTCGATTTTAATATTGAAGATGAATTTATGGCACATCATGAAAATGACGATTATGAGAGGGAAGATGATTATTGACACTAGATGCAAGGCTATGGCCACCAAGATCTAACTGAATGACTCACCTCCTAGGTATGTACCCCTATATATAGCTCTCTCCACAAGAGGGAAGTCCATGCTAGCCATCCATGTATCAAGCATGTAGTTAGATGAGCTCCAAGTGTTCTAGTTAATTTGAGTTAAGCTTCTAGAAGTTATGGCTTGGGCTAGAGGAAAAACCTCTTGCTCCCCTCCTTCTTGAAGGACTTTATTGCACAACCTCTTGCTAGAAGCTCGAGTCGTTTAATCGACACGCCACACCACAAACACCTCTTGAATAGAGCATAAAAGATTACTTTTAAATCCGCATTTTATTGGACAAAGCCCTCACAAGATATAACTTTATAGCACTCTTTCCCCCTTGGAAAACAATAATCCTAAAAAATAAACTATTCATGAATATAGGTATCCCCTCCCCCCCAAACCATCATCCAATTGATATAGAGAATGTTTCGCATCTCTTTGGTGGGCTTAAACTCTTACTCAAATAAAAAAGACGGGAATATAATTTACTTGCAAGAAATTTGTTCCCAAGTGGCAATCTCTTCTATTATATCCTTCCACTTTACTAGAAACTCTTTAGGAAAATGAATTCTTGTACATTTATCTTGAGAATATACTTTACGTATCATGAGAAACAAACTAAATTATAATTGATTGAACAATAACTTCTCAAGATACTAAAGTGGCAGACATAGGTAACTTCCTTTTTAACTGAATGATGTGGAAAACTAGATGTACCCAAGAATATGAAGGTAGATCCAACTCATAAGCAAGAGTTTCCCATTTTTGAAGACTTTGTGAGGACTAGAAAACAATAGTGAAATCTTCGCACAAGGACCGCTTTAAAGATTTTCATACTTTTGTGTAACATGGAGATATAAGTGATATCCAACTTCAAAAGAAAGTTTTTGACACTTGAAATCAGCATAGGGTCTATCCAGATCCTAGGCTTTCTTCAACTTTTCCTTTTTTTACTTAAATGTGAAATTTATATCATTCACAAAAAGTTGTTGAGTGCCTTCTTTGAATTTGGGATGAGGCCAATTCTTTATGAATACCTTTAATCATGGTCTAAGATATAATTTATCCAAGATACTTTATTTTTTATTAAGGAATGGACACTTTTATTATTTTCCATATAACTAATTAGCATATTATAATTAAAGTTCTTTTGAACTTGCATTAGGTGCTCTTGTTTATTTTCACTATGTACTAAGATATCATATTCAAAATCAACTTTAAATTTGCCAGATTATGGATGAAAACTCTTATATGAAGATTGTGGAGTCATTTTTAAAGCCAAAACGCGTAAGAAGAAAATCGAAATTTCCACAATCTATCTAGGAAGATGTCTTCGGCACATATTTAGATTTGATTCTGATTTGATGACATCGTTGTATGATATCTAACTTTGAGAAATAGATAATTCCCTTACTTTATCAAGGAATTCATGAACGTGAGGCATAGGGAACTTGTTTTTCAACCATCACACAAATTTATTCTCCTATAGTATGCATAGGTGCATAGATCTGTCATTCATTTTTATTAAAAGGATTGGTGCCATCCATGGAGACTAACTTAGTCTAATGCAACCTTTACTAAGGTATTCTTCTACATTCCTATTAACCTGCAATCGTTGGATTAGGGCAGATTGTATTGGGGTAAACATAAACGCTTGAGCCTTGAGAGTAAGTCGACATGATGGCCATGAGAGAATAAATCCTTGAGCAAATGTAGTAAACTTTTAATCTCATTTGAAACATTCAATGAAGTTGAAGGTGAGACATAAGAGACTTGATTTATCTATTTTTTAATTATCTTTTCCTAGTTTGTTAACTTCTAAATGCAAGGTTAAAGGAGTACTCGGTATAACATGTTCTCCTCGAATCAAGTACATGACTCTGTTCTTATTTAAGTCAAAAGTATCATTATGATAAGTACATGTAAGTGAGAGAACAAAACAACATCCCCTCAGCTGGCAGCAAGCCCTGCTGGGAGAAGCGATCGGCTGCTCCGCGACTCTCTGGAACGCCATCAGAGGGGAGGTCCTATGGAAAATCTGGCGAGAAAGATGTGCTTTCAACTTCGGTGACTCCCCCAAGGAGTGGTCAATTGAGAAATCTCTGTTCCTCCTTGGCAAAAGGATTGTCAACTGTAAAAAATCCCCCCCCATTAGGCATCATCAAGTACTCCTTTTGATCGATAACAAGCTTAAACCCAAGTGGGCCCCACATGAGGGTGATGAGAGGGTAATTAACCTTCTTTGTAATTTCATCTAAGCTCTGTAAAAGCTTCCCCTGCTTTGTGGGATTTGGGGGGTCCCGTGGGCACTAGTCCCCTTCTCTTGTACTTTTCTTTATTTAATTCAAGTCCGGGAGAGTAGGCTATTGCCGAACTTCCTTTATATTAAAAAAACAAAACAACATCCGAAGGTTCAATATTCATTATTTGAAAATCCAAGGTATCTTAAAAACCATAGTGTCCCAAACTCATGTCCGTATATCATGGACACATCATATTGATGAGTAAATGATTTTTGATGTAGATAGAACCTACTTGAATGTGGAATAGAAAAGAAAATTGTGGATAATAGAGTCCTTTATCAAGACTTTTCCCTTTATGTAGCGACAAACCCATAGCTTATCTATCAAATTACACTCGTTGAAAAAATCTTGGTGTAATTGAGTTTTCATCTATCCAAAAGGTTTAGAATTAGCCAAGATGTCCAGATTTCATGCATGTAAAACATAGCCTATACTTTGAAGCTTCGTTATAAGTATTAGGTGCCTATTGAGGTTTGGAGGGGAGTGCTTAAACCTATTTGAAGGATAAGTACCTTTGGTTTTCTTATGTCTAAAATGAATCCAGGTTGGCTGAGAAGAAGCATCTTTCTCTTTCAAGTTATCCTCATAAATCTGCGCCACTTGGATAACGTCTTTGAAAGTATTAGGATCACTTTTCTTTACGTATATTTTATAGTCTTATCTAATTCTCTAACAAAACCACACACTTTGCAGAATTCTTCTAAGTTTTGCAAATTAAGTACAATTTCCTTTTACTTAAAGACATAGTTCGCTAGAGGCTTGCCCCATTGGAAAATGTTATCCCACCATTCCTAGTTTTTCTCCTCTTCATTTTAAGGAAATAACTTATGTATGAAGAGTGTAAAATTGATATCAAGTGGTGGCATCTTGGTTATTCTTAGCCAATATCATGCACCATTTATAAGCCTTAGCACCTTAGGAAATAATTACTTCTAAGACTTGGCATGACTCAAGATATTGTAGAGAAGATATAAGGCTTGCCACTTTCATAGGAAGCTAAGGAACGAGTCTTTGTTGTGATATCTAGACTCTCCCTGGAATTGGGAGGTACATAGATCCTTAGCAAAGAAAATGTATTTTGTACTAAAAGCTGATGCTTTAGTGTCAAAAGAGGACGATCTACAAAAACGAGGTGTTACACTTGCCGAATTTGATTGGGCAAATGATTTAGTTGGATAAAAGTGAGGAACAAGAGTTAGTTTGGAGACTATAGGATCAGGGAGAATAGATGAAGAGATAGCCAAAATTGTATGGACTCTACCACTAGGATCACCTTGTGCTTCCAAGGTTGGAGATTGGCTTTCAATTGTATTAAGTCCTGCTTGATTAACATAATTGAAAGGCTTCCCCCCCCCCCCCCTTCCCTACGTTATAGCAAGTCCAAGATCATTGCCATATGATCTTTGATTCTTAGCATGGAGTTCAACATGTTGGACACCTCCTCTTGCAATTTTTTAAACCCCTCCAACTTTTCCTCTACTTCCCTCACTTCCTCATTGATTCTAAGTCATGTACGTTTACCCCTTTCAATCTAGTTTTTACTTTATCTAAAAACATTAAAGACATATGATCATGCATAACACCATGCATAGGAAGTTTTTATGACGCATCGTGGCTACCATGACTATGCACATGCTCAACATCCATAAGCCTAGACAATAAATCCTCCATGTTTTCTTAGCTAATAAACTTTGGACTTCAAAAATCATGGGATGTGTGCCATTTGAAACTAAAAGGATATGAATATTGGCACAACATTACTTCCCTTCTATATTTGACTCGATGTAGACTGGATTCTAGCCTAGCTTGTTAGAATAATGCTATCTAGAACTCCAAAGTCATTACCTCATGTCTGTTAGATAGCTTGAATCCTCCATTCCCACTTTATCTTCTTAAAAAACGATCAAGATATCTTCTATGAGGATAAGCATGTCAATTGGGAAAATTAGTTTAGTAAGTTTGATTTATCATCCTACTCTAAGCTTGGAGGGGGTGAAGAGTTCCATGATGTTAGTCCCACTCTCACTCTTCGTGAAGAGGAATATTTCAAGCAAAGTAACTATGATAAACTTGATACATGTATAAATGATTAGGACTTAACTATGAATGCATATGAATCTACCACTTACGATGAGTCCAAAGAACGTAGATCTAAATTCATATCGAATCTAAATGGAGTTATTCATGATGAAAATGATTGGATTGATTATCTAAGCTTAAACAAATTTGAATTTTTCACTCAATTGCATAATGATATTTAACAAATTAATGAAATTAAAGATCTAGATGAAATCGATGCTAATCTACCATGGATATGTTCTCAACCCTACAATTTGTGTGTGCAGATGAATGAGAATAAACTTGATTTCAACCTTGATCCTAATGCTAGTTGGTTTTTTACACAGGAGTATTAGGATGATCCATGTGTGGGTGTGATTGATGAAAACCCTAATAAATGAAAGTTTTATGATGAAAGTGATTAAAAATTCTTGACATTAATGATTTCGAAAAATATTATGAACATATTCTCAATATATCCTTTCACGAAAATGAAAGAATAAATTCAATGATGTGGATGTTGTGAATGCATACAAATTATGCATGAGTTTTCAACCTCATGGAAACAAAAGTGATAAACATGAACATGAAACTCTAAAACACATGTAGATGATATATATATAAGTTTGATTGATTACAAAATTGTTTTTGAAACATTAGCAAAACGAAGAACCCTGGATGGGACTTTTAGATTAAGAGTGATTATTGGTGGAAAAATCATAAGGGGGTGGTGGACATAGTTTATATACTTTAAATTACTATGGTGATGGGGAAAGAGGGGAAATGATTCCCCTAAGTTGAGCTTTTACCGAGAGAGAGAGAGAGAGAGAGGAACAAATCTTCTAGCAACTAGCCTTGGCCCAAAAATTTAGAAAAGGTTGAAACGTTTTAAAACTCATCATAACACCATTCAATTACCCCAATCACACTTTAGGATCACAAGTGCTATGTTTGAGCCCAAGTCCAAAACCCATGCATGGGATGACCTAAAAAAGGTGACTTTTTCCAAAATAACTCAAAGTAAACTTTTTTCCCTCCTAGACTCACATTTTCATATTCATGTGACAAAATGTCATTTATTTCCATTAGTTTCTCCACCTACCACACTATTGAAGCTTTTGTAACTGCACCTATTTCTTTATGCATCTTCCTCTCTGAATTCCTATTGTTGCTTTGATAGTTTGAACTTCACTGGAGAGAAATAACGCTTATAGGTGGCCAAAAGATGAAGTTATTTCATTAAGATATGAAAAATATCAAAGCTATGGGAGGACTAGGATAGGATTTCTTCAAAAGGTGGATGGGTGTACATGAACCCTCTCTAATTGGCCTTCATCCTATTAGAGATCATGGAAACTTGGATCTTCATTAAAAAGAAAAGTTATTGGACTTTAAGAATCTCTAAGGTAGTGGTACTATTGCCATTGTAAAACATTTTTTTACAATGTGGTGCATGAAATTGGAAGACTCAGACAAAATGCGATATCCTATCAATTGTAATTGTTGATCTATAATATTGTTTGCCTCCTTGTCTTGTTTGTTTATTGATACTACTTAGATATGTTTTTCTTTTGTTGCCTTTATATTTACTTCTACTTTGGGAGAGGAGCAACCAATTCATAGTCGTATAGATATTTTCCATGCACGATATGCATATGTTGGGGTATTAGTCTTTCCACATATGTTTCTCCTCTACATCAAATGATTTTAGAAGGATAAGTATCAGTAAGGTAGATTCGTTTTTGAAGCGCTCTTATGCAAGAAAATAAAATTATAAAACTTTTTGATTTCCATGGCAGTATAACAATTTTGTAACTCGTACATTTCTATTTTGCTACTGTGTAGATGTGGTTGTTTTTATCATGTTTAATGGGAATTGTATTAACCATTTTTATGAGCCAATATATTTTCTAGGAGTTAAGTGAATGATTTTTATATTTACATCTATTATTTTTACCTTTAAATGGATCCCAGTCCCAAAAATTGAAACTCTTATAAAACCAAGTCGAATGCTCTCGTTTCTCATTTTTGTAACCAAGAAGAGCTAGAAGCACTCCTAGAGCAAGAAAACTCTAGAAATCACGTTGCATACATGTGCAATGGCCACCTCCACCTTTACTCCCCCTTTGGCCAAATTTCCTTGAAAAATATTCAGAGAGTTCTTAGAATCACTTGAGTACAAAAGTAAAAAAAAATGGAATATTGTGAAGCATGTTGAAAAACATCCTATTTCACCTACAAACATAGTTGTTGAAGGTGATGCAGATGGCATTCAAGATGATGATATTCTTTAGGTTCTTATTCATGTTGGAGTTCTTGCTCCACCTACTATAGAGCAACTTTGATGGAATGGCAGAGATGCTCAGGCACATGCATTGATAGCCTTGCCTATCAAATGGGCCATTATTCCACATATTTGCTCATGCAAAACAACAAAGGATGCTTGGAATACACTAACTACTTTATACTAGGCAAGGAATGAGGCTCGTGTTTCCTACCTCGGAAAACAGTTGGAGAGTGATCACATGAATGAAAGAGATTCCATGGAGAGCTTTTTGACAAAGATCAAAGATTTGGAGTAGTTGATTTTTGCTGATGAAATCTTACCTGAGAGTTCACTTGTGCATACTATTCTGAGCAGTCTTCCAGATTCATATCAAATTTTTGCTTCAACTCTTCTATTGATGATGAAAGGCAATCCAAATTCCTGAACATTTGAGTAGTTAGTCTCTATTCTATGGCATCAAGAGCAGTCCAAGTAGAAGATCAAGCTTTCCTGACTAGTTAGAAGGGCAAAGGTAAAAGGAGCTCATCTACTAGTAAGCAAAGATCTACTAATTCTGCACAATCAAAGAAATATGATAGAGATGAGAAGAAAACAGAAGAGCACAAATTGTTTTGCAAATACTGTAAAGGAAATGATCATGTCATAAAGAGCTTTCCAAGACTCGTTGCAAAAGAGGCAAAGAAGAAAGAGGCTGGAATAATTGTTATAGAGGCCTCTACACCCAAAATAGAGTCTGCCAATCTTGTGAACAATGAAGAAGGGGCATTTATCACTCTTTGCAGTTATGACCCATCTTGTCATGTACAGTGTATGTCTTCAATAGACTTAGATGTTTAGTACTTTGATAGTAGGTAAACCAAACATATTACCTCACAACACAATTTCTTCACTTAACTTGAGCCTGTCCCTATAGGGAATAATATCACATGCACCAACAACTTGTCTTATCCTATTATGGGAGTTGGTAAGATCATTTTGACTACTACTGATGGTAGTTCTTTTACATTGGCAAATGCTTTATTTGTGCCAGGGATTAGTTTTAGCATTAGCCAAGATTGACTTGGTTGTGAAATTTGTTTATGATAGATGTATAGTTCATGCTCTGTCAAATGGTGATATCATTATTTCTTCCAGAATTTTATGTCATGGGCTATGTAAGGTCATAGATTATGCAAAATGTGTAAAGGATCCAGTCAAGATTCTTTAGCTATGTAAAATGAAAAGTTTTGGCATGCACGCTTTGGTCATCTGAATTTTGCCATTTTGCTACACCTACAAAAATCCGAAATGGTGTCCTCTTGCCTAAACTTGAGGCACCTGGTAAACATGTATGTGAAGGTTGTATTTTGGAAAGAATGGATCATTCCTCCTTTCCAAAACATAGTTTAGTTCGAGCTACTAAAAACTTGTAGCTTGTTCATAGTGATCCATGTGGTCCTATGTAGATACCTTCTTTTGGGAGCTGTCTTTACTTCGTGACTTTCATCGATGATTTTTCTAGGCATGCATGGTTATATCCATTCAAAGCAAAGTTCGAAGTGTTTATGTGCTTCAAAGAGTTTCTAATTTTGGCTGAAAATCTATGAGCATGTAAAATGGGCAGCCTCCATTTTGATTGGGGGGAATATATCTTTTCTGACTTCAATGCATTTCTACTGAACATGGGATAAAACACCTATGTACACTGCCATATACACCTCAAGATAATGGAAGTGCTAAATGAAAGAACATGTCACTCATGGAGATGGCAAGGTGCATGGTCAAGAGTCACGCTTTACCACATATTTTTTGGCTTAAGGTTGTTATGTGTGCAACATATGTACTTAACAAGTGTCCCACTAAACATTGCACTCTATCAATGCATATGATGGTTGGCATGTTCGTAATCCATGTGTTGCTCACCTGCATGTTTTCTATTGTTTGGCATATGCATTAGTTCCTGAACAACAACATAGGCAAGTGGATGATAAAGCAGTGAAATGTATTTTTGTTGGGTATGGTTATGAAATCAAAGGGTATCATCTATATCATCCACACACTAAACACATTTTGGTTAGACATGATGTTGTTTTTGTGGAAGGTGCTATTCAACCATTAATTTCATGTACGAAGGGAACATTTCTTAGCTCCAAAGACATGTATGATACTTTTCTTCCACTTTTTACAGGTGGATAGTCTAGTGTTGGTCCTAATGAGGCAGTTTCTCAACCTTTACAGGTTTCATGTGATCATGAAGATCATCCGATTTCTAATGCAGATTTACATGATGCACTTGTTGATGAGAGAGCTGATATTGAGGAGGCAAAAACTATGCCAAAATGGCTGGTGCAGACTTTGCATGATAGCAAATCAAATGCATCTCTATCACATCATACTCGTTCAAGCTCTCATAGTGCTTCTTTTGCATTAGATTTCTATGCTATGGTTTCCTCTAGTCTTTGTGATGAGAATGAGCCTCTTTCATTTGATGAAGCACAAAATTCTAAAAATTGGATGGTTGTTATGCAATCAGCATATCATGCTATTATTAAAAATGGTACTTGGTATTTATGTGGCTTGCCTCTTGGCAAGAAGGCCATTGGCACTAAGTGGGTATGTAAGCTGAAGTGTAAGCGTGATGGAATAGTTGACAAGTATAAGGCTAGGCTTGTTGCAAAGGGTTATGCTCAGGAAAGAGGCATTTATTTTAATGAGAACTTTCCTCCCACATGCCGAATGACTATTGTTCATAGCATCTATGCACTTGGAGCTCATCGTGGTTGGAATGTACATAATGTGGACATTAAAACTGCATTTATGAATGGTGACTTGCATGAAGAACTGTATGTTTTTCAGCCCCGTGGTTTTGTGCAAAAAGGACATGAGAAAAAATTGTGTAGGTTGAAGAAGGCATTCTATGGTTTTAAGCAAGCATCACATGCATGGTATGAAAAGATACATGCCTACCTGATTGCACATGGTTTTGAGAACATCGTAACTGAGAGCACCTTATATGTTAAGTTTGCAACTGATGTGCTTTTGATCATTGTTGCCTATGTTGATGACATGCTACTCACTGGTCCTCATGAGAAGCATATTGCTGATTTTAAGGCTGATTTGCATGCCTCATTTGAGATGTCAGATTTGGGGCATTTTTATCATTATTTGGGCATTCAGTTTATGCATGTTGATGGTGGAATGGCCTTGTGTCAAACAAAATATATTGACACATTCTTGTAGAGTTTTGGCCATGAAGACTATATCCTATTGCCACTCTTACAAAAACATGTTTACAATTGAGTCTTATAATGTTGGAGATGCATTTCATGTTGTTCTTGATTTACTTGTGCATTACAGATATTCACTTTGTTGTCTTAGAGATGAGCAGGTTTATGTATTGCCCAGGTGTTAAGCATTGGCAGGCAGTTAAGCACATTTTTTGCTACTTGAGTTCTACCTGGGTACTTGGATTGTTTTATCGCAAGAGGGGATCACTACCACTAGATTTACATGATTTCTTTGCCTTTGATTGGACAGGTTGCTATGACACTCGTGCATCCACTAGTGGTTTTTGCTTCATGCTTGGTAGCCCATGCATATCCTAGTTGATCAAGAAGCAACCTACTATAGCCACTTCTAGTTGTGAAGCTGAGTATAGGGCAGCTTTCACAATGACTATTGACTAAATGTGGTTAAGAGACCTTATGGTTGATTTGGGTGTTGGTTAGTCTTTTGCCACTACCATCTTCATCAGAGAGCATTGGCAGTTGCGAGGATCCATGTGTTCCATGCTCACACTAAGCACATTGAGGTGCACTATCATTATGTGAGGGAGAGGTTCTCTAGTGGAGAGATCAGTTTGGCATACGTGCCCACACAGGAGAACATTGTAGACCTTTTCACAAAGGCTCTACCTAGGGAGAAGTTTGAAGCTTTCCACAGACTGTTAGGCTTACTTCCTTTTGTGGCTTGATTCCACATAGCTTGGCACTTCCTTATTTATGAGTGCCATCTGCTCATTCACCACATCACTCCCAGGGGGATATGTTGGTATATTTTGGTAGCGATGTGTGTGAACACACTAGGATCATGAGGGCAGTTTTTTCCCTCATTAGGAGGTTTTTTCCCTAGCATGTATATATGCCTATAACCCTAATGAGTTACTTATCTTCATATATTCTCTTGGTAATACATTCAGTATGGTGTGTTGTGCTCCAAGCTTCTTCTTCCTCCTTGTGCTATTCGCTCTAAAAACCTCAAACTCCAACACAAATGTGGAATGAGGTCAAAGAATATATATGAACCTCTAACACCATCAAAAGATCTAATACTACCATGACATAAACCTTATAGGCTCTTGCAACCTTTATGTATTCGAGAAAGGCCATGGGCTTCATTATCTATGGATTTCATCAAAGATCTATCAAATTTTGATATGTATGATGCTATTCTTGTTATAATGGATAGATTTACAAGAATCGCACACTTCATTCCAACTATCAAGGCAATCACAAGTGTAGCCACTGCTAGAGTTTTTCTCACATACATATTTAGGCCTCATGGACTTCTTGATGATATTGTCAATGATCGAGGTCCACATTTTATATCCAGCTTTTGGATTAATCTTTGCAAGCTCCCTACGTTCAAGTTAAACTATCTCCAACCAATCATCCAAAGACTAGTGGACAAATAGAACGGATGAATCAAGTCTTAGAATAGTATCTCCATTGCACCATTAACTATCATCAAAATGATTGGTTTGCGTTTTACCCTTTGTAGAGTTTTCCTATAACAACATTGTTCAAACATCTACCAAGTAAACTCCCTCTTTGCAAATTATGGACAATGCCCAACGATGGATATACAAATCTCAAATCATGTCAAGAACCCAACTGCTAGAGATAAGGCCCAGTACCTCATGGAGGTTCACAAAGACCTCTAGGAAGAGACCCATAGAGCTCAAAAACATTGTAAGGATTTTGCAAATCCACAACGTGTTCAAAATTCATCCTATAACATTGGGGATAAAGTTTGGTTATTGAGAAATAATTTGCACACTTCAAGGCCTTGTGCAAAGATCTATCATCAGAGATTTGGTCCATTCACCATCTTATCTGAGATTAATCCAGTCACTTGCAAGCTCCAATTGGAAAGTACCATGAAAATACATCCACGTTTCCTTGTTTTCATGTTGGAACCATTTCAAATTTCACCATTGAGGGGGGGAGACCTAGTTCTTCACCACCTATCGAGATTGATGATCATGAAGAATTCAAAGTTGACCATGTCTTAGATTCAAGAATATCTTGACAAAGATTAGAGTACCTTGTTCATTGGAAAGGGTATGATATCAACGATGAAACTTGATAACTTGGAAAGAACCTTCAAAGAGTAGAAACCAAGGTTCAAGAATTTCATAAGAAAAATCTTTTTAAGTTGAGACCAAAGAACTTGTAATCCAAATATCTTGCTTCATACCTATGGTCCTGTAATAAATTAAGTATATGATCTAAGATTCCGACCAATTTAGACACATCTAACATTGAACACCATTTGGTTACCCATGTGTATGATCAAAGATCTCGAGACTAGACTTATGTAGTAGGTCATGTGCTCTTGTAAATAGGTCATACACGTAGCTTAGTGGTTAAGTATCAAGGGTGTGAAGGAGGAGGTCTAGGATTCAACCCCCATGGGAATCATGGGGAGTGTATTTTGCCCAAAGATCTCTAGAGCCGTTTAGAAGCATCCACTTGACTTAACTCTAGTAAACTAGGACACTTGGCACACATGCAATTACATGGTCAAGGATGTTTAGTATCCTTGTGCACAAGAAGGTGGTCCCTTGGAGGGATTTATATATAAAGGCATATGATTGGGAGGAGAGTCATCTCCCTAGCATATGGTGGTCGTAATCAGTAGTCTCTTGCATTGGTATCAAAGATCTAGGCAAACGTCTATGGTGAAATTGATGGTTCATCATCATCCTCAAGCTCTGAGCAAGCTTCTATGGAGATTTGTGAGTTTGTCCATTTGTTCATTTTTTCTTTCATAATTCATTTGGGTCTCACAGATTTGTGTGGTAGTTTATACGAATAGATTAAAAACTATTAGTCACACTTGTTTTTGTATTGTTCTCAATTATTTTGTGAAGCAATACCCTCAACTTTTTTCTACACCTCAAAGCACACGTTTCTAGGATTGAACCTAGATGATTTGGAGAGGAAGGCTCTATACCAACTAGCGCGACACAATAGCTCAACGACTTTTGCATTATGTAATTAATTCCATCTATATCTACAAACTCTCACGAGAGGCACTAAAGAGGCCGACTAGTCTAAGAAAAATTTTAGATATTGCATTTCTTATTATCTCTTTCTCAAAGCAGACATTACACTATTTCAGCCTGTTACTTCTGAATTATGTTGCGATGCTGTAACCATCACAACTAGTACCTCATATATCGATATGACACACTACTTATTGCTATCTCCAAAAAATTGCACTCCTAGCGCATGTTCGCACTATTATCCTTTAGCAAAACGACTTAGTTCGATTTTCTTATGGAGAGCAAGATCAAAGCTCGAAAAAACTTTGATGCAATCAAGAGGAAGAACGTGCAAAATAGATAGCAAACGGCTGTTGAAATTGGGAGTTGACCCCATTATCTCTTCAATATGAGCCATGTGCTCTAACAAACAAGCTACAACACTGTTGTAAAGAATATGGGGATAGAAATAAAATAATCATGTTGATTATTTTCTTGAATGTATTTATAAGTTAAAATATTAAGTCTATTTTGAGCTTTTACACATGAGGGTTTTGAATGTAAGTCCTCTACACAAGGAGCTGTGAGGAGATGGTTGGATACACTCCAAAGATGAGGTGGTGTTGTAATAATCCTACTCTACACTTGCCAATGTGACTTAAATGCACCTTATTAGACACCTTTAAATTCCCAAATATGCATTTATAATCATTGTGCACCTTTGAGCCTCATTGCCAAATAGTTGTGCCAAAATAGATAACTTGCACATAAAAGAACTCTAAAAAACTTGGTATTTTAGGACTTGAACCTCTTAGGAAAATGGTTAGTTCTCACTCTCTGATAAATTGAACCAAGAGATTTTCGACACATCTAATTGAAGATCTTAGCTAACTAATCCAAGTTATTTCACTAATTTAGAGTGAGTATACAGAAAGGAGTGAGTTTAAGAACTAAGGGGTGTAATCTTGAATTTTCAGGAGGATTATAGTATGCAGACAAAGGTAGATTGTATGAATCATAACTCGAGATATAGTGACACATAGTAGCTAGATAGATCAACCTACATATCCAAAGTCAAATCAAGTCAAACGACTAAGTATAGGCAGAGAACATGATCAAACAAAATCGCTGAAATGGTGAGAAAACAGTAGATAACAGTAGATAGAGATTATCATGAACTAATGACTCAAATTGTATATGCTAATGAATGTATAATACAAAGTAGATGTAGTGGACTTACTCATAGATATGTGAGATTAATGTATGCTCAACCATGATGTTCAATGACTCTCTCTTCTCTATCATATCCTCTCACTAAAAGTCACTCCTACTTATACTCATAAAGTGAATTTGAATTTTGAATTTCTTCTACCGAAAGGTGTTCCTACGCTTTAAGTATTTATTGATTTTATTCAACCCACCAATTAGTCATGGCTCTTAGCTCCTAACGTCATGAGATTCATTTAACTCTTTTCTGTTTACGTTTATCAATGAGATAAAACTTCTGAATTTTACAAGAGATGTTCATATGCTTGTCTTTAGTGAGTCCAATGTAGATGTGAGAAGTTTTATCCATTTGATCAAGAATTTAAGCCTTCCAAATGTACCAACAGCTCCCCCTCAAGCCTAAGATGCTTGGGTCTTCAATCTTTTGGTATCTCCCACAATCCAATCATGGACTTGAACTTGTTTAATTTGCTTCCATCTAATGATTTGGTCATCATATCTGCACATTGCATGTGAGTAGGTACGTAGGAGAGTTGTATCTGCTTACTCACAATATTTTCCCTAACAAAATGATAATGGAATTCTGTATGTTTAGTCTTGGCATGAAAGATAGGATTAGCATCTAGATGAAGTGAACTCATATTATCTTCAAATATGTATGGAGTGCCAAGATCCATTTCTAAATTTTTGTATAGGGCCTTGATCCACATAGCTTCTTGCATCCCATTTTCTAACACTTTGTATTCAACTTCAGTTGATGAGTGAGCTAGCATAGGTTGCTTCTTTGAGGACCAAGAAATGATAGATATCCTGATGTGCTTCTATCATCTTTTTGGAACCTACCCAATTTGCATTAGTGAATAGCTTTGCATTCAAATCAGATGTGTAGGGGTAATATAAACCTTCATTAATTGTTCCTTTCAAGTACTTCAATATCCTCTTTTCTGCATCCATGTGAGGTTTCCTAGGAGTGTGCATGAATTGACTAAGCACATTTGGTCCATAGCAAATATCAACCCTAGTTCAGATACCATAGTTTAAACACCGAAATAGGCTTTGATAGATTGATTTCTTCTATAAGTTCTCCTTCCTGAGCACTTAATTTGTGGTTAACCTCCGTGGGAGTACCTACAACTTTTGCTTCTTGCATTTTGAACTATGCAAGTAGGTCCTTTATATACTTCCTTTGTGTAAGAAACATCCCTTTATATGTGTAGACTACTTCCAATCCAAGGAAGTAAGTGAGAAATCCAAGATCACTTGTCTTAAACTCTTCCTTCATTTGGGATTTGATTCTTCTAATCCCATCAACATCATTACCTGTAAGAATTATATAATCTACATACACACATACTTATATTACTTTAGATTTACTTTTCTTGATGAAAAGTGAAGAGTTTGCTTTGCTTGGTCGAAATCCATGTCTTGCAAGAAGGTAACTAGTTTACGGTTCCAAGCTCTAGGAGCTTGCTTATATAAGGCCTTCTTGGTTTTATACACATACTCAAGATTTGATTCATCTACAAATCTAGGAGGTTCTGCCATGTACACCTCCTCTGAAATCCAACCATTCAAGAATGCTTTTTTGACATCCATGTGATAGATGTTCCAATTCTTCGAGGTAGCTACAGCCATGAGAACTCTGATAATAAGCATCTTTGCCATATGAGAAAAAGTTTCTTCATAATATATACCTTGGGTTTGAGCAAACCCTTTGGCTAAAAGCCTTGCTTTATACCTATTTATTGATCCATCAGAGTTCTTTTTTACCTTATAGATCCATCTATATCCAATGATCTTCATCGATGGCTCCTTGGGAACCAACTCTAATGTCTAATTCTCTTGAAGAGCTTCTATCTCTTCTTCCATTGCTTCTGTCCATTGTGATTTCTTCTTAGATTCTTCAAATGTTGATACTTCTTCTGAATTGATATCTTAAGAAATATAAATTGAAGTATTTAACCTCTCTTGTTCTTCTTGACTCTTGAGTTGGTTGTCCTTTACTTCTTAGGATTGGCATCATCTCATCTGTAGAGATGTAACAATAGAGATTTCTCCTTAAAGATATGATTCTAGTCTAAGTGACAATGGAGTGTAATTACCTTGATCCAATTTATTAGTGGATTAATGAAGCCCATCTCCCATGTTGAATTGATGTAGCTTTGATATCATTGTGAGGAGATGGTTGGATACACTCCAAAGAAGAGGTGGTGTTGCAATAATCCTGCTTTACATCTGCCAATGTGATTGTAGTGCTTCTTAGTAGACACATTTAACTTCCCAAGTATGCATTTAGACCCACTATGTACCTTGGAGCATCATCTCCAAATAGTTGTGCCAAAAAACATAAATTACACATAAAAGAACTCTAAAAAACCTGCTATTCTTGGACTTGAATTTCTCAAAAAAATGTTCAATTCTCACTCTCTGATAACAATTGACCTGAGAGATTTTAGAAACATCTAACTGAAGATCTTAGCTAACTACTCCAAGTTATTTCACTAATTTAGAGTGAGTATACACTGAGGAATGAGTTTAAGAACTTATGGCTGTAATCTTGACTTTTCAGTAGGATAACTCTATGCAGACAAAGGTAGATTGTATGAATCATAAATCGAGATCTAATGATCCAAATATAAGAAAAATTGATATATAGAAACTAGATAGATCACTCTAACTATCCCAAGCTAAAGCAATGCAAAGGATTAAGTATACACAGAGAATGTGATCAAACAAAATCACTGCAATGATGAGATATAGCAAATAACTGTAGATAGAGATTATCATGAACTAATGACTCAAATTGTATATGCTAATGAATGTATGATACAATGGAGATGTAGTGGATGCACTCATACATATGTGAGCTTAATGTATGCTCAACTATGAGGCTCAATGGATCTCTCTTCTCTATCATATCCACCGACGAAAAGGCACTCTTATTAATACTCATAAAGTAAATTGAAATTTTGAATTTCTTCTACCGAAAAGTATTCCTAAAATTTAGGTATTCATTTATTTGATTCACCCACCAATTAGTCATGGTTCTTGGCTCCTAACATCACGAGATTCCTTAAAATCTTTTCCATTTATGTTTATCAATGAGATAAAAATCGTGACTTTTATAAGAGATGTTCATATGCTAGTCTTAAGGGAGTCCAATGTAAATATGAGAAGTTGTATACATTTGATAAAAAATTTAGTCTTGCCAAATGTACCAATAGGAGGTGATGGTGTAACCATCATGACATGTTTAGTCGTTTGTGAAATCATATTGCACAGGCAACCATTTTGCACATTTATAGGTTAAAGAGTGCTTTCTAAACTTTTTTCTCTTCAACAAAAAGCTACTAATTTTAGAGACTTGGTGCAATGTTGCCTATGGGTTTTGAACCAGTCAACGAAGCCTCAAAGATAGATTCCTCTATGCTACTTTCCTTTTCAGATTGGACACAATGTCATGCTCATTATTGGTTCAATTTCAATAGACATCCAAATCGACTGATTATACATGCAAAAACTCTAGAATGTTTTTTGAATCATTGGAGAAAAAGGTTCCCAATTTTGGAGACCTTGAAGCAAAGTTGCTCGTGTAAAAATATTACACAAGACCCTTGATGGGGTGAAAGTTAGAACCGATGTGCTATATGCACTATGTAACTCATATTTGGATCATATTCTAAATGATCTATGTCCATTTCCATCTTGGTCAAGATGCGAGGCCAATGGTACCATAGTGGGATCGAATCCATGATTGGAGGGTTGAATCCATGCTCTTTTCTATGAGAAAGAAAACCATGCTCAATGCATGCAGACCCACCACATTTGAACCTTTGATGTCTGAAGTACCCATGAGTTCAGATGGCTAAGGATGCATTTATGGTTTAAATATGATCATGTTATAGGTGTTTTGTATAGTTTCTTCTTTCAAAACAACATCAATTTTTGGAAGGCTCATAGTGGACTTGAACTCAAACCTACTCCCACACAAGTGATTGCCTTATCCATTATATCTGTGTGTTGGCTTTTTGGTATGACTATTCTCCTCCCATACCCAGAAAAGGTTGCATTTGCAATTCAAATCCATATCCTCAAACCCAAAAAGTATCATGCTAACCAGCACTTTGATCTCAACTCAATAGTCCAACTACATCATAGTTTTATGGTATAATGTGGAAGACCCAAGAAGCAGAAGCTTCCAACAAAGAAAGGCTCTTCATGCATCTAATGGAGTGAAAAGAGTATAACACTCTTGTCCTCAAAGGAGAGGACATGATGAAGAAAAGGTCTACAAGGAGCATTTGGCTCTTCTCTTGGACAATGGAAGGACTTAGCTATTATCATGAGATAAGTATTTTCCAATTGATGATTGTTGTCACTTCATGCTTGATCTTGTTTTCATTATCTTGCCCTTCATCTTAAGAAAAGTTGAAGTAGGGCAAAGATTTCCATAGATTAATTCTAAATCTAGTTGAAGGTCATGAAACTAGCATATCATTTCAAGCATGAGAAGTAGCAAAAAAACTTGGTGCATAACATGGATACATGAGTCCATGCATGGAAATGAGAACCTTTTCTCCTTCCGAAAGAGTATTTTCATGCATAACACAAGCTTTGTCTTGCTTGAGAAAATGTATTTGATGCACTCAAGTTTGTGCACATCCATGTTTATATCCTTTTTAAAGGTAGCAAGTACAATGCTTGTGCATGGATGCATGGATGCATGCATCGCAAGCTCAAGAAGTGCTTCAATTAAGGTTATGGCATAAAATAGATAAAAAAACTAATTGCAAGTTAAAAAAGTAAACACCTTCAATATCTAGAAAATAACTTTTTGTCATGCCAAATTCTAAAAAAGAAAAGGGTGGGATGCCTAACCCTAAAGGTATTGTAGTTGTGGCATTCCCAAGTTTTATCTTGTATGAGGAGCAAAGCATTAGCTTTCTTGACACTTGAGTCTGCATGCACTAATGTTGAAAAAGTGTATCTTTTGGACAAGATATTTGTAAAGCTCAATCATTAAGGTCCACCAAGATGTTGGTAAGCTATCACTTCTATGAAAGAATCCTGATGATTCTTAAGTGATAAAGAAGAAGATAAAGAGTTCAAAGTACAATTATTATACATTAGTTCAATTATGAAAAGATTCTTGTACTTTAAACTATGCAATCAAAGTGGACTGTCCAATTATATTTAAAGTACTCCAGTAACAGCACATGATTGAACAATGATAATATTTTTTTTAAATTCAAGAATAGGAACACATGTAAATGAAAGTTCCAGTCAAACATTCTTTAGGAAATGGGAAACCATATCCTAAGGTGATCGGCCTTTAGTTTGATACTTGAGACATGAACACCATTCCAATAATAAAGCTTTGACAATTCCGATGATTCTTCACTTAAGAATCCCAATGATTCTTAAGTGATAAAGAAGAGTGTAAAGTGTTCATATTACAATTATTATAAATTCCTTCAATCATCAAAAGATGCTTGTACTTTAAACTATGCAATCAAAGTGGATTGTCAAATTATATTTGAAGTACTCTAGTAACATCACATGATTGAACAATGATAATAATATTTTCAACCTGAAGAATAGAAACACATGTAAATGAAAGTTCGAGTCAAACATTCTTCAGGAAATGAGAAACCATATCCTAAGGTGATCCTTTAGGTTAGTACTCTAGACATGAACACTATTCCAACAATAAATCTTTGAGATTCTTGTCCAAAAGTACAGAACTTCTTTCAAAAAATCATTATAGCAGTGCAATGGATTCCATGATGAATCATTTTCTTAAGTTATTTGATTCCTTATAAGGAAAATCAAGTATTGGAAGAATTAAATGCTCCCTAGTAGTAAGCACAAAATTCTTCAAGCTATTTAGACATCAAGAAGTTCCCAAGAAATCCCAAAACACCAATAGTGCTACTAAGTCCAATGATTGGTATAACCTAAAGGTGTATCAAAGATTCTTAGCTTTGGGATCTGAGAGGCATCAGCATATTCTTGGACTTGAGTTGAGGGTAAGATTTCTAAAATCCCATGGGTAAGCGAAAGAGCTTTTGATAGTTCTAGAGATTTTAACAATAAAGACTAGTCTTTATTCTTGTTGCAAGGGCAACAAGACTTGATCAGTCTTGGCAATGTTTGACCAAGAATTTGTGATTCGAATTACTCTAAAGTTTCCCAAGTATTGGCACCCGAATTCCTTTTGGGAGTATTTCACTCAAGTTCTATTTATCCAACGGAAAGTTTGAAAAAGGTAAGATGTTCAAAGTCTTAACAGAGTAAAAGTTCCAAGTATCTAGTTTGCAATTGTGACAATAGTAATTAAGGATTTGGAAGGTACAATGTAAATTTTACCTATCCTTAAATGGATTTTGATAAAATCCAAAAAGCATGAGCAGATGCTTAGATCTAATTAGTATAGAGATTCTTATAAAATCCTTGTGCTAGCTACTTAAAGCTTTAGTTAGAAAGGAATCTAAAGACAAGAACTAAATAGGTCTTGTTGTTACAACTTGTTCAAGTATAACCAATTGGACTTGAATTTAAAAATTCAAGAACTTGGATTTATAAATGGTTTTTCTTTTGAAAACCCTAGCAAAGAAAGATGGATGTTCCATCTAGAGGTTTTCAAGTTTCTAAGGAAAAGCATGAGATCATGAAATGATCGTGTGAAGGAATCAAAAACTAAAATATCATGTTAGAGGTAATGCCTATATACTTAGATTGATGTTGGAAAGAGTGCATGGGACATCAGAACTTGGGATGATAAGATTTATCTTTTACTACTAGAATGAGCCTTGAAGTTAGATTGGATCCTCAAGGGAATCAAAAGTTTCAAAGGAGAAGTTCAAATTCATGGAGGATGAAGGCATGATCTCAAGATGCTTCAAGATTAATAAAGTATGAAGAAAAAAAATAAGTAACTTCCAAGATCTTCTTTTTCAAATAGGGAAAATACTTATTTGAATGATGGAACATTTCAAGTTAAAGTGTTGTTGATTGAGACATATTTAATAAATTTCTGAAGAAGTAGGACTTTGACATTGAAATGATCCTTTCAACTAAGGAATAGACCTACTAATTCAAGCACCAAGTTCCTAGTGTAACTTGGCAAATTCAATCCTTTGACTCAAAATACTGCACATGAATTGCATTCCTACTAAGCAATCATTCAGGCTGAATATAGGCATGAACTTAGTCTCTAGTGAAGCATTATTTAAGTAAAATGCATCAATAGAACCTCAATGGGTCAACACACTGATGTTGGAAATCACACTAGTATCTTGTGGTTGGATGATGTTTTAGATTCTTGTTGAATCTTTTACAAAATCTAGTCTATTTCTCTTAAAGATAGAAAGGATGTTTCAATACCTTGTTGAAATAGACCTTTGAGTGACTGCTTGTAGGTCTACGTATCTTCGAAGTTTGAATCGGTTGTACAAAGTTTTAGTTTTTTCCTTTTTCTTTTTGAATATTTTGGATTTGACTTAGTTATAGTATGTGATTCTTTTTACAAAATTCTAGGGTTAGCTGGCTAGAACGAGGAAACTAAATTAAACATCCCAAATAGATTTTCTATACAAGAACCTTTTCAATCTTCAAAAGATGATAAGTCTAATTTGACTCATTCATTTGAGTTTGCTTCATGTTATATAGCGTAAATGGCTTTCCAGAGTTTAGTCCACTCTAGAAAAGAGAAGTTAAAAATTGCTCATAAGATTGACAACTTCCAAGAACTCTTAGCTTATTTCTTTGAGAAAAGTGTTCTTAGTTCGAAAATTCTCATTTGGATTTGAATTGGTCACGTTATAGGATGGTTGACCCAAAGTAGATGGCAAAACTTTCTCTTGTACTTTACATAGGACTTTCAAGCTCATTAGGACAAAGTAGTCCTCCACTCGAGTGAAAAAATCAAGTAAATTTTAGTTGGAAGTAAATCATTGTAGAAACATCCAAGTTAGATGTTTGGTCCAACCAAACTTCAAGTTTTTCCAAATCAAATTGAAAGCAATCAAGATTTCTCAAAGTCTTAATAGGGATAAGAATCCTGCCTTAGTTACTAAGTCCATGCACCAGTCATGCCCAGAAATGGAAAAGTAACTGGAATCCACCCAGTTCAGATGTTCATGCCCAAATCCCATTGAGTAAAATAGTGAATTGGAGAGGGATGTTTTTAGATCCACCCTTATTATTGGTTCACTACTTTGTATTCTGACGAGTTTATCAAACTGCAAAGCTAGATGGTGTTTTGAATCATTTGGGATGAATCCCACCACAAAGATGAGACATGTTCTTCCAATTTTAGAACATGAGACTCATGGATTGCCTATAGTATTTATATATCTCTATTCTAAGAGATGAAAATATTAAGGGAGGAATAATTTAATAAAGTAAGTATATGATCTATGGGTCGAGCAAGCTCAAAGAGATATAAAATTTGACACCTTTTGGTCACCCATGTGTATGATCAAAGATCTCAAGTCTAGAATTACGTAGGAAGTCATGTGATTTTGTAAACAAGTGATCCACTTAGCTTAGTGGTCAAGTCTCAAGGGTGTGAAGAAGAAGGCCTTGGGTTCAACCCCCATGGGATACATGGGGAGAGTATTTCACCCAAAGATCTCTAGAGCCTTCTAGAAATATTCACTTGAGTTAAATCCAGTTAACTCGGACACTTGGCGCACATGCAGTTACATGACTAGCTTGGATGGTTAATATCCACTGCCCAAGAAGGCAATCCCTTGGACAAAGCTAAATATAGAGGCATATGGTGGGGATGAGAGTCACCTCTCTAGCACATGGTGGTCGTAATTTTTAGTCTCTTGTAGGTATCGGGTTGTGGAAATCCTATATCATCTCTAGTCAAGTTATCCATACCTATAAGTCCTAGTGTCAGTGACGTCTTGTATTAGTTATATATTCTTGTTTTCTTTTCCCTATGTGGGTGATCTTATAATAAAAAGTGTGATTCTAAAATCTTATCTATTCTAGTCTGTGGGCATAATCTAGTGCTCCTCTGATAGGTGTTGTAGCATGCATACCTCATCTCGGATCTATGTTCATGATTTATATTCTTTTGGTTGCTGCATCATCCCAATACTAGTTAGACATACCTATCTCCTTCATCATATCCCCATCACATTTTGAAATGTACCTATTCTTCGTTTCCATCACATCATTTTTTTGTGGTGTGTGGCTTCATGTCATTTGTCTTTTAATGCCATTTCATTCCAACAAACGCATGGGAGAAGTATTGTTCCCCTCCATCTGAATTCAAGCATTCAGTATACCTATCCCATTCCTTCTATACAATAGCTTTGAACTTCCTGATAATAAAATACATCTCAATTATGTTATATACAATAAAGACAATTCATCCTTGTGCAATCATCAATGAAAGTTACAAACACCTATTACCTCCAATTGAGTTCTCCTTTGTTGTTTCGCAAACATCAGTATAGACTGGATCAAGTGGATGATAGCTCACATAATTTCTCATCTTGAAAGGTAACCTAGTTGGTTTAGCCAATCGATAAGCTTCACAAAAACTCTAAAGATTTCAAGTATAGAGATTTGGTACCCCTAGCACTAACTTCTTCCTTTCTGTATATTTGAGTGTCTAAGTATCGATATGTCCAAACCTTTTGTGTCATAGGTCCAATCTTGCTACCTTTGTGCTTCCATATGTGAAGTGTGGGGGAGCACTAGATTGTGCTCTGACTACACTAGACAAGATTTCAAAAACATACTTCTGATTACAAGAACACCCATGTAGGGAAAACAATATAAAGATATGTGATTGATACAAGATGTCCTACAACCCGGGACCAATACGTATGGATAACTGGACTAGAGATGATACAGGAGATCCTACAACCGAGGATCATAGGTATGAAACAAGGTATCTAGATTACAAGAATTCCCTTCAAGAATATGAGCTAGATACAAGAAATAACTAGACAAGATCTCATACTACAAGATTAAAAGAGGGCAAGGCAAGATGTCCAAGCTACATGACTAGAAAAAACTTGAACAGGGACAAGACGAGAACTAAAAGTGGAACTTGGAGAGTACTTACTTGATGATCACGAATCCTTGAGCTCCCAAGACTAGTATTGGAAAGAGTGAGTATGTTTGTGGCCAAGTCCCCCTTATATACGAGTTCAGGGGTGGCTGTAAAGTCAATTACAAGCTCATGATATCATCAATGATGTCAACAATCAAAAGAGGACCTCTGGATGTTAGAATTCAACAAGTAGATAATTGATCTTAGGGTTTTTCATGTTTTGGACACAGTGGAGGCAGTGGTTTATTCAAAGTTTGAACCAATCATGAAATATAGAAGTCACATGGAATCTGAGGTTCAAGATGGTTTCCTTTGTCCATGACATCACCTCCCCCTTAAGTGATGAGTTCCATGAGGAGCAACCATGTTCTCTGATCTCCGTTTCATTGGATTTTCCTTATGGAGTTCTCAAACCTTGATTGGTGTTCTCTCAAGGTTGCGTATAGGTTCCCAAGTACAATCAATGATGTCATACCCTTTCCAATAAACAGGGTACTCCAATCTTCCTCGGGATATCATCAAATCTAGGACATGTCCAACTTCGAATTCTTCATGATCATGAATCTCGGTAGGTGGTGAAGGATTAAGTCTCTCCCCCCTCAGTGGCAAAATCTGATATGGTTTCAACATGGCACATGAAAAACTAGATGTATTCTCATGGTACTTGGTAACTAGAGCTTGAAGGTTGTCGATTTATCTTGGCCAAGATGATGAATCGACCAAATCTTTGATGTTCTAGCTTTGCACAAGGCCTCGAATTTTGCAAATTATGTCTTAGTAATCACACTTTATCCCAAATTTGATAATATGGATTTTGAACCCGATTTTGATCTACATAATACTTATATTGTTCTTGAGCTTTATGGATCTCTTCCTTGAGTTCTTTGTGAACGTTCATGAGGTACTAGGCATTATCTCTGGCAAGTGAGTTCTTAACATGATTTGAGCGTTGTATATCCATCCTTGGATGTTTTCCATAATTTGCAAAGAAGGGATTCTACCTCATAGATGTATGGATACTGTTGTTATAGGAAAAATCTTCAAAGGGTAAAAGATCTAACCAATCATTTTGATGATAGTTTATGGTGCAACAGACATGCTATTCGAGGGCTTGCTTCACCCATTCTATTTTTCCATCAGTCTGTGGATGAGTGGTTGTAGACAATTTACCTTAAACACCAAGGATCTTGCATAAACTCTTCTAAAAGCTATATATGAACTATGGATCTTGATCACTGACAATATCATCAAGAAATCCATGAGTCCTAATATTTATCTAAGAAAAATTCTCGTACTGGTTGCACCTGTGATTGCCTTCCTAGTTGGAATGAAGTGTGCCATCTTTGTAAGTCTATCCACTATAACAAGAATAGCATCATACTTATGGGAATTTGGTAGATCTGTGATAAAATCCATAGATAATGAAGCCCATGGCTTTTTTGAAATAGGTAAGAGTTGCAAGAGGCCATGAGGTTTATGTCATGATACCTTAGATCTATTGCAGGTATCACAAGGTCACATATATTCTTTGACTTCCTTCCACATTTAAGGCCAACAAAAATCCCTTGATGTGAGTTCTATTGTTTTATTCACTCCATAATCTCTTGTTGCAAGGTTATCATGACATTGCTGAAGCACTTGGATCCTAGGCTTTCTTGAAGGGACATACAATAGGTTCTTATAGAATAGTAACCCATCCTTTTCTTCAAACTCATTTACTATTTGAAATTTTCCTTCTTGATTTTTCTGCTTAATGTTACAAAACAAATCATCTTGTGGTAGAGTCTCACAAATCCAATGATTCAAGGCAGAATCTTTATGATGGCTTGAAGAGATAGCTGCTAACTAGAGATGCTGCGTCTTGATTAATACACTCTCTTGTTGATCATGTTGGAAGAGATGGTGGATAATCACAAGAGACGAGTTGGTGTAGCTAAATCTTGCTTCACACCTACTATAATTGATGGTTGGAGAGTGTTGTGGGCCTCCTTAGCTATCTAATAAGCATAAATGATCATATACGTTGCTTGGAATATGATGCACAAATGATAGGATAAAACAAAATAGGTAGGCATATGTTTCAACGCACCAAACTTGCTATCTTGGTTGAGACACGTGCTCAGTGTTTTACTCAATTCCCTGAGTACAACAACAATTAGTAAAATTACTTTAGGGAGATTCAATTAGCTGAACAAGCTATCAATCATGAGTGAGATCATCTAAAATGATGAGCTATATGTAGAGAATTATGTTTAGCAAGTAAAGCAACTCCCCTTTTACAGGTCTTGATAATCACAAACGAGTAAGCATTAATCAAATTATATCCAAGGATTGTGAGAACCAAATTCAATGAAACTTTGAGGATCAAAGTAGACAGTATGCTAAAGATATCATGCTTTGAATCATGCAAAATGATGCACTACACAATGAGAACCAGCTCAGCCAAGATCACTATTTTGATAGAGTGTGATAGATATATGAGAGTAGGAAGTAATGAATATGTATTGACTAAATCATATAAAGTTACAAGGTCATTGGAAATAAGGCATTGCTCAATGAGTGTATAATGAGAGAGCTATGAGGTGAGCTCCTCTTTGCAATGAAGGTACATGGAAATGATCTCAAAACCTCCAGATACATGCAGGATTTTCTTCTCACGTTTTATAGCTTTTTGTTGGAGCCAAGCATTTGAATTCAAATTCAAATCCTTACCTAAAAGTAATCCTAAAGTATAGGATTGATTCTCTCTTCACTTTAACTAACAAATGATAGGAGATTCAAAGCTTCCTAAGTCCTCGTGGGTCTACATCACTTTTACAATGAGTAATTATGTTGGAACAAGGCAATCAACAATTGGTGATTATATGAAGCTTAGAAATGAAGACATGAAGGAAAGATTGAAGTCTAAGCTCATGAAGTAAAGTGAAGGTTCAGGAAGAAAAGTTCTATAAACAGTTTTGTAAATACTTCAAAATACGTAAAGTAATGATGAGTCAATACTCATATATATATATATATATATATATATATATATATATATATATATATATATATATATATATATATATATATATATATATATATATATATATATATATATATATATATATATATATATATATATATATATATATATATATGTGTGTGTATATGGTCATATTAGACGAGAGAGATGAAATATAGACGAGATAGAAAGAAATAGATCATGAGTATTGTGTGTATCATCCATCTGATGTATGATGAGTTGAATAGAAAGAATTTTCAGAGAATTGCATGTGGATCTTTTCTCCATTTGAATATATCAGAAATCCTTTTCTAGACCTCTAATTCCATAGTCAATGCATCTATGATTAAGCTTTGAGAGCCTAATTGAAAACAGACTAAGAGAACTATGTGTAGGAACATTTATATGTCAAGAAGTGATGAGTGTCTTTTGAAACAGGTGCAATCTTGATGATCAAAGAATTGATAAGTTTTCAGTGCACAGTGTAAAGTTTTGCACAAATGAGAAGTCAAAATCTAAGTTGAAAGGTAAGCCATCTATGGCTAAAAGCATTTGCTTAAAGGGGTTCTAGTTTGGGAGAATCATGTGTTAGAAGTTGGAGGTGTCAAAGTTGAATCTACAAGAAGGCAGTTTCAAACATAGGTAGATTGTTTGGATGATTTCTCGTAATCTACTGATGCTTTTGAAATGTTTTAACTTGGAGGACGTGCGCAACCTTTAGACAACACGTTGTACAAAGTTTCGTAAGAAACGTTACACATTTGATTAGTGAATGAGTGAGTAATGTGCAATAGACTTTTTTGTGAAGTGACTTTCTTCACAGTTAGCTAAAGTCTTGATAGTTTGGCACTTGTCTTCCAAATTTGGTTGAAGTTTAGAGTTATTATTGATATAGAGGTGATCTAACATCAAGGATAGCTTGTCTTTTGAAGAGTAACACTCTCCATCAGTGGTATCAGAGCAAGATTCATCAGATTTGAAGGAAAGGAAGACCCCGACTGCTGTAGATATACAAAATTCCAACTCTGAAGATTCAAAAGGACAAAGTGTTAAAGGAAAGCTAAAGGGAGACACACAAGATCAATCAAAAGGACCAAAAGGAGTAAACTTTGAATCTAAGGTACATTCATTCCTTATAAGGTTAAAGATTTCATAGTATAGGTGAAGAAAGGATGGGAAATAGTCTCCAAATTGAGAAGTTGGATAGAGAGAACTATCCAGCTTGGTCTATGAGGATGGAAGCTCATCTTATGAGCAAAGATCTGATGGTATACATCACAGGAGAGGAAGAAACACTAGAGTTCAAGGATCCTAGTGTTCCAACTAGGGAGGATCTTGCAGATTTCAAGATTTGGATGAAGAAGGATGCTCGAGCAAGGAGCATAATCTACATGGTAGTGAATGATTATTTTCTTCCTCATATTAGAGGACTTGAAAGTGCAAGTGACATATGGAGCGCTTTGGAAGAGCATTTTCAGAATACAACCAAATCAAGGAAAGCATCATTATGGGCAACGTTTACTACATTCAAGAAGAAGACTTCACAATAAATATCTGGTTATGAGACAAAGATGAAAGACATTGCTGATTCTTTAGGTGCAGTTGATGAAGATATTGAAGAAGATAAGTTGGTAAGACAAATCCTCAGAGGGCTATGAGGAGATGAGAAGTGGAAGCCTTTTATATTGTCCACAGAACTTTCATTAGATCATTTCACTCCTTATTTGAATCAATTGTTAGGACATATGCTAAATTTTGAGAATGATATCAAAGGAGATGTTGATAAGAGTGAAGGTCATGCAATGTATTCTAAAGACAAGAAGAAAGCTAACAAAGGAGAGCAACAATCAGTTGAAGATGAAGGTACTCGAAGTTAAGCAAACTTCCTAAGAGAAAGAGGAAATGGCAGAAGTAGAGGAAGAGGCAAAAAGAACAAAGATAATGTCAGAGCTTTTTGGATATGTGGTAAGACCAATCATCTATCTCATGAATGTTGGCATAATAATCAAAACAATGGTAATTTTAATCAGAATTTTAATCAAAGAGGAAGAGGTGGCAGATATCACAGAATAAATTTCAGAGGTAGATGTGGTAGGATTTTCTTTAGAAGAAGTGGAGGAAGAAACTTCCAAAATCAATCCTATAATAACACCTACTACAATTATGCATCTATGAGAAAGAAGATTCAACTCTCATTATGAATGCAACATGTGAAGCCTCACATGAAGACTTGAGAGTATTCTATATTGACTCAGGATGTAGCAATCATCCGAGTGGAAACATTGCTTTGATGACTGATCTAGATCATAAAGCAATCAATCACACAGTCCAAATAGGAGATAATACAAAGCACAAAGTGAAGTCAATTGGTTTAGTTAAAGCCAAAGATGGAAGTACTCTCTTGAGTAAGGTTTTATATGTTCCTACAATTCCAAAGAATTTGATAAATGTAGGATAGATTATGGAAAAAGGATCTGAGGTAAGGTTCAGTAATGATGGAGTTTATGTTGAAGACCCTAGCTAAGGGTATAACCAAATTGTTTCAGGTAAGAAGGAAGGAAGGCTCATCACATTAAGGATACAAGGTAACTTAGGACATGTTATGTTTACATATGGAGAGCAAAAGGTGTCTGAATTGGATCTTTGGCATAAGAGACTTGGACACTTCAATGAAAGAGGTATCAAAGAGATGGTTCAGTACTTGGATTACCTAATGTTGCAGGTCAACACATGGCATACAGATGTGAAACATGTCAGTTAGGTAAGGCTCATAAGCAATCATATAATAATCATGGTCTTATGTATTTAGAAAGACTTGAATTGGTACATAGATGTGTGGGGTCCTTCAAAAGACTTTAGTGTAAATGGTTCAAGATATTATGTCATATATGTTGATGATGCTACCAGGTGGATCACTATCTATGTGATCAAAGACAAGTTCAGAAGTGTTAAATACATTCAAACACTATCATGAATATGCAGAAAGAATTACATGACAAAAATTGAAGAGGTTAAGATCAGATGGAGGGGGAGAGTATTTTTCAAATGAATTCAGTGATTATTTGTGGAATGCAGGTATAAAGAGAGAGGTTACTTGCAGGTACTCTCCTCAACAAAATGGGGTAGCAGAGAGAAGAAATAGAACTCTTGTTGAGTTTGCAAGATCAATGATGAAGGAGAAAAAATGTCCAAATTATTTATGGGATGAGGTTGTAAACACAGCCACATACTTGGTCAATAGGCTACCATGTAAAGCTTTGCAGGGTATGACACCATATGAAGCTTGGTGGGGTAAGAGACCTACCTTGGATCATTGCAAGATATTTGGATGTTTGGCATATGCATATGTGCCATCTCAGTTGAGGCATAAATTAGAACCTAAAGCAGAAAAATATGTGCTCATTGGCTATGATGACAAACAGATGGGTTAAAGGGTGTGGAGTCCATCCACAAAGCAATTCCTTGTGTCTAAGGATGTTACATTTGATGAGCAAGGTACTTGGTATGCAGGTACACTTAATGTTCATGTAGGTGATGAAGAAATTTTGAATCAGAAGAAAGGTAAATCAAAGGTTCAAATATGTGACGAAGAAGAGAGTAATGAAGGACAAGTTGAAGTAGAAGAAAGGCCAAGGTTTGATCTAGAATATGATGAACCAAAAACTTCAAGAAGTGGAGAACTCAAAAGGTCACCTAGGCACAAATGGCAACCTACAAGGTATAGCTATGATACTTCATTCTTGACTACTAAAGATTATGCTTATATGATAAAAGCAGATGAAGATCCATCCACATATGATGAAGCCAAAGGAAAGAAGAATGGGGAAAAACCTATGCAAGAAGAATATGATCCATTGATGGAGAATGAAACATGGGATTTGGTTCCTGAACCAAATAGTCAAAAGATCATTGCATGTAAATGGGTCTACAAAACAAAAAGGTTTGCAGATGGAAGTGTATCTAGGTACAAAGACAGGCTTGTTGTTAAAGGATATGCAGAGACATATGGTGTGGACTATGATGAAACTTATAGTCGTGTTGCAAAGATAAAAACCATAAGGACTCTCATAGCAATTGCTACTTGCAAAGGTTGGAAAGTATCTCAGTTAGATGTGAAGAATGCATTTTTAAATGGTTATATTTCAGATGAAGTCTACATGGAACAACCAGATGGTTTCAAAGATCAAGTGTATCGAGATCATGTGTGTAAGCTCAAGAGAGCTTTGTATGGTTTGAAGCAGGCCCCAAGGGCATGGAATAATAGGCTTGTAAAGTTCTTGAAGGAACTTGAGTTTCAAGCATCTAAGGCAGATAGTAGCTTGCTAGTCAAAGCAAGTTAGGATGGATTTATTTATGTTTGTATTTATGTTGCTGACATAATACTTACAGGAAGTACAGATGACAAAGCTATACACATGATTAAGAAACAGATGGAGAAAGAATTCAAGATCAGTGTTTTGGGAAATTTGTCATTCTTCTTGGGAATGGAGATTTCATATACTCAACATGGAGTATATGTACTCAAGAAAGGTACTTGAAAATGTTTGCTAACTAAATTTAAAATGGAAGATTGTAGGATAGCACCAACTCCAATGGAGGTGAATCATAGATTGAGTAGATATGGAGGAGAAGAATTCAAAGATATGAAGCTTTATCAGATTTTGGTGGGTAGCTTGATTTATGCTACATTAACAAGGCCTGACTTATCATATGCAGTTGGAGTTTTATCTCAATTCATGCATTCTCCTAGAAAGGAACACTGGATTGTAGGACAAAGAGTACTTATGTACATCAAGGGCCCACTTAAAGAAGGTTTGTACTATGGGTTTACTTCAGATACAAGAGTAAAGATATATAGTGATGTAGATTGGGCACGTAACTCTGATGATAGAAGATCAACACATGGATATTTGTGTAATGTCGGAGATAAGCTAATTTCATGGCACTTTAAGAAGCAACATACAGTTGCTTTATCATTTACAGAAGCATAATACAAAGGCATGGTAGAAGCTACAAAGGAAGTAATATGGCTAAAGACTCTTATGAAGAGTTTTGATACCATTTAGAGTAATCCTATCATTTGTGGACACAATATGAGTTCTTTATATTTGGCAACTAACCCTGTGTTTCATGTTGGAACTAAACATATTGAGATCCAGTATCATTTTTTGAGAGAGAAGGTTGTTGATAAAGAAATAGAAGTCATACATACTCCTACAAAAGGTCAACTTGCAGATACGATGACAAAGAGCTTGGATGGAACAAAGTTGCAAAGGTTTCAAGATATGGCACAAATAAAGGAGATGCAGGTAATCACAATCTGTGATTGAGGGGGAGCTATTGGAGCAAGAAAATCAACAATTGGTGATTATATGAAGCTTAGAAATAAAGACATGAAGAAAAGATTGAAGTCTAAGCTCATAAAGTAACGTGAAGGTTCAGGAAGAAAAGTTCTATAAACATATGTACATTAGTTTTGTAAATACTTCAAAATACTTCAAGTAATGACGAATCAATATATATATATATATATATATATATATATATATATATATATATATATATATATATATATATATATATATATATATATATATATATATATATATGGTCTAATATGGTCATATTAGACAAGAGATATGAAATATAGATGAGATAGAAAGGAATAGATCATGAGGATTGTGTGTATCATCCTCAAAGAATTGTGTGTCGATCTTTTCTCCATTTCTCCTTCTGTGTTTGAATATATCAAAAATCCTTTTGTAGCAATCTAATCCATAGTCAACACATCTATGATTAAGATTTGAGAGTCTAATTGCAAACAGGCTAAGAGAACTATGTGTAGGAACATTTCTATGTCAAGAAGTGATGAGTGTCTTCTGAAACATGTGCAATCTCGATGATCAAAGAATTGATCAGTTCTCAATGCAGAGTGTAAAGTTTTGCACAAATGCGGAGTCAAAATCTAAGTTGGAAGGTAAGCCATCTATGGCTAAAATAATTTGCTTAAACGAGTTCTAATTTGGGAGAACCATGTGTTAGAAGTTGCAGGTGTCAAAGTCAACTCTACAAGAAGGCAGTTTCAGACATAGGTAGATTGTTTGGATCATTTCTCATAATCTACTGAAGCTTTTGAAATGTTTTAACTTGGAGGAGGTGCATAACCTCTAGCCAACACCTTGTACAAAGTTTCATTCGAGACCTTACACATTTGATCAGTCAATGAGTGAGTAATCTGCAGCAAACTTTTCTCTGAAGTGACTTTCTTCACAGTTAGCTAAATTCTTGATAGTTTGGCACTTGTCTTCCAAAATTGGTTGAAGTTTAAAGTTATTCTTGATATAGAGATGATCTAACATCAAGGATAACTTGTCTTTTGGAGATTAACACTCTCCATCAAATTAGACACAAAGTTACAAGAGGTTGTACATATGAAGCTTCTCAAGTGATATGCTTATACATCAAGCTTATGTGTATTCATCAAGTATGTAGGCTTGGGTTTAATTGCACCAACAGCTCCCCCTCAAGCCAAACATGCTTGATCTTTGTTGCTCCTTCATCTCTTACAGCCCAATCATCAATTTGAACCTATTCATCTTTGTTCCATCCAATGCTTTGGTCAGTAAATCTACACATTGCAAATGAGTTGATATAGATGCTAACTCAATGTCATTACTTAGCAATTTCTCTCTAACATAATGATAATGCACTTTGATGTGCTTAGTCCTGGAATGTTACACATGGTTAGTACCCAAATGAAGTGAGCTGGTATTATCTCCAAATATAGTTGGAGTGTAGGAATGTATCTCCAAATCTTCATATATTTGCTTAAGCCACATAGCTTCCTGATTTGCATTAGCCAAGCCTCTATATTCTGCTTTTGTGGAAGATAAGGCCACAGTTCGTTGCTTTTTGGATGACCATGGTATGAGTTTTGAACCTGCAAAAGATAGGTACCCTGAGGTGCTCCTCCTATCATCCTTTGAGCCAACCCAATCTGCATCAAAATATAACTTTATATCTATGTCAAAAGTGAAGAGATAGAATAATCCCTCATTCATTGTATCCTTTAGGTACTTAAGCACCCTCTTTGCAGCTTCCATGTGTGGCTTCCTTGGTACATGCATGAATTGACTCAATGTACTCATAGCATATACAATATCCACTCTTGTCAAAGTAGCATAATTAAGACTACCTGCAAGCTATTGATACCCTGTAATATCATCAAGTGGTTCAGCTTCATGTGAACTTAACTTATGATTGATCTCCATAGGAGTACCTACAACTTTAGTGTTCTCCATCTTAAATTTTACCAACGTATCATTTATGTACTTCCTTTGTGTGATGAATACACCTGAATCTGTATACACAAGTTGTAAGCCAAGGAAATAGGTTAACAACCCTAGATCACTGGTTTTGAATTCCTTTATCAATTGAGCCTTGACCTGCTTGATACCATCAGAATCATTACTTGTAATAATGATATCATATACATAGACACACAAGTAGATGATCTTTGATTTATTTGTTAAGGGCACACTTTCATTTATTGACTAAGGTTCATTTGGAGGGTTGAGAGAAGGTTGAGTGTGAAGAGCCTTTAAGGCCACACAAAATTCTATAAATATGGCTGTTTCTAATGAACAAATCCTCTCATTTTTTCGGCGCCTATCATGGCTTATGATGTTTTCTTGTTAAGTAGTTAGGGTTTTCAGTTCTTGTTTTTTCTTGTTCTTGAATAATGCGTGTAGGAATGCGTACGTATTTGGTTTCTTCTGTGTGTTACGAAGGCACTTATGGCGACGCGTTTCTGGCGATGAGTTTTCTCTCTCTCTCTCTTGTTTATTGAGAGGCGCAAGTCTCGCTGTAACATATTCTTCTTCACAAAAAAAGAAGAATCTGCCTTGCTTGCTACAAAGCCATGATCCTCCAAATAGGTAACAAGTCCATGGTTCCAAGTTCTAATAGCTTGCTTGAGACCATAGAGTGCTTTTCTAAGCTTGCACACATATCCTGCTTTTTCTTCATCTTCAAAACCTATTGGTTGTGCTATATACACTTCTTCTCATATCCAACCATTTAAAAAACCATCCTTGACATCTAACTAATATAAATTCCAATTTTCGGATGTAGCAAGACTTACCAATACCCTAATTGTTGGCATCTTTGGCACAAGTGAAAATGTTTCTTCATAATCTACTCCATATGTTTGGGCAAATTCCTTTGCCACTAATCTTGCCTTGTACCTCTTTATAGAACCATCAGAGTTCTTTTTAACTTTATATATCCACCTTGAACCAATTACTTTCATATTTGGTTTCTTGGGAACTTGGTCCCAAGTGTGGTTTTCTTGCAATGCTTCCACTTCCTCCTGCATGGCTTCTCTCCACTCTTTCTTCTTCTTATCCTCTTCAAATGAAGAAGGCTCCTTTGCCATTGAATCTTTAGTGATGTACATAAAGTGCTTTGTGACTAAGGATGTATCATATCCATACCTTATGGGCTTCTTACTTTCTCTTTGTGATCTCCTTAAGCCTTGATTGGAAGACTCGGGTAGATCCTCTAGTTGCTTGTATTTAAACTTGCCTCTTGACTTCCAAGCTTTGAAGTCAATATGCTCCTCATCTTCTGAGTTGATGTCGTCTGCTTGGTGTTGGTCTTCTTGAGTTAGGGTGGGAAAATCATTTTCCAAATCATATGGTAATTTGACTTTCCTGTAATCATCTTCAAACCAAGAATTATTCTCATCAAATACTACATCCTTAATAACTATAAATGCTTTGTTAGTGGGATTATCAGGTCTATATCCCTTTTGATTATGATCATACCCAATGAATATGCAATTCTCAGCCTTAGGGTCATGTTTCCCTCTCGTTTGTGATGGGATGTGTGCATAGGCAATGCACCCAAATATCTTACAATGATCCAATGAGGGTCTCCTACTATTCCAAGTTTCATATGGTGTCATACGATCCAATGACTTGGATGGAAGCCTGTTAACCAAATAGGTAGCTGTAGAAACAGCCTCTGCCCATAAATAATAAGGTAATTTGTTCTCATTTAACATAAACATAGTTGCCTCAACAATTAACCTATTCCTTCTTTGTGCCACTCCATTCAATTCATGAGTATACCTGGTTGTCACTTCCCTTCTCATGCCTATGTCCTATAGAAATAGATCAAACTCATGTGAAAAATACTCACCACCTCCATCAGACCTGATTCTCTTCAAGCTCTTTCCTGTTTGTTTTTCCACTAATGCCAGATAGTTCTTGAAACATGTAAAGACCTCATCCTTATGCTTCATTAAATAGAGAATTGTCCACCTACTGTAATCATCAATAAAAGAGACATTGTACCTTGAACCTCAGATGAATGGTTCTTTGCTAGGACCCCGCACATGAGTAAGCTCCAAATAATCTTCATGGATGTATCCTTTTCTATTGAATGGTTGCCTATGAGCTTTGCCAAATTGGCAAGCTCCACATTTGTAAATCATATGCTGCTTGGTCACATTAGGAATCCCACGCACACTTTGATCCCTGCAAATTTGCTTGAGAGTTCTCTCTCCTATGTGCCCTAGCCTCTTGTGCCATATTCCCAACTTGGATAGGGTTTGGTCTCTATAACTAAATAGTGCTATGTTCCTTGTCTCTTTAATTTCAAAACTAAACAATCTACTTGACTTCTCACCTTTAGAAATCCTTTGAATCCTTGTTGGGGGTCTTCCACATATGCTCCATGCTTGGTGAACTTGACGTGTAGACCTTTCACTACTATCTACCCAACACTAATTAAATTTTTATTTATGGTAGGCACATACAGAGCTTTGCTCAAAAGGTTCATACTACCATCTGATGTATTAACATTTTCAATTTGCTTGACTAAATGCTTGGTGTCATCACTTGTTTGTACCTCATACTTTCCCTTTGGTTCTTCAAGATCAGATAAGAGTGCTACATTCCCTACCACATGATTTGAACAGCCTGAGTCAATGTAAAAGAGATGCTCATCATCTTACCTTGCTTGGATGTCATGTCCATAATGAGCAGAGAATCCTCTTGATCTTGATTGTAGTTATTGAAGTCCCTTATTCCTCTAACGCCTCCTTGATAGGTGTTGTTGTTGTAGCCTTGTTTGTAGTTATGGTTGTAGTGGCCTCCACCATTGTTGTACTTGCCTCTTGTTTGTCCATAGCCTCCTCTATGGAATCCTCTTCCCCTTTGGTTCTTTGTATTTTTGTAGCATTCTTTAGTAGTGTGGTTGTTGAGACCACATACGTTGCATGGTGAGTTGTTGTAGGGTCTCCCCCTACCTTGCTTACCTCCTCTACCCCTACCTCTAGCACCTCTTCTTCTTCTTGCATAATTGTCTTGAGAGGTACTAGGCCCTTCATCTTGCTTCTTACTTTTACCTTTATCCTTAGCTTTATTCTTATCTGTATAAAGGGCAGAATATTGGTTACCTCTTAAGTTATCACCATTTCTATTGACCTTTGCTTCATGGGTGAAGAGTTGTCACATCAAGGTGTTGAGATTAGGTATCTGCATATCCATCCATTGTACTGGTGAAGGATTCCCACTTTACATCAGCTTTAATTCCATTGATGATCTGCCTCACTATGTGCTCTTCCTCTATCTCTTCTCCAATGCTTGCAAGTTGGTCTGCAACATCCTTCATTTTGGTTACATAGTCGACCACTCCTTGCTTTGATTGCTTCTTGAGAGTTGTGAATTCCATCCATAATTGATTCTTCCTAGCTCTTGTGTTGGAGGAGAAGTATGATGAAAGCACTTCCCAAGTCTCTTGGGAGGTTTTAGAGTTTCTAACATGAGGTAAAAAGAAATCAGAGATTGAGTTTAGTAAATATGACCTTGCAAGATCATCCCTTGCACACCATGTGGTTAGACTCTCTTGTTCTTCCCTTGTTGGTTGATTCTTGCCACTGAAGATTGGCATATCTTCATCTCTTGAGATGTATCCATATAATCTTCTCCCTTAAAGGTATGCTTGCATCCTTAGCAACCATGTTGAGTAGTTGTTACTATCCAATTCCTCAATGAAGGATGGAAAAACATCTCCCATGTTGATTGCGCTTGCTCTGCTACCTATGTTGGAAGAGATGGTGGATTATCACAAGAGATGAGTTGGTGTAGCTAAATCCTACTTCACATCTCCTATAAGTGATGGATGGAGAGTGTTGTGGGCCTCCTTAGCTAGCTAATAAGCATAAATGATTATATATGCTGCTTGGAAGATGATGCACAAATGATAGGATCAAAACAGGTAGGTAGGCATATGTTTCAATGCACTAAACTTGCTATTTTGGTTGAGATACCTCCTCAATGTTTTACTCAATTCTTTGAGCTGCTCCTTCTAAATAGTGATGCCAGGTATCAAACACCTACACTATGGCAAGAAGTTATTAATCATGGATTTCATAATTAATCTCTAGAGGGGAGAATTTCCTTGAATGATATGCAACTAGATGTAGGTGTCCATCATCTCCATATTGGGATAGAATGTCCCCTAGGGTGAAGTTTGATGCATATGTCTCTAGGAAGAAGGGCTTACATGAATCAAGACGAATAGAACTAGAGCAGTAGTGAGCGCCAATCTCAAGGTCTGATGAATATCCTATAAAAGATGGAAAACCCTAGAAAACATTGTACATCTTGAACACATGAAGGTGGTTGCCAATCAAGGATTGTATCGATCTTCTTAGGGTCCATAAAGGTTCCTTTCTTTGATACAATGTACCCTATAGAATACACTTATGTTTAAAGGAAAGAGCACTTCTCCAATTTTGCATATACATCTTTTTCTCTTAGTTTCTCTAGGACTATCTTTACATGAGTTTCATGATCCTCTAGATTTTTGGATAATATCAAGATATTATTGAGATATATTACTACAAAAGCATCTAAAGACTCTTGAAAAATATCATTCATCATATGTTGAGAGACAGCTAGAGCTTCTGTGAGATCAAATGGCAGAACTACATATTCAAAAGGCCCATACCTTTTCTGATGTTGTCTTCCATTCATCTCCTTCTCTAGTCTTGACAAGATTGTAAGCTCCTCGAAGTTCAACCTTTGTGAAGAATTTTGCTTTTCCAAGGCTTTCCAAGAGCTCTGATATAAGTGGTAGAGAGTATTTGTTCTTTATTGTGACTTTATTCAACCTAGGATAGTCTACACACATTTGGAGAGTCCCATCCTTCTTCTTTTCAAATAGGATTCCGGCTCTTGTAGGAGACTTTGAGTGTTTAATAAACCCCTTGGTTAGATTCTCATCAATATCCTTATGTAATTGTGTAAGTTCCTTTGGGGATAGTCTATAGATGGGTCCAAAGTGCTCCCTCTTGAAGTTTTATGGCACAATCATAAGGTCTATGCTCTAGGAGGATATCTATGTTCTTCTTCTCAAAAACATCTTTGAAACCTTGGTACAAGTGGGGTAGCTTCATTGAATCATCTTTCTTGGACTCTTGAGTTGGTATGGCATAGATCATATATTTTCGTTCCTTCCTTATTTCATTTATGAAGGGCTTGGATCTCACATATGTCACGTTCTTGTGGAGATCTTGAGGGGTGATTTTATTCTTTTCCAAATTAATGTTTGGATTATGTTTCTTTAGCTAGGGCATTCCAATTATAACCGGATTTAGTGGACTCTCTATTACATTGAAACATATGTGGGAATCATGGTCACCAAGGTGTACTCTTAATGGTGTGGTTTCCATGGTAATATCCCTAGATGCTAGAGGTCGTCCATTTACTACTTCAACTACTACTAGTTTGTTGTGCTGAAGTATTGGAATGTTTCTTAATCAATCCTTCATTGATGAAACATGAGGATTCTTGTGAATCTTCTAGGGCTATAAGCGAAATGGTCTTCTTAGGCATGATTAACTTGATAGGGGCAAGACATGTTTCTTTCGGTATAGCTAGAATTATGAGACCCTTTCTTATATCATGGTCCAATTGTAAGGCCTGTTTTATGAGTGGACTTCCTCATTTCCCTACTCTACAAGGATAATTGTGACTCTAGAGTTTGTTCTCTTGTTGGGATAATTAATTGCAATATGTCTAGGGTTTCCACAATAGAGGCATAATTTGTTATCTCTCCTTCTCTATTTCTCGTGGTGTTAGGGGTTGGAACCTAGTTACATCTATATGCATATGTTAAGGGCACATTTTTGTACTAAGGTTCATTTGGAAGGTTGGGAGAAGGTTGAGTGTGAAGAGCCTTTAAGGCCACCTTTTTGTATAAAATGGCACTTGGTTAATGAACAAAAGCTCTTTCTTTTTGTTTTTGTCGCCATTCATGGCCTTCAACATTTTCCTTTAAGCGTAGTTTTTAGTTCTTGTAATTTGAACGTCTGGGAAATCGTGCCCTAAGAATGCGTGTTATGTCTGCGTTTCACTGATGTTGTAGCTATGGCGACGTCGACGTCTTCTTCTTCTTTCTCTCTCTCGCCTGTTGCAAGGAGGCGCACCACACCCTGTAACATTTGGCGCCGGCCTCGGGCAACCCTCCCGTATGCTCTACCAACTGTAGTTATCGTCGGATGTTGAGTATGACATGTTCTTTTGCAATGTCTGTCTTCCACGACAGTGCTTGCTTTTGCAGGAACCATGTTCTGCTCGTGTCTTGCAGGAACCACTTGGCATTACGATATATTGGCAGCACGTTTTACTCTATGCTTATTCAATCTTTACTTGACGTACGGTTCTATCATGCGTTGATAGTTGCTTGTGTGCCGCTGTGCTGCATTATATTTGGTTCACTCATTTGCTAACAGACAATAACTTTATGCTCCAGCGACTTCGGAGAACTCAGATATTACGTGTTTGTCATTGATGGGCCGCGCTCCATTTTCGTTTCACTCATTGACACTTTTGTCCATGATTGGTTATTGCGGTTGTGACTATTGGTTTTCGAATCCTTCCTGGTGTTGCTCTGTTGCAACAATGCTGTTGTGCGAAATCTTCGATTTTTTGTTAGTGCAGTATCTCCATATTGACTTGCTCATGATGTGATGATATCATTTTATGGCTGCTTTGCATTCCAGGCATGGGTTTTGATGCATTTGCGCTTGGTTCGTTGTGGGTTTTAATTCTTCTACTGCACATTTCATTCAATTTCTTGTTTTTGCTGGCATGACTTTAGTGTAACGATTAACTTCGTTGTATCCTTCCTGCCATTATTTCACGTGTTCTATTTATCATCTATTAAATGGTTCTTTTTAGTTGCACGCCTTATTGATATGTTGCAGTATGTATGAGTGCTATCAATAACCTCCAAAAATTGCAAACCGATGATTGTTACAGAAACGGAAAACCATGGAAGTAGATCCGAGCATGAAGCAGCGTGGAGATTTTCCAAGATTTAGATTTCTAAGGCGCATCTTTCAACATGGATTGAGGACCAACAAGGGCCATTCCACTAGCATGAAGAAAGCAAGATTATGATAAAGAAAGGCTTCGAGTCCTTTTGTGAGAAGTCCTATGTTGATGTAAATGAACCATCCTTGTCATTTATTTGTGTGCATATAGGTGGGCAGTCTATAAATTATGTGTAATGTATTTGCATATCTTGGATTCATTCCAGGCACTTTGCTTTGCATTACATATTGCTATAGTTCTGGACATGTTATGAGCCTTATTTGCAGTCCATATCATGGTCTAACCATGCACTTTGGTTTGTAAGTATTGTTCATAAGGGTAGTGCATAATTATGTGTGCACATATAACTTTGGATCGATTAGTTGCTCTTACATTGGTTATGTACATGGCGTTGGACTATTCTATTCCAAGAACGGTGCTACCACTTTGGCATTAGAAAATGTACATGGAGATTATAGATGGGTTGAGTTCTTATTTTTAGACTTTGTTTGGATTTGAAGGCTTGGCTTGATCTTGGTGAGTGTGATGGAACCGGTGTCCTCGGGCATGAGTGATGTGGAGGCTCGCGGATTGAAACACTCTTCAAGATCAAGTGTGTCCCTTTTGGTTGTATGACATGTTGTATAAAGGTTCCCAGCCTTTAATTGGTTTCCATGTAATTTTCATCTTGTTGAGTGGGTATCACTTATCAAGGGATGTGGTAGTTCAAGTCCACCGTGCGTGCCAGTGTTAAGGGCACATTTTTGTACTAAGGTTCATTTGGAAGGTTGGGAGAAGGTTGAGTGTGAAGAGCCTTTAACGTCACCTTTTTGTATAAAATGGCACTTGGTTAATGAAAAAAAGCTCTCTCTTTTTGTTTTCGTCGCCATTCATGGCCTTCGATGTTTTCCTTTAAGCGTAGTTTTTAGTTCTTGTAATTTGAACGTCTAGGAAATCGTGCCCTAAGAATGCGTGTTATGTCTGTGTTTCACTGATGTTGTAGCTATGGCGACGTCGACATCTTCTTCTTCTTTCTCTCTCTCGCCTATTATAGGGAGGCGCACCACGCCCTGTAACACATAGGTTAAGCCAAATACGCATCTTTAGGAGTGGGTTGGAAGGGTTTGCATTGGTGAGGTCTTCCTTCTACTTGTTTTTCTTTCTCTCGATAAAAAATTTGGTTTTTGAATAGCTTGTATGATGTATTCATTCAATGTCTTAACCTTTGGCATTGTGAGTAGAAGGTCCTTCACATCATCTGTTAAACCCAATCTAAATTGGCTTATGAAAAAATATTTGTTCCAGGTGAGATCACATATCAGCTACCTAAATTTTGACGCATAGGTAGAGGTAGGGGCAATTAGCTTGACATAGCTTGCGAAGTTTTGTTTCTGCCACTCGACTTGTGTCTACTTCCCCAAATGTGGTGGTGAGTCCTCAAAGAAACCCCCCATAGTCTTGATGTATTGCCATGTTCTTTGCCAAGATTGGGGCAAACCATGATAATGCTTGGCCACAAAGCAAGGTTCCAATAAACTCAACCTTGGATGCCTCATCAGCAAGTCTATCAAGTTGCATAGAGATGTACAGTTTAACTTGCTAGAGAAATCTACAAAACTTTGTGCGATCCCCATCGAATTTCGCTCACATGGAAATCTTGGGTTCCTTCATGAAGAATGTACTTGGCCATTTTTTCACTTGAATACTCCCTATATTTTCTAGAAGATTCCCAATTCATTCTTGTAATTCTTCGAGGAGTGTGCCTACATGCACCAGATGTCCCATCTTGACTTGTAGCTAGCGATGAATTGGGTCCTCGACTTGTTGTTGGAGACTCTGGAGTGATGCTTCAATCTATTCATAAGTGTTCTCCATGATGCCTGGTATTGCATAGAGGCTAGTCTTGCCAAATTGTTAGGGGAGCACTAGATTGTGCTCTCTAACTACACTACACAAGATTTTGGAAGTATACTTCTGATTACAAGAAGACACATATAGGGAAAATAATACAAGGATATGTAATTGATACAAGGCATCCCACAACTCAGGACCAGTAGGTATGGATAACTGGCCTAGAGATGATACAATAGATCCCACAACCCTCCACCATGGGTATGAAATATGATATCTCGATTACAAGAATTCCCTTCAAGAACATGAACTAGATATAAGAAATAACTAGTCAAGATCTCGTACTATGAGATTACAAGAGGACAAGGCGAGATGTCCAGGATACAAGGCTAGATTGGAAGAAGGACAAGACAAGAACTAGAATTGGAACTTGGAGAGTACTTACTTGGTGGTCTCGGCTCCTTGAGCTCCCGAGATTGGTATTGGCAAGATTGACAATGTATGTGGCAAAGGCCCCCTTATATACGAGTTTAAGGGTAGTTCCCAAGGGTGATTATAAAGTCACTTACGAGTTGATGATGTCACCAATGATGCCAACAATCTAAAAAAGACTTTTAGATGTCAGAATTTAGTAAGTAGATAGTTGATCTTAAGAATTTGGAACATTTTGAACACAATGGAAGCATAGGTTTCTTCAAATTCTTAACCAATCATGAGATATAGAAGTCACATGGAATCTAAGGTTGAAGATGGTTTCCTTTATCCATGACATGAAGTAGGTTGTGTGGTTGAAATTCATCTTCACATCCAATGTGATTAGCCCTCCATCCTTCCTTCCTTTGGCTATCAATAAATACCATTCTTTAGGGTTTTCCACAAAGCATCATTTCTGGTTGAACTTGACCTGCAATCCTCTCTCGGCCATTTGACCAACAAAGGAAAGATTCTTTATGATTTTGGGAACATGAAGAACATCCTTTAAAGATTTATCTTTGTGAGAGTCATCTAAAATAACATCACCTATGTGTGTGATATCATGAGGAGTATCATCACTTGTCCTCAAATGCCCATTCATTGATCACACCTGCATGTTTGAAAATATATCCTTGTTGAAACGCATGTGATTGTTATATACACTCTCAACATACCATGTGCTTGACCCTTGTGTCTTGTAGTCACTCATCTGTGTCATAGATAGCATACTTTGATTCTCATTTGAAGTGGATCCATAATTACCTTGTCCTTTGTATCTTGAATTTGTCTTCTCCCTTTCATAGAAATCCCTTGCATAGTGGCCATACTTGCCACATATGAAGCAACCTTCTGGGTTCTTATTGTCCGCATTCTTTTTTCACCTTCCTCCTTTTCCTCTCAACTTGCATCTTTTGTTTGATGAAGAAAATTTGATTCCTTTGTCTTTATCAAGATCACCATTTGATCCTCTCCTTTTCTTCCTCTTCCTCTACCTTGATTCCTTCCTCTACCTCTAGATTTATCAGCATAGAATGTCCTAAGTGACCTTCAAGGCCACCACTTGCTCGAAGTTAGGAAGAGTATCTTTCACAATGTAGAGATGTTGTAAAAGCCTTTTACTTCTCATGATCCCTTAGCCCATTCAAACGCAAATAGGTCATCATCATCCATGTGGAAACGTATGGATCCTAAGCATCACTCACTTCTTTGATCCTCAAGATATAATCATTTATATTTTTACTAGGTGTTTTACTCAAATTATTATGTTCATTCTTCAATTGAATCTTCTTGGATTTATTTGAAGTGGACTAAAGACTCTATAGGGTTTCCCAAACCTAAATCTTGTGTATTCCCTATCATGGCTAATGTGTTGATAAATGATCAAGATAACCTTTTTATCTATCTCGTGCCACTCTCTAAAGTTCCATAATTGATCAAGATTCGGATTCTCATCCAATCTAGGTCTATCATATGTGCCACTAATGAGACCCCATAAGCCTTATCCCATCAGGAAGCTAGACATCCTAAACCTCCATGGCTAATAATTGTGATGTCTTATTTCTCGATTTGAGTACTATATTTTGACATGATGTACTCTAATCTACTGTCCTAGATGAATTTGATCTATGAGAGTGGAAAATATCAATGGCTTTTACGTTTTTACATAACAAGTACCAAAAAAATGGAGTAGATGTTATCCTTCTTCACTAGTAGACTCTCATTGAGTTGATCTATGTATTCTTGAACTTCAATTAGTAGATCTCCTTCCTTCAAGTCTTTCAATGGATCCCTCTAGTCTTGCTTGAATGTTTTTGTATGTCAAAATTCTATGATACCACGGATGGGAGAATGTAAACCTTCCCTTACCAGCCTTAAAACATTGATGGCCTCACAAGTACAATCAAAGGTACCTCTATTCACTCAGATGTATGATACATTGAACTCTTAAGGAATAAACAAGAGACATTTTGCACATACAAACCAAACTATAAGACCTTCCTAATTCAAATAATCTCCTTCAAAAAGATTACTCCTACTCTAAGAACTAATGCCTCCAAAATTGACTATCCATTTCTTTCACAAGGCATGCACATAAAGACCACTGCTCACTCCTAGATCATTTTTTCTCAGAATATGTAGAGTTTATGGATGAGCTTCAAGCCAAGTTTAGATGAAAGTGGTAGCTTTCTAAGAAGCCAATGAATGAAAAGAAGTAATTCAAAATGGTGAGGAAGCTTTGCTCAACATTTAGAGGTCTCAAGCTCCTACACACAAAACTTTGTGAGCTAGATATGGTTACTCAAAGTCTACAAACATTATTCAAGCAAGTAGGGACCTTGCCAAGCAAGGGCTCTACTAGATCATTCAAATCAGATGGGAGATTACATAGAAATGGGATCATACCTTCAAAGTACATTGTGTGTAAATATAAACTTGAAAAGATTCCCTAGATAACAGGGTTTCCTTTTCCCAAATTATAGGCTTTATCAAACCTAAGTGTGATAGGTGGTAATTGTATATTATGAAAAGGATTTCAAATTCAAATTTGAAAATGAGATCTTGTGGTTAATTTCTTGCTCCGCATTGCTCCAAGTTGGATTCATCCAAGGTGTCCAAAACTACCACAGTTGCAGCTTGAGTTTCAACAAATATGTCTAGAGCATCTAAAACTACTTTCTCTGAGGGATCAAAAGCACTTTGCTATGACATAGTCAAAGAACAAGTCTTGTTACTTTGCAAAATTCTATGAATGGTGGAACTATGCATGAATAGTTTTCAATAAAATTATGATAAAAGTAAGAAATTCCTACAAATGATCGTAACTAATGCTCATTCTAAGGAATCTGCCAGCTGGTCCATTTCAATTCCATCGACAAGAATGATATCGCCTAGATACTCCACTTTAGATAAACATAGCTATGCTTTCTTTGGATTTATGTAAAAATGTATTTTCATATAACATATTGAATTTTGTTCACAAATGCAATTCATGAGCATTTAGTTTTTTAATGTATATTAACATACCATAAATAAATTCCATAATAAATAGACCAATAAGAGGAAAAACAAATATTATGCATAAGCATCATGAATCTAGCTATAGAATTTCACAAATAAAAACACATAATTAGAGATTCATAATTTCCAAATCATGTTCAAAAAGTTGGTTTTTGTGAACCGTCATCCTTGACTCTTGCTTGATGATATCCATTTTTCACGTAAACAAACATCAATAGGGAAGGAAAAGGTGAGTAACTAGATCTAATCAAGCCTATTTTGTAAATATTCTTTGAAGGTGTGATTCACTTCTACCTCATCTTCTAGATTCATGTGTTATGGCTACCTAACTCGTGAATGAGCTCATGGGATGAACTTCATCTTATACTCCACATTTTTGTGAGCAAAAAGACATGTAGGTAACTAAGAATGAAATTCAAAATTCATATTTCATCATAGAGGCTAATTGAGCTTCCAAACTAGTTTGAACTTACATATTTAAAAGCCATTTATGTTGAAAATAAAGAATGTAAAGATATTTACACTCTATTTTTACAACAAAACTTGAAGGACTAAGCTACAAATGAAGGAGGAATTCAAGATCAATGACTTAGGGAAGCTCACCTACTTTGTTGGATTGGAATTGGTGTTCATAGTAAGGGTATGTATCTCACTCACAAGAAATATATTAAGGACATGCAAAACAAGTTCAAAATGGAGAATTCTAAATTTACATGTACACCCATGGATGTAAACTCAAAGCTAAGTGCTCATGAAGGTGAGCTAGTGTAAGTGTTTTGAGCCAATTCATGCATAGTCAAAGGAAGCCACACACCAAAGCAGCTAAAATGATTCTAAAATATCTAAAGGGACTAATAAATGAAGGTTTATTCTTTCCATATACATTTTTTATAGATATAAAGTTATTCTCTAATGCAGATTGGGTAGGACAAAAGATGGCAAAAGAAGTGCTTCAGGTTATCTTACACTTTCATGTACAAAGCTCATATCATGGTCATCAAAGAAGAAATCCACTATTGCACTTTCATCTACTGACGTTGACTATAGAGGATTGGCAATTGCATCTAAGGAAGCCATGTGGGTCAAGAGATTATACTTAGATTTGGGTGTGTTCATCCACTTCTCATATTTTTGGTGCCAACATAAGATCTTTACACCTTGCAAATAATCCCATTTATCATTCTAGGAACAAACATATTGAGGTCCATTATCATTATGTTAGGGAGAAGATTACAAGGAAAGAATTTGATCTTTCATAGGTATCCACTCAACAACAATGTGTAGATATGATTACCAAAGCCTTGGATGAAGTGAAGTTAAGAGGATTCAAAGCTATGATCGGACTTTAGCAAATCTCAATGGATTGAAGAATTGACCGTTTTAGGCTTGAGAAGGAGTTTTTGGTGCATGAAGCAAGCCCAGCTGCTTGATCTTGTGGATTAGGACTTTAAAAGAACCTTGAGTTACAAGCTTATACATACGCTTATATTATTTGATTGAGTTGTAAGGTTCATATTAGATATTACTGTTTTCAAAAAAAAAAAGAAGTGATCTCATGGATATATTGAGAGATAAATGCCATAACCATATTTGAATTAAAAATTCAAAATAGCTACTATTCGTATGGAACACTTTTAAATAGATTCAATCAAGAGTTATCTCAGGAAACATCTATTTATACACTCTCAATTAGTCACGGGTAGATGAGCTAAAAATTACACTCTTTTGAGTGATTATTTTACTTACCCAAAAGCTCATGGAGTCCTCCAAAATCTCTCTATATCATATCTTACTGACAGATACATTTAAATCAAATTTCTTTAGCTACATTGCTCTTTGTTTACTGAACAATACATGGCTTGAAGTCTCTCATCTTGTGTGCCTATAAATTTTTATGGTCATCAAAGTTCTACACATTGAGTTATGAACATATCAAGGGGATTATGTCTGTGCATCTTCATTTCCTTGAAAATTCAGGATCACACCACCTGAATTCTTTAGCATATTTCTCTTATTATAGCCCTCTAAAGACCCTATTATGAGGAGAAGCCAAGTGAACATTAGCCAATTGATGGGAATCCTAACTTGCATGTTGGATGAAGGTCGAATTGGACCATCAATGGTATTGTAAGAAAACCGAGTTATGAGGCTTCCCAATTGTGCAGTTCAGGGCAATAGGGACCTGCCTCGGCTAGGGGGTCCAAGGGGGCCACTAGTGACCCTTGTTAGGGGGACTAGGGCCAATGGTTCCCCTAGTGGGGATCTAAGGAAAACACTCTTGGCGTGATGATAGAGTGAATATTCCATGGAATATTTTCTGTCAAATTCAAAAATCACATGACTTCTATAGTACCTAAGATATAGACTTGAGATAGCATACCTCTATCTTTTAACTCTCTATCTAGAGTTGTTTTGATCACCATTTAAGCTCTACCTTGAGAGTGCATGGGTGGGAGAGAGGAGTAATTTTTGTTATCATCATAGTATGTGAGTGATCCCTTAACATTCCTATCTTTGTGCATTTTTGAATGTTATTGTTGCACTAATTTGCATTTGTCCACCCACATTCACTGAATGAAAACTTGATGGAAAAATTTACACATACTCAAAGATCAAAATATCTACAGTTTTAGACTCTTATGCATTGTTGGATAATTTCATGAGGCCGATAAGGCCTAATCAAGAGCCAATTCTGATGAAACATCCATCAAATCCTCAAGTGACAATCCAACCTAATCCAGATCTTCCTCAAGTTTGGAGGCGGAGGAATGCAGATGCATTATGTACCATTTTTTTGAAGTGTAAGTGTTTATATGCTTACTCTAGTTCAACACACCACTAAAGCACATGAAGATTCCGACATATTGGTTTGCTAATATGCGATCAAGAATCACACTCAAATTCAAATCTTGAAAATCATTTGGAAAATGAGATGCACTCTAATTCAGAGAAGCTTGAAGAATTTGTCAAGCAAATCAAACATTTACAAGGCATCTTGTTGTTGTTGGTTCTTTGGTAAGACTTGAGGTGTGTTCGAATTCTTCCTACAAAATATAATGGGTTCATACTGCCCTTAACAATCAGGTTAGACCCTCGTCTCTTACCTTTGAAGAGTAGAATCTAAAGAAGAAGAAGCTCTCCTGGGGTCGTTTCCATTATGAAAAGAAGAGGCATGCCATTAAGAATTGCAAGAAGAAGCAAGCTGACGAGAGACATCTTATTATCAAATCTACATGGAAGAATAGGGAATCAACAAATAACACAGAACTTGAACTATGGGTTGCCAAAGAGGAGGTATGTACATATGCCCAAATGCATATGGATGAACCATGCATATTAGATAGTGGAGGATCTCTCCATATGACCAACAAGGCAAAATCGTATAACTCCTTAATGTCTCCACAAGAACCCATCAATGTATGGTTGAAAATGCTTTCAAAAATCTAGATGAAGGAACCATCTCTTTTGTTTTTACCATTAGCGTCAACAGAAAATTCATTGACATTTTGTATGTTCCTAGACAAAAAACAAATATGAGTTTCTACCATAATAGATTGTGGTGTTGAAGCACATTTCAAAAAGAATAGTGTATATATTTTGGATGGAGCAAGTAATACTGTAGGAAAAGGAGTGTGGAAACACAACCTATATGAATTTATCACCCTCACTAATATAACTTAGGACAAAGACACAAGTAGATATTTGCATCAATATTTTGTTCATCATGGATTTGCGGTCCTCAAAGAGATGCAAAGAAAAGGTATGGTAGCACATTAACCTGCACTTTCACATTTTCACAAACCATGTGAAGCTTGCATAATGGGCAAGTAGAAAAGGAAGAAATTTTCAAAAGAGAGGAGCAATCCACCTCAATCTCCTCTAGAGTTGGCACATGCTAATCTCTATGGTGAAATGTCTACTCTTGCTTTGGGAGCATCTCTCTACTTTTTTCTAATAGTCAATGATTATAGTAGAAAGATGTGGGTGTATTTTACTTGTGAAGGAGTTTGATAATGATCGAGGAGTTGAATTCTTATTGAAATAATTCAAAAACTATAGGAATGAAGAGGTAGCTTACGACAACCACACACCTCAACAAAATGGTGTTGTTGAGAGAGAAAATAAGAGAATAGTTGAAAGGGCTAGCTACATGTTGAAAGCTTAAGATAAACTTGATTCATTCTAGAAAGAAGTAGTTAATATGGATGTGTACATTTTGCATAGATGCTACAGAAAGGTACTACATGGCATTACTCTTCAAGAAACATAATTTGGTAAAAAGACTTTCGTAATGCATCTCAGATTTTTTGGATGTTTTTGTTATGTGAATAAACCTGAATGCACAAGAGCTAAGTTAAGATATAAAGAAGATCCTTGTCAATAGTGACGTTAATATTTGATGAGCGACCACACTTTCGAATGTAAACCGACTATCTCATCAACTAAAGAACTAAAGAACATGATGCTTATGAAACCGCAATTATGAGGAAGGAAAATGATATTTATTTAAGGCTTCAATTATCGAGTTTTAAGAGGGCGGAGTTTTTCTGGACGGATTGGAAGGAAACGACAATGATCACATGCAAATATAGGAAAAGTTTCAAAGAAAAGTTGCATTATATCAATCCTTGAGCAAGTATTTGCAATATGATTAATAAGGGCATTATCAGATACCTAATGATAAGGACAACAATAACATCAATGACAAACTACATGCGATTCAATATGAATAGGTAGTAATCGGAACATTGAAACAACCTTCTCAGAATGATGTTCAAGATTTATATGATGCACTATTTGAGGCTATACTAGAAATGTATTTATTGATACAAGTTGGATATCTATTACTGTTTTTCCTATTTCTTAGTAAATATAACAACCCTAGGACATTTAGGAATAAACAAGGAAAGTAGGAAATGGTACATGTATGTGATTTAACTAGGTAATTTTTTGTTGCTCAGTACATGGATGATGTCAATCAAAAGGGTACTTAAATGGACATATATATTTAGTGAAGAATTTGCAATTACTAACATCAAGTAGCCTCCAAAGAGGAGGATGATTTCATACAACAATATTTTGGTGATGAACAACACTTGGGTAGTGTCATGAATTTAAAAACTCCACATAAACCAATGAGATTCAAATCTTTCGAATTACCGGCCAAAAAGTGCACCTACATCGATTGGTGGTTTAGTTAGCTAGATTCTAGGAAACATAAAACTTCCATCATTGAATCACAAAATTTCCATCATATAATCATAAAACTTCCATATAAGTAACATTTCACCTCTGTTTCTTCCGTTTTATGTGTTCGAAGGGTTTTCCTATTAGTGTAGTGAAGTAATTAACTCCAACAAGAAGACCCCTTGCTTGATTATCTTTTCGCATAATTTCTCTTTTCTCCGTCTAAAGGCATAACTAAGCTTTCAAAATTCCATTTATACCATATTGTAGAACACTCTTTTTTGTCTCATTTTACACATTTTTGTTAATCGAAAGGATCATTATGTCTCTAATGTAGTGCCCCAATGTGTGCCAAAGTTTCAGGTTTTTATACTAAGTGAATCTAGACAAATTGCCAAGTTTGTGAACATGTATCTTTGTAGATTGGTAGACAGTATTGCAAATGGATAGCCTATCTTGAAGTGCATGTTTCTCGTAGCTAGAACATCTAGTTGATTTGTTTAACATCTTTGTGGATAGCCTAGTTATTATAGTTTAGGTGTGTAAAGTTTGATGTTCTCTCTTTGCATAGTTGTAGAAATTCGACCATAATAGTGGGCATATATCTGTCACATGATATACTATGGGTAGAGCGATTAAAGAGAGAGCCTCTATTTTTAGAGAGGAGTCTCATTAAGAAAGGGTTGCTGCTCAGCGGCTCGGAGGATCGAACAGTTACATCTCTGTGTGTGCAAAGGCTTCTACTGTTGTCATGCGAACGTGGAGCCGGAGGCGACTTCCAAAGAGAGACGAATATGACACGGGTGTCAGGGCCGTTAGTCATCCACGCAATTGCGCTGGAGAGGCACTGAACTCACGCCATATGAATGAGAGGCAAATCACTTAACCAAGATGCCACACTTCCTTGATGGACAACCTATTAACGCCAAATATTATATTCGTTGTGTGCGCTGCCTCCAAGAATCAAAACATTTGTTAGAAGGCTGGGCTCCTATTCATGTCACCCATGCACAACGTGACAAGGCTAGCACAATCAACTATATAAGGAGAGGACGATCTCGCATGATCCGCGTAGTGTGTGGCAGCAATAGGAATGTAAAATAACATCATATCCTCATCCGAGTTGTAGCGGCATATAACGGAGTCTTGAATTTCTCATGATGGAGCAAAACAAAGAGGAACGAGGTATGAGTTAAGGAAGGATACCGAGAACTCCATTTCAAGTACATGTAAATTCCAATTTCTTATTGAATTTCTAGGAGTCACTTATAGGAAGACTCCGAATTCAGCAGAAGAAAGCATGGGCTTTATGCCAAGTCATCTGAGGGAAATCACATGTACGGAGAGTATGAGGTATATAATCTCATCTAGGATCAAGGATTCCCCCCAAATACAAGAAGGCAAAGTTCAGGGTATCTCTAAAGTAGCCCTATTCATGATTTTTACACAAAATTGCAAGAGCTATTTTTGACTAGTAGCCATTTTGAGAAGGGGAAAAGAAGATGTATTTTTCATAGATTGGTAGTAAAAACATGCATATCTATAGTCTATGTATTGGCTTCCATATAAGATTAAGAAATCCAAAATATACCTCAGTATGATGGGAGTCTGAAGCTCCACAAGATCCCCTTCCATCATAGTTTGAGAAAAAATTCAGCACCTGAATTTAAGAAATTCCCATTTTGGACGGGGGAAAAACAAGTGTATTCGCTACGGATGGATGGGAAAAAGTATATATACTGAGAGTATGGTGTATGGAATTCATGGGCGATTCATTAGATTCATCAAAATGATAAGTTAAGGAGGAATTTTAGTTCCTCAAAGACCCCCTTCCCTCACTTTTTGGAAAAATTTGAGATGTTAATTTTTGCCAAACTCCACCTTTGGGAGTAAGAAAAGAGACCGTTTATGAGGCTTCCCATGGATTAGGGCACACGTACATGAAGTATGGTGTATGAATTACCATGGAGAAGAAAAAATCCAAGAAAAATCCACATAAGGAGTGGATTAGAAGCTTGGTAAAATCTCCCATTTAAGTTTTTACATGAAAGTAAAAATCTTGATTTGGGCCTCTTGGGGAGCAAAATTAGCATGCACGAAGGGAGGATTTGGAAAGTTGAAAATAGGCCCAAGCATCTTCATATGTTTCTCTCTGAGATTATGGAGAGAATTTTAGGATTTTTTTGATGGAAGAATGCTTTTGGGCACTCCAAAGATCACATTTTCACACTTTTTCCAGCTCCTCCAACAGTCCACTAGTTTAGCATGTCCCGCTTGGAATGGCCATATCTTGGGCCAAAAAACTCCAAATTGGATTTGCTATGGTCGTTTCGAAGAGCACAAGGTCTACTTTCACTTTATGAAAAGAAATTTTGGAAATTTAAAATTTTTGCAGGTCTGAACAGGTCTGCAAAGTCTGAACAGTTTTTGGCGACTACATTCCGAGAGCCATATCTTTCAAACCGGGAAGGCGATTTGAGTAATTTCACTTCGAACTCTTTTCACGTGCTATATATTTTAGTTTATGAACATTTCCAGGTTCTAAAGTGGTTTTTGCACGTCTAAAGAAGGATTACTAAGGCATTTTTTGACTAAATTTGCATTATTTTGGTAATCATCTAACCATGCTTTATGTTTTGGGAAGTGGTCCGATGTTTTTGGACACTTCAAAGCTTATGTTAGGACATGAGGAGAAAGGTGCAGAGGTCTCGAAGCTCATCGAGAAGGATTGGATGTATGCAATTCGAATACCAAATCATTCAGGGACATATGCTCTATGCTTCAAGCATTTTACGTTATGTTATGGCATGTTTTGTATGAACATGCATAGATTAGATTGCATACATCAAAATATTGATCATTGTTTAAATTCTAAAACTATGGGCCAATAGGCAAGAAGTACACTTTTGGATTGTTTGCAGGAAAGAGGATTGCAGAAACTACATGGCTATGCAACACAAAGAATTGTTGCCAGCCTTTGTTTTTATGTTTTACAGTTTATGGAGTCCATATATGAGTTTATGGCGTGCATGCCATGGGCCTGTCAAGCCCTATGTTGTTGGGCGGCTTGTGTGCCACTGAGCTTATGGTTAATTTTTTTGGGATTCCATTTTGTGGGGAAATGCTGTCGAAATTTTTCCTACCGTATGGTGTGATATACGCACTTACCTTTAGGTAAGAATGCTATGGCATGGTAATATGCCTTTCTGCAAACATCAATACGACCTACGCATGCTTGTAAGCATGTATTTGATGGACTTAGGACCATCATAGTCGTATACATAAGGCAACTTCAGTAGTAATAGGATCCCTACACATAATCCTTAGGGATTTAGACCATAGGATTGCCAAGGGAAGGAGCTACACCTTAAGCATTAGTAATGTGCACAAGCAATCCTATAGGTTTTAGGAAGTTGCACATATGTATGGGAGATACAAATATGTTACTCTCCAAACAAGTGAAGATCTACTTATTTTCACAAGAGTCTCACAGTATGATTAGGAGACTATGGGGGTATTATCAGGAATACCCAAACAGTGACTAGTTTCACTCATGCACATCACTTGACCAAGTAGTGAAGCGTTTCTGTTAGATTTTGGTTTGGAACTTCTTTGAGAGAGATTTTTTGGTATGCAACCTCTTATTTTTAGAGCTTCAAGGCATTGTACATGTATGATCACTGTGGTAGCTCCTCCATATGAGAATAGAGCATGATTTTGTCAGATGTTTGGAATGTAAGATAACTCTTATTTTTAGAGCTTCAAGGCATTGTACATGTATGATCACTGTGGTAGCTCCTCCATATGAGAATAGAGCATGATCTTGTTAGATATTTGGAATGTAAGATGACATTGTGGTATACTCTTTTTTTTAAGGTTTGTGTCATCATGAGTTCGATCATGGATGCATAGTGGCATTGTGGTATATATCTTGCTTATGCCACTTGCTTATGGATTTAGTTACTGGTTGCACACAATTCTGTGAGACTTGATTATGGATCTTGGTTGGTACTTGTATCTTTGTTTTTGCCAGTACATGATCCAGATTGGAGCTTTAGATACACATTCATTGGTCACCATTACTAGCATTTGATCATTGATTGATATGTATTTGCCAGTGTGATTCTTGGCATATGTGGATGGTGATTACCACATTGTTTATTTATTTTAGAGTCCATTTTACAAAGAAGATGCTCTTGAAACTTGTCTGCTTTTTTATGCTAGAAGAGATCTCTAGTGGATCTTGAACCTCAGTCGATGCTTCTTCAACTTGAATCCTAAGGAATTTCTTCACAGCAACCGATTGGGTTTGATTCACCGGAGCTAATATCGATCTCCCATCAATTCCTACACTTCTTCTTACCACTTAACATCCATCACTCACAAGATCTATGTTCAACCTCACTTTTCAAAATGATTCAAACACTTCTTTTACATAACATATTTGCATCCCAAATTCACCTATCCTAATCATGGTTCAAGATTCCAATATAATTAAAAGTGCTGATTTAAACAAAACACTAGGAATCCAAAAGAACTCATAAGGAATACCTTTTCAGGTTCAAACAGTTCTTCACTCATGCACAAAGCATTCAATGCTCCTATGACATACCATGAACACAACCACACTTAATTAAGAAATTGAGTGCATTAATAATGCAGGCGTATAGGACGAGGGATTCATGACAGATGGTTGCATTGTAAAACTTTAAATGGTATGTTATTCAACTGTGTTAATGCTTTTATGTATATAAATAAAACATAACATAAGGTATGAGGAAGAAAATATATTTCCACTCATTGCACCAAGCTATTGAAGAACTTCAATAGCATCGACCTAATAGATTTGCAATGATTAACTCTTTATATAAAAGAAACATTTTGTCTCAAATTTGGCATCAAGATATCAAGTTCTGCAACTAGTTTGAGCTAGGACTACTGTGAGAGAACATTGAAAGAAGAGTTTTCAGTGAGCTGTCAAGCATCTTAAGGGCTATAAACGTTTCGAATAAGCATATCTGCAATCCTTTTAAAAGCATAAGTTACATAACTCTAGAGTCGAACCATATCAGCACCATAAATCAATGTTTCCAATTGGACTTTGAGTGCTTGGAATCTTAAAGCAAACAAGTAAATTTACTTACTATAAATGCTGATGCAGGGGTTGATTTAAATTCAACATAGCATTGCTTTCTCTATAGCATTGCATCCTCTGTAGCATTGCTTCTCATTTCTAGGCCAATATCTTCCATGCCCTTCAAGAGTCCTCCACGCGAATCCTTCTATATTCGCATTCAGTAGATCCAAAGTATCACCCTTTCCCAGTATAGGTCCTCTCTAGGACTGCATAAAGACTCCGTTTTTCTGTGATCCAGCTTATGTGAAGCACCCATAAGACCCTAGAACTCTGCGATGTTCAACCTGTAGTGATGACATTTTCTTCAAGTTAGTCGTCAACATCAATTGATTTTTGAAAGGTCCTTGCCAGAGTTATTAGTTGCCCATGTCGGATGGCACAGTCCACGAAACATCCAAGATGCATAAATAGTTCTGCATGATTGCCAGTTTTTGAACTATGGTTTGTAGGACATTGCCAATCACCTTCCTCTCCTTCTATCAAAACATGAACATACCCAGAAGTATTTAATTATTTGTGCTAGTAGGGCCTTACACCATGCTTGATCTAAAGCACTCTCATGATGCCTAAGATCGTCTCATTTGCATCGTCATGCATTCTCTACTCACACCACTAAGACGACATTTTTTTTTCTCGGTGCCATCGTTCCTGTATTCTCCAGGGAGAAACCCGACAGAAATGATATGATAGATGTCCTGCTAACATGAATTGATTCGTGGCTTATCTCTCTCTTCCAAACTCCACATTTCTCCTGTCAGTAGCACCTTCAGCTACCTATGATGCTATTTGAGGTTGGTTCTTTTATAAACTCAAATGCACATGTCCTCCATTTTTAAAGCCATTAAAAGTAAAAAACAAAATTGATGTTCCTCTCAATTCATCCACAAAAGGGAAGAAAAATGTTGTCGCCTTCCATATCTGCTTTTGTTGCCTTCCTCTTTACTTTCCATTCCTAGAAATATAAGGTTGATCTTCATTGCATAACTTCTCACGAAGCCCCACCTCAATTCCAAATCATTTTCCCTACAAGGAGAGAGTCCAGATCCTCCGTTGCCCCCTTTAGCATCAGCTGCCACATAAAGCAGTTCTGCATCCTCTTTCTTTTGAAAAATATGGCCTTCAATTCATAAAGCCCTCTTATTCAACAATGCCTTCCTAGTTCCCAATAAGTCCCCGGTTCCTTCTCTTGAGATGGGCCAAACTATCTCTTTTTCTTGTACACAAGGGTTGATGACAAGGGTTGATGAGGGTTTGCAGTGTCGACCTAATATTGTTTGTTTTTCTCCCTGATTGAATGACCCTCTTCCTCATGTCGAAGCTGTTCTTTTTCCATAATGTGCGATGAAATCAAATCTAGAGCTCGCCTTCTTCTCTTCCTCTTCGCCTTCTACTCGTTTCTGGAGTTTCTTCAGATTCCTTTCCCCTTTTCTGAAGAATATGCACGTGACCTCTATATCTATACAATTTCTTTCATGTGCATATACGAATGCATACATTTTCACATTGCCCCATGCTTATCCAAATCACCTTTTAAACCCACAGCCAGACACACCTTGTTATCATTACTTATACACATACAGATGCATGCAAAGAAATCCAAGTCTATTTGCATGGATTCTTATAACAACACACACTTGTGCACATAGCACATGCTCGCACTCATAAAATGCATACTTATATATATATATATGTGCGCATTCCTATACACATGCGCACATTGTGCATACTCATGTACACATATGCTCATACCTACAAATATATTTTCACATGATGCAGAAACATATAGAAATATACGTTATTTCACACATGTAAGAGTTTAGATTTTTCATATTAACATGTAGATTAATATGCATATGCACATCCATGCTTATGTTCTTGTACACTTGAATGCACATATACACATGCCTATGTGCACTTAACTGCATCAAGCACATACATAACATCACATAATCATTTCCCCATACTCTCACATTCAGACATAGTCATATTTATTTACATCCTTTCACATATACATACAACATACGAATCTTGGAGAAGCGATCATTGATTGTGAACAATTTGAAACAATCATATCAGACATCAACACACAACAGAAGGGGCTTATGAAGGATAGAAATCACCAAGGTTCGTTTCTCTTGTTTGCAATCGTATCGATGAAATGCTTTAGTTGATCTTTTTATCGGTACTTTTGAACGGTTTGCAAGCTTGTGAGCCAAATTTTTATCACATCCACCACCTCTAAACTTGTGCATCCTTCGGATGTGCCAACCTGCATACATATCAATAAAGACAAATGAGCATCAAGTAGTCATGGCACATAAACACAATGGAAAGAGAATTTAACTAGATGCTTGAAATCTGAAAGTGTATTAAACTTGGCATAAATTAAGAGAAGAAGGTAGACACAAGCATCACATACATCCTATCAAGATACACTAATGCATTTAGACTAGCAATCACATGAGTGAATTGAAAACTTCTTAGCTCTTTCGTTAGCTTGATCTGGCTTCCCTATTGATCTCCCACCGTCTAGACCCCCATCAGACCTTTTCTTATTTTTCTTTTACTTTTTTTATTTTTATTTGCTTTAATTCTTCACCCTAGCTCAACCTTTTTATTTTTTCCTTTGTTATTCTTCATTTTATTCTTTATTTGCACATGTCAGCCTATGTTGAAATTGAGTGCGACTCATGGGCCTATCCACCCGGCAAGATCTAGCCCACTCCTCTATAGACCTGACATAGCACACGACACACAATGTCAGCCTCATATGAGATCAACTTCAGCCCATGGCTCTAACCATCCAATTAGAGTGTCTCCACTTGCCTATCAGTCCCATATGATCACATGAAAACATATAGGTCAAGCCATACGACACAAATAGCGTCACCTCATGGCCCTCATCACCTGACCATGGTAGTTCCACCTGCCTACTAGCTCATCATAGCACCCAATAGTACATATACATACACGTATGTAGTTGGCTGGTATATGAAGACTTTTTCTGAAACATAATCTATGTAAAGGTCGAATCAGATGAAAGATTAAAAGTAGAAGTTAAAGCATCTCACTCATCAAGTGTTCATGAACACTAGTATATACAGATACTAAGTTTAGGTCTTTCCTTCACCTTCCTTGGTCTTGTTCCCAAATGTTCTAGTCTGCTTTCTAATTCTACTCACATAATCCCGATCTTTCATGCATCACATGTAATCTCAATAACTGTATGAAAGCTCTGACCTACTTAAATCTCTTAATGATTATGCATTTCTTTATATATCATATGCCCAATCATGTAGTCTTTTAATATACACATGTATATATAGGAGAAAAGAAACACTAAAATAATAAACATATCACATTTATAGTGTCGGTAGCCCTTCTCAATCTGCATCCTTGATCATCTCCATTCTCTTCATTCTGAGTCCTTATTCTTCATTTGATGGTATAAGTTTCCTATTTATTTCTTAAAATCAAAGCAAGAAAACATCTCATATATACATTTCTATTCACAAAAAAAAAATTAATCTTTATGGAATCTTATCAAATGAGATTCTTCCTTTAACCTCATCTTCACTAATACATGCTGACCAAAGAAGCTATGCTTATAGATCAACCAACATTGCATTGCACTCAACTTAGAAGCATTTTGGAAAATGTTAGAGTTGCAATCAAGCCACATCATTTGCTTGTTCATCTCTTTATCGATAGATTGGCATATATAGGTCTTGGAAAATTTGAAAGTCCATGATGCAATCACTTGAGCATAGTCACCTTTGTTCACGATCCTCTCACATACATCATATGAGGTTACTCTTGATGAATCCAAAGCACATAAATATAGAGTTTTTATTTTTAATGTCCTTAAATAATCTTCAAAAAGTCCCTACAAGCATGCATTTTGATCCATTTCATGTTTGGAATCATTCGAGGAAATGTCTTCATCTGCATCATTTCCAATATGATTTTCATGTTCATTGGAACATAAGTTTTAATTAGATTCATTCAATTTCTTCATCAAGTAGAAGTGTTGAACATACTCAGATGATAATATAGAACCATTTTTGTCTTCCAATCCATTATGATTCCTTTCTACTTTACTTCCACCTATTATAGAATCTGCTTTCGGCTCTAATCTCTTCAAGAATTCTTCATCATTGTGATAGTTCAAAGCCATCTCTCCTTCAACATGAAGCGAATCCATATCCTCATAATAAAGAAAGTCTTGATCTTTAGTTTCTTTATGAAAAATTTCATCATAGGATTCTGCATCCATCTCCATTGATTCTTGCTCATTCTCTTGAGAGGATGTGCTTTTGCCACACCCGTCATAGAGTTCTTCGGTAATTGATTCTTGCTCAAATATTTCATCATGTGTGAGAATCTCAACATATACATTCAAATCAATTCGATCCTCATTTATCTCGTATTCACATTGAGCTTCATCAATGCAACCATTTAATTTTATCTTTTCTTGTTGATCTTTATTAAGTAATATACCCATATCATATTTTTCATACATTTCAATGAATGTTGCATTCTCCTTCTCATGGCCCATTTCTTCAGCATATAGAGTGAACTCATCATAATCTCCATTTGCATCAGAATGTATCTTTTCATAGAGTGTGACATCACTCACATACATGTCATTATACTCATGCCCAATCAACAACTCATTCTTACTCCCATGGTTAGGATCACTCTCTTGTACCTGTAAAGACTCATTTAATGTGGCATCACTCAAGAGTATTTCACAATCTTGATGTTGATTTAGACTATCCATATGCTTAGCATAATGCTTTTCACCATCGGTATACATACCATTCTCTAGAGAACTCATCATTTGCATGCCCTCCTAATTAGCATCATGCTCACTTGCATTCTCTTCCTACAAATCCATGATTTGGCCATAATTCATATTTGAATCATATGCTTGAAGAGATGTTTCACTCTCAGATGGCATCAAATGCTAATCAGATGAAGATGCCTAGTGTATGGAACTAGTGCATGCCTCAATGCACAAATGGGTCAAGAAAATCATCAAGTTGTGCTCAAAATATTAGTAATGAAAGTGGTTTGTTACAACACCTTTTTAGCTCTTTGAAATCTAAGTTATGCATAGGTGAAAAGGATGTTAAATGAACCACAGAACCTCATCCTATGCTTCTTCAACTTGGATCCTAAGGACTTTCTTTAGAGCAACCAATTGGGTTTAATTCAGCAGAGCTAATATCGATCTCCCATCAATTCCTACACTTCTTCTTACCACTTAACATTGATCAATAACAAGATGTCTCTTCAACTTTACTTTTGAAAATGATTCAAACACTTCTTTTACATAAATTCACGTATCCTAAGCATGGTTCAAGTTTCCAATATAACTGAAAGTGTTAATTTAAACATAACACTAGGAATCCAGGAGAACTCAAAAGGCTTTCAGGTACAAACAGTTGTTCGCTAATGCACATTCAATGCTCCTATCACATACCATGAACACAACCACACTAAGCTCACGAGAGGATTCCCATGTGCTAGTTGGAACTCCTGAAATCATCTTTGTGATATAATTTTTACGATCTTTATCTTATTCACTCCATTTCAACATGAGAGAGTGTCCAAACTGTATGGAACAAAGTTGTCGTATACACTGATGCATGGCCTTTCCAACCACATCCATCATCAGAGGTCCATTACGCATACTATACACCTTGGAGTCATCAGGTCCATGAGCACCCCAAGCTGTACATGGTGTTCCATGTGGTGTACCACGTGACATACCTACATCTGAGGTACTCTCTCTAGGAGTAGAACTAGGCAACACAACTTGCATTGCAGTGCCTCCATAAGAGCCATCTCTTCCAGAGCTACCTATAGATCCACTCCTAGAACCTCGTGCTCTAGAGTGTGACCTTGACCTACGAGACGGGCTAGCACCTGTATCACACTAAGGTGTCGAACACACATGTCTACTACTAGATCCACTATGGGATGGCTGAGAAGATGTTTGTGGTGGAGTCATAAAGCTAGCAGACATACTTCTGGTGGGAGTAGCATCGCCCATAGGAGTGACATCGGCAAGAGTGATGCTGGCGTGAGTGATGCCAAGAGGAGTGAGGCCGACAGGAGTGAGGCTGGGGGGAGTGCTACCACGAGCGATCTAGTACTGTGATGCAATGGCCATATACACGAGAGGCACCTGAGACATAAACTCCAAGAATTTCTCCTCTGTCATGGAATGTGAAGTGACTATAGGACTGTCTCCCATTGTGCTCTGTAACAAAAGAACTTGAATAATTAGCATATGATAATAAAGGTAATATAGAGAAGTAGTAGTGTACAAAAGAACATAGCAAAAAAAATAAGCACAAACTAGTACGTACAAGTGTTTGATTAAAAAATCCTCTATTTTAGCATCCTCCTGGAGATGTGATGCACAAAGAATATCTATCTCTATATTGACGACTTCTTAATCTCATGGTATGCTATCTTCTTCTTGACCATCATCTATTGCTTCATCATGTATCTTATCTTCTTCAATGACCTGTTCATTGAATGATGATCTCTTCCTCCTCGACTATTGAATTAATCTTAGGGTCCACTACAGATGGAATTTCTTCTACATCTATGTTCTCACAAATTTTTCTACTATGTGGGGAGACTTGTAAAATGAATAACCACTATGGTTTTTTTGAATCTAGTATAAAAACAACTTTCTCACAGTGTTGGAGCAGTACGAATGTATCTCTTTCATGTGTCCATAATTTTGTGGATTTGACTTGAAGGGAACCACTATTATCCCACCTCACTGTTGTGTTTCTTCTAGAGGTGACTACTTTGAACCATTTCACATCAAAAAACAAAGTAATCAAACTTCCTAAAGCATAGCTTCAAGATATCTTGAATCAGTCCATAATAATCTACCTGGCCTTCTTGAGCATTATTGTCTCTTGCACTAGCTCTACTTTTTTGGAAAATGTTCACCATGACCCCTCTATCAAAAGTAGACCTATTTTTTTTGACTCATGTGATCCAAAAGTGTCTTCCATGAGACCATAGTGCACCCTATTTAGAATACTCCCAATCACATCCCTTTGCAAGTTCTTTTTCTTCTTCAGAGATATCTTCACCCACTACCTTTGCTTGTGAAACCGCTGTATCTAGCCATTTGCTCATTGGAAAGGGTGAAAGAGATTGAAGACTTTTTGGAAGGGGCGAAAATCGAGTGGAATGATTCTTTCAAAATTGAGCTCTTTCCTTTGTGTTTGTCTCCTTGGCAAGCTCATACCTTTCTAACCATTTGTGCATAGACTCAGAGTTAATGATGCAAAACTTAATTGCCTTCTCTCTAAAAGATGCATCCATTTTTCTTTGCATTCCTTTACCTTGAGGTTCATCGCCTATGAGACAAACACCTTCATCATCGCTCCATAAGCGAGGCATTTCTAGGTCCAACATATGTAGAAAATCAGTTATCAATACAAGAGACTCTTGTACGAGCCATCCCTCTACCATGCTACCCTCTGGACGTGCTCTCTGTCAAACAAAAGCTTTTAATGTCTTCATAAAGTGCTCTAAGAAGAAAATCCATCGATTATGGAGAGTTCTTGCTATTGCAACTTCATCTACCACATGAACAAGTAAATAAAGTTGAATTATGAGAATACTTGTGGGAAAGTATTTCTCAACCATGCAAATAGCCTCTATAGCATTGAGTTTCACACTCTCTATGCTATCTCTATTTATCTCTTTTGAAGAGATCCACCGTACCAAGAAACTAATTTTATAAATGGTTCTTCGCACATCCTCCAAAAGACAATCTTTTAAAGCTACACGGAGCACAAACACACACACACACACACACACACACATATATATATATATATATATATATATATATATATATATATATATATATATATATATATATATATATATATATATATATATATATATATATATATATATATATATATATATATATATATATATGTATGTATGTATGTATGTATATGTATATGTGTATGCATGTGTAAATACCCTAAAACCCCTAATCCTATTTTTACATATTTAATTTGATAAAAAACCCTAAAATCCTATTTTTAGATATTTAATTATATATATTCCATTAGAACACTAGCTATTTTCATATTTTTTTGTTATATATATTTATTTAAATAATAAACTATGAATCCCTATTTCTATATATTTGATAATATGTGTGTGTGTATGTATGCATATATATCTATATGCATGTGTGTATATGTGTGTGTATGTATGTATGCATGTGCATATATGTGTGTGTATATGTGTGTGTGTATGTTTGCATGTAATTATATGTGTGTGTATGTATGCATGTGTATATATGTGTGTGTATGTATGTGTGTGTATGTATGTGTGTGTATGTATGCATGTGTGTATATGTGTGTGTATGTATGTGTGTGTATATGTGTGTGTGTATACGTGTGTGTATGTGTCGATGTGTGTACATGTGTGGTTGTGCATGTATGCATGTGTGTACATGTGTGTGTGTGTATGTGTGTGTATGTATGCATATGTATATGTATGTATGCATATGTATATGTATGCATGTGTGTATATGTGTGTGTATCTATGCATGTGTATATGTGTGTGTGTATGTATGCATGTGTGTATGTATGCATGTGTGTATGTATGCATGTGTGTACATGTGTGTGTATGTATGCATTCATGTGTGTACATGTGTGTGTATGTATGCATGCATGTGTGTATATGTGTGTATGTATGTATGTATATGTATGTGTATGTGTGTGTGTATATGTGTGTGTGTATATGTGTGTGTATATGTGTGGGTATGTATGCATGTGTGTATATGTGTGTGTATGTATGCATGTGTGTATATATGTGTGTGTACGTATTCATGTGTGTATACGTGTGTGTTATGCATGCATGTGTGTATATGTGTGTATGTATGCATGTGTGTATGTGTGTGCATGTATTTCTATCTCTCTCTCTTTATCTCTCTCTATCTTTCTCTCTTTCATCTCTCTTTATATATCTCTCTCTATCTCTCTCTCTTTTATCTCTCTTTATCTCTCTCTATCATATGTATATGTATGCATGTGTGTATATGTGTGTGTATGTATGTATGTGTGTACATATGTGTGTGTATGTATGCATGCATGTGTGTATATGTGTGTATGTATGTATGCATATGTATATGTATATGTGTGTGTATGTATGCATGTGTGTATGTGTGTGTGTATGTATGCATGTGTGTATATGTGTGTGTGTATGTATGCATCTGTGTATACGTGTGTGTGTGTGTATGTATGCATGCATGTGTGTATGTATGCATGTGTGTATGTGTGTGTATATATATTTCTATCTCTCTCTCTCCTTACCTCTCTCTATCTTTCTCTCTTTCATCTCTCTTTATCTCTGCCTCTATCTTTCTCTCTTTCATCCCCCTTTATCTCTCTCTCTATCTTTCTCTCTTTCATCTCTCTTTATCTTTCGCTCTATCTTTCTCTAGATCTCTCTCTCTCTCTACCCTTGTTTTCACTCTCTATCAATAGAGAATATAATAATCACTTACAGGTATGTCCCTCTTTTAGATCACTGTCAACAAAGCCTAATGTATGTCATCTCTCGTCAAATTCCAAAGAATCGACACCAAAAAACACCTGCAAAATAAATAAAAAAAAGAGAAATTATAAAACATAAAGCATAGAGAAAGAAAAAGGATAAGAGTATGCACACCCGTTACCAAGATGCAACATCTAGAGAGAGAGTGTGTGTGTAGAGAGAGAGATCTGTGTGTGTGGGCACAAATCAATGCATTTCACAATTCGGTTCATGTGTGCAAGTTCGATAGAAGCAAGCAGTTCTTAGTGTAAAAGACCTACAGAATGTTGATTTTTGCTCTCAGCTCTTGGTATGTTTAAAACACGGTGCTGGTATAGGTGTCAGTATAAGCACGCGTATGAGCATTTGTAAATTACTAGAAATTAGTTATGCTTATATCGATGCTTATGTCAACATTTATATTGGCACCTATACCGATACCTATACCGATGGTCGTAAAGCATCCTGATGATCCATTTTAAATGGTCATACTCATGGTCAAGTGACCGTTGGTATGCTTAATTAGAATTTTCAACATTCATACCAATGCCGAGTGATGACCATCAATATAGACAACGTTGGTATGCCCCTCATATGTTGTGGTGATATGCATGTGTATGTGTGTGTATGTGTAAGTGTATGTGCACATGTATGTGTGTGTATATATGTGTGTGTATGTGCATGTGTATCTATGTATATGTGTGAACATGCATCTTCATGTATAAGTGTATATGTGCATATCAATAAGTGTGAGAATGCTAATTAATGAAAATAACACAATTCAAAATACTCACAATAGTTAGCCATATTTTTTTGCTTGGTTAACTTCTTGAATAACCTAGAATAGAGAGAGATAGAGAGACAGAGAGAGATAATTCAAAGAGATAAAGAGGTAGAATGAGAGAAACAAACAGAGAAAACAATAAGATAGAGATTAGACAAAACAACAATTCAGTAAGCGATTGTTTTAGCTTGTAAATGCAACGCAATTGTGAACATTTGAGAGCTTTTCGATCAGATGCATGTAGATGTCGATCAAAGAGCCTCCAACATTTTTATTTTTTTGCTAAAAACCCATCGTGTAACAAATGCTAAAGCATCGTAAACTCGTGTCCAAATAGCATCGCTTAATTATCATCGCTTATGCAATGCAAGTTAGTGTCACTTATGCAAGGCTTTCTTATATTGTCGCTTTGGCAATGCTCAATAAAACTGTCTCAATGCCCATTGTGCCAGACATTGGTAAAAACATCAAAGTGTTTTTCGTTTAACTAACATTGCACGCTCGAGGCATGTTGTGATGCTTTATGCAATTTTATAGCGACAAAATTATGTCCTGTTAAGTGTCGCTATGCGCCCGTATTCCTTCTAGTGACAGTGCATTGATAGGTTTGAGGAACCCTATGTTCTATGCTCACACAAAGCACATTGAGGTCCATTATTATAATGTTAGGGAGAGGCTCTATGCTAGAGAGATTAGTTTGGCATATGTGCACACATAAGATAACATTGCAGATCTTTTCACATAGCCTCTACCTCGAAAGAAGTTTGAAGCTTTCCACGAAGGTTTGGGCTTACTTCCTTTTCCGGATTGATATCTTTCCACATAGCTTCACACTTCCTTATACATGCATTTCAGCTCCTTATTCCAGCTTCTTGTTCACTTGATCACTCCCAAGGGGGATTTTTTGATATATTTTGGTAATGACGTGTGTGAACACACTTAGGACCCCTAGGGCCCTTTTTCCCCTCTTTAGAAGGTTTTTTCCCCGGACTTGTATGTATGCTTAGAACTCTAATGGGTTATTTGTCTTTGTACATCCACTTGGAATACATAGAGTATAGTGTGTTGTGCTCCAAGCTTCTTCTTCTTCCTTGTGGTATTGGCATGCTTCCTTAGACCTCAAACCCCAACACTTCTCATCCTAATGTAACGAAAATAGTACTTTTTTACCTCAATGAGTTATAAATTTGAAGGCTTCTACTATCCATTTTATGCAAGACTACATATAACCTTCTTGAAATGCTAATTGTTCATGTTTTAAGAATGATATGAGGAGCACTCGTGGATATGCCATCATGCTTGGAAAGATGAAGATCCATTGGATCTCCAAGAAACAAATTATAGTGGATCTCTTCTAATCTGCAATTGACTATAGAGGCTTAGCACATCTCATGTACGCAAATGTAGGTGAATTTATCTATAGTTTAAACAAGTGTTTACCTATCACGACAAGTTGATTAGCATATTCTTGGCTCATAGTCATGTGTTCCATGCAAGGTCCAAGCATATAGAGATACATAAGGACGTTATATGAGAGAACATCATGTTAAAGAATAGAAACGTAGAGTGTGTAAGTTCCAAGTACCTATATACATATATGTTTTCAAAAACCATTGTATGGAGTAAAGCGTAAAGGCTTCTGTTGCAAAGGCATGAAGGAGTTGAGTTGAATATTCAAGGGTTTTGAAAACAAAGTACCAATATAATTTAAAGGCTTCAATTACACGTTTTACATGGCCAATGAATCAAAAGCATCTAAATTAGTAGAATCAGTTAAAAAGTTCCAACAACACCAATTAATTCAATCATCAATTTGTAAGGCTTTCAAACTTTACGTACATTGATTGATGGATGGTTTTCGAGATTCTAGGAAAAGTGGATTTTCTATTTAAGCTTGAAATTTACTCAAGTCGAAGAAGCAATCCCCTAGCATATATCTGACAACAAGGACAAATGCAAGTTCATGTATGTGAATGGACTTATGCCACATCACAAGACACAAGGTTCAAAGAAATTCATAGTTCATGTATGTAAATGGACTTATGCCACATCACAACACACTTCTACAAGGTTCAAAGAAAATCATATTCAAAGTCCTCATGAACTAATATCATTAGGTTCTGATTAGAGAAATAAAGATCTCTTTTAGGTGGAGTTGGGAACAAAAGAACAATACGTTCTACCTCCTTTTGATATCATCTTAATTAAAATTAGTCATGGGTTTCTCCTCTACCATTATTTTGGAGTTTGATGTGTGCGGACGCATGCAAACAACACAAGGAAGAAGAAGAATCTTGGAGCGCAAAACACAATACTCAATGTATTACAACTACAATGTACAAAGATAAGTAACCTATTTGGGCTATAGGCATATATACAAGCCAAGGGAAAAAGCCTCATAAAGAGGGAAAAAAGTGCCCCTACAATCCTAGTGTGTTCACACATATCACTACCTAAATATATCAACAAATTCCCCTTGGAAGTGATGCAGTGAAAGGATTTGGCACTCATGTATAAGGAAGTACCAAATTATGTGGAATCGATCAACAAAAGGAAGTAATCCCAAAGCTTTGTAGAAAGCTTCAAACTTCTCCCTAGGTAGAGCCTTTGTGAAAAGGTGTGCATTGTTCTCTTGTGTGGGAACATATGCCAAACTAATCTCTCTAGTAGAATACCTCTCCCTCACATAATGATAGTGCACCTTAATGTGCTTAGTGCGAGCATGGAACACAGGGTTCCTCGCAACTACCAACCCCAAATCAGCCATAAGGCATCTAAGCCACACACAATCACCAGTCGCTATAAAAGCTACCCTATACTCAGCCTCACAACTAGAAGTGGCCACAATAGGCTGCTTGTTGCTCAACCAAGATATGCATGAGCTACCAAGCATGAAGAAAAAACAACTAGTGGACACATGAGTGTCATAGCAACCAGCCCAATCAGAGTTAGAAAAAGCATGTAAATTTGGCGGTAGTGATCCCCCCTTGGGATAAAACAATCCAAGCATCTCAAGTAGCAAAAGATGCGCTTAACCACCTACCAATGCTTGACACTTCAGAAATGCATAAACTCACTCATCTATGAGATACCAAACTGAATATCTGACCAAGTAATGCATAAGGAAATCAAACATCCAACACCCTACTAATAGAGGAGAGCATCAAATACATCTCTAGCATCATGAAGACTCAATCGTAAACCTATCTTGTTAGGAGCGGCAATAGGTTTGGAGTCTTCAAGGCCAAAATGCTGCAGTAATGTGTCAATATATTTGGTTTGACACAAAGCTATTCCACCATCAACTTGCATAAACTCAATGCCCAAATAATGATGAAAATGCCCCAAATCTGACATCTCAAATGAGGCATGTAAATCAACCCTAAAATTAGCAATATGCTTCTCATGAGGACTAGTGCGTAGCATGTCATCAACATACACAACAATGATCAAAAGCACATCATTTTCATGCTTAATATGTAAGGTGCTATCAGTTGGACTGTTCTCAAAACCATGTGCAATCAGGTAGCCATGTATCTTTTCATACCAAGCACATGGTGCTTGCTTCAAACCATTTAATGGCTTTTTCAACCTGCACACTTGGTTTTCATGCCCTTTCTACACAAAGCCACGGAGTTGAAAAACATACACTTATTCATGTAAGGCACCATTCAAAAATGTAGTCTTAATGTCCAACTCATGTACATTCCAACCATGATGAGCTATAAGTGAACAAATGGTATGAACAGTAGTCATTGGGCAAATAGAAGCAAAGGTCTCATCAAAATCAATGCCTCTTTCCTAAGCATAAACCTTTGCAACGAGCCTAGCCTTATACCTCTCAACTATTCCATCAAGCTTAAACTTTAGCTTGTATACCCACTTAGTGCTAACGGCCTTCTTCCTAGGAGGTAAGTCACATAAAAACCATGTACCATTTTTTATGATAGCATCATATTGTGATTTTTTAACAACCATCCAATGTTCTAGATTTTCCGATTCATAAAATGAAATAGGCTCAGTCTCATCAGAGAGAATAGAGTCTTCCATAGCATAGCAATTTGATGCAAAAGAAGCACTATGAGAGCCAGAACGAGCATGATATGATAGAGGTGCATCTAGTTTTCTATCACTTAAAGTCTGCACCAACCAACATAGTTTTAGCCTCCTCAATATCAGCTCTCTCATCAACAAGTGCATCATGTAAATCTGCACTAGAAAGAGAATGTAGATCACTAGACTGTCCACCTGTAAAAAGAGGCAGCAAAGTTTCATACATGTCTTTGGAGCTAACTCATGTCTCCTTAGTACATGAAAGTAATGGCTGAATAACATCTTCCAAAAAAACAACATTATGGCTAACTAGAATGCATTTAGTCTATGGATGATATAGATGATAACATTTGCTTTTAAAACTATACCTAATAAAAATTCACTTCACTACTTTATCATCCAATTTCCTGTGTTGTTGTTCAGTCACTAATGCATATGCTAAACAACCAAAAACACGCAGGTGACCAGCAGATAGCTTGCAACCATGCCAAGCCTCATATGGAGTGATAGATTGTAATGCTTTAGTGGGACACCTACTAAGTACATATGCTCCACACATGACATCCTCAAGCCAAAAACTATGTGGTAAAGCTTGACTTCTGTCCATACATTCCTTTCAGCAAATCCATTCTATTGAGGTGTATATGGCTCTATACACTCATGTTTTATCCCACATTTATCCAGAAATGCATCAAAATCAGAAGACATATATTCCCCCCTTCGATCAGAATGCAGGGTGCCCGTTTTACATGTTGATAGATTTTCAATCAAAACCAGGAACTCTTTGAAGCACATAAACACTTTGGAATTTTCTTTCAGTGGATATACCCATCCATGCCTGAAAAAATCATCAATGAAAGTCACGAAGTAAAGATACTTCCCAAAGGAGGGTGTCTACATAGGAGCATTGACATCAATGAACCATCCTTTGGGAAGGAGGACTGCTACATTTTTCCCAGAAAACAACCTCCACAACCATGTTTACTAGGTGCCTCAAGTTTGGGTAGACAGGACACCATGTTAGATTTCTACAAGAATAGCAAACTAGCGAAATTTAGATGACCAAAACGTGCATGCCAAAGCTTTGCATCTGACATAACCTGAGAAACAAGTACTGCACATTCTAAATCATTCATAGATTTTTTATAGTCTATGAGCTTATATAGCCCACGAAATAAAATGCCAAAATCAATAATGACATTGCTATTTGGAAGATCGTGAACTTTACATCTATCATCAACAAATTTCACAACCAAGCCAATTTTGGCTAATGCTGAAACTAATAAAAAAATTTTCTTTATCCTTCGCACAAATAAATCATCCGAAAATGTAAAAAACTACCATTAGTAGTACTCATAATGATCTTACCAACTCCCATAATAGGATAAGAGCCGTTGTTCGCACATGTCATAATATTTCCTGAAGAGGTAGGCTCAAGTGAAGTGAAGATAATATGTTTGGTTGCTTCACTATCAAAGTACCAAACATCTGAGTCTATTGCAGACATACATTGTTCATGTGAAGACGAGTCATAACTGCAAATGATGGTAGATTCCCATTCTTCATTCTACACAATATTAGCAGACTCTGTTTTGGGTGTAAAGGCCTTTACAACAATCATTCCAACCTCTTTCTTCCTTGTCTCTTTAGCAGATAGTTTTGGACAACTCTTTATGACATGATCATTTCCTTTACAATATTTGCAAAACAATTTTTGCTTTTCCAATTTCTTTTCATCTTTGTCTTCCTTCTTTGATTGTGCAAAATTAGCACATTTCTACTTACTAGTAAAAGAGCTCCATTTACCTTTGCCCTTCTAACTAGCCAAGAAAGCTTGATCTATGACATGCATAATGGACCTATTTTGCCTAGATTGATCTTCTTGTAGTAGAACAGAGACTAAATCCTCAAATGTTAAGGCATTTAGATTTCCTTTCATCATCAAACAAAGAGTAGAACCAAAACTTTGATATGAATGGAGAAGACCATTCAGAAAAATCTTCACAAGTGAACTATTAGGCAAGACTTCATCAACAAAAATCAACTATTCCTTCAAATCTTTGATTTTGTTAGAAAACTTTCTATGAAATCTCCTTCATTCATGTGCTCACTCTCCAATTGTTTTTGGAGGTAAGCAACACAACCCTCATTCCTTGCCTAGTATAATGTGGTAAGTATATCCCAAGCATCCTTAGCTATTTTGCAAGAGCGAATGTGAGGAATAATGGCATGTTTGACAAACAAGGCTATCAATGCATGTGTTTGAGCATTTCTACCATCCCAACGAATTTGCTCTACAGTAGGTGCAGTAAGAATTGCAACACAAACAAGAACATGAAGAATATCACCATCTTCAATGCCATCTGCATCACCTTTAGTAATTGTGTTTGCAGTTGAAATAGGACGTTTTTCAACACCCTTCACAATATTCCAGAATTCTTTTGCAAGTAATACATGACACATCATATAAGCCCACAATGGGTAATTGATATTGTCCAACTTATCCTCAATAGCCAAAATACATAATAAATTAGAACTTTCATCCATGGCCACTAACCGAAATACCCTGCTGCAAAAAAAATGATTGTATCTGAAAAAGTCGAAAAAAACTACCATGAGTTATGCTAAGCCTATAGCATGTTGGGAAAGATGGATGGATACTCCATGAAATGCGTTGGTACTTCTAATCCCTACTCTGTACCTGCCTTTTGTTGCTTCAGAGTTGCATTATGGGACCTTGTAGCTCTCCAATGACACTAAATAAATGCCTATGTACATTGGAGATGATGCATGTAATGATTAATCCAAAACAGATAACCTCACAAGTCACAAGTCATCAAAAACTTGCTATTTTGGTTCACACACTTGCTGCTTCTTAAGCTCAATGCTCCCAACACAATAGCAATTAGAAAACTTCCTTCTGGGGATATCTAACTAGGGTAAAGAACTAATGATTCCAAGTTGAAGAACTTAAAATGATTGACTATACATAGAGCAATCGATTTAGCAAGTGAAACATTACCCTCAACTTTTTAGGACCTCTGCAGAGAATGACCAATGACCACTTCAAGACACGTTTCTCCCAATTGGCTGAATGAAATGTCTGCGGAATTTGTTAGCATGTAGTAGACTTAGAGTTGATTCCAATGATCCATAGAAGATTGAAAATAATGGAGTAAGGACTGAGGTATGACCAAGACAAAAACATTGTTCTGAGTGGCAATGGCAGAGAGACCAAGAGACATTATCAATTATATATTGCGTTATATGACAATATTGTACAAGCTTTTTGTCATGAAGAATAATGCCCAATGATAGTGAGTAGTGTAGGCTATATTATGAGCCACACACTCTCTTAAATATGATCAACTAAGGCACTAAAATGGAGCCATTGTCCCACGAGATTCTACATTCATTTTATAGATGACTTGTCTCTAAGCTTGAATTCAAATTCAAACTTGGCTTTCACCTAAAGGCTCTTCTTTAAGTTAGGAGAGATTCCACCAAATTGATTCGTAGCATTTATCTCTTCCAAACTCCATAAGTTTGTAGGCTTTACAAGATTCTTTCAATTTAAATGACTTTTACAAAAGGTAAATGGTAACAATCCATAAGCAATGGTTCATGTGTATTTGTAAGAAGTACACATAGCTTCTTCCAATGCCTAGCCAAGTGTGAAGGCTTGACGTTTGCACCAATAGCTCCCCCTCAAGCCAAACATCTTGGCTTGTTATTCTTCATCAATCCTCTTAAATGTCCTGCAATCCAATCATAGCTTTAAACCTGCAAAGCTTAGTACCATCAAGTGCTTTGGTCAATAAGTCTGAACACTGCATATTAGTTGATACATATGCCAACTAAATTTCCTTGCTCAATAACTTCTCTCTCACATAATGATAGTGGACCTCTTATGCTTGGTTCTAGCATGATAAATAGGATTTGCTGCAAATGTAAAGAACTTGTTGTTGGAAATGAGGTAGGCCCATAGCTCATATCACAGGTCCACGCTTCCATAGGTCCAACATCTACAACATAGAATCTAGCAATCTTCAATATTGACAAAACATGAACATACCACACTTTCATACAAATGATGAGACAAAGATAGAGAAAGAATAGATGACATGTGTAAGGTGTTACGTAAGCCATTGCTTACTCATAGTATCATATATACCAATGTTCAATGTACAATGTGGGAGCAAAACTCTCAACCACTCTATGTGATGAGAAATAGATGGAAGAGTGAATGTAGAAATGTAACAAACATATTCAAATGTATGGGCAGAAATCTGAATATACATGAGATGTGTGACCTAATAGGTTATAGAAGAGTGAATATGAGTGACCTAAAGAGGAAGGATCAGTGTGAAACTGATAATCAACAAACCCTCATCTAACCTTAGGCTATGGAAGACCCTAAGTCAGATACGTGTGTGAAAAGATCACATACTTAAAAAGTAGCAAAGAATGCTAACAAGTTTGCTGCCGGAAATCCTCAAACTCATGTGAACACACCATCTCAAACACCTCATCCAAATATGCATAAAGCATATACGTACTGATTCTCTTGTACCTATGCCAAATAGGACTCCTCCTGATATGAACGCCACGGCCTCCATAAACTTTAAGTAGTAACTGTGTGCATAAAGAGAATATGTACCTAAATACTTAACATAAGATGTAAATCTTATGTTAAACACCATCCAATGTCTTTGAAGTAGCCCGAAATCTTCATGTAGAAGACAATCTTCAAATACACCATGTAGATGGCTGATCCTCACCATCATGTTGCTAATGACCAAGTCTTCTTTACATGAACAAGAAATAAACTCCTCTCCATGAGCTAGAGTGTGAGCACACCCTTCATCTTCTCCAAGAAGAATCTCCAAGAAGAACTCCATAGTTGCTCCTCAACATGCTTCAAGTTAGCACCATGGCTGCCCCATGTGCTAGACAAAACACCACCTCTATTGAGGTCCAAGCTCAAGGCTTGTGTTGAAAGTTAGGTGAAGGATGCAAGATAATGAGCCCAATGGATTCTTTTATAGAAGAGTCTCCATAAGAATAAAGCAAGATTGAAAAGCTTCATCGAATAGCGATCTACGAATAAAACACATGTTCCGTCAGTTCGCGCTACCTGCTGCTGCCAATGAGTTTTGAAAAGCATGAAAGTATTTCACATTTTCGTGTTGCCTACCACGCGACTCGAACCCTAGTGGGTTACATGGGAGGACGTTTGCTTATCCACGATGGGTGGCACCTTTGCTTGTACATAGAGTAAAACTGAAGACTATACATGCTGTATCCTGGAAGCAAGATGGACCAATAGACATTGTTTTTGAACAATCCCCCCTGCAATGTCATATTGGTACAACCTGGTCTGGATCTGCAAACTTCATAAGGTGCAAACTATCACAAGATTCAAGCTTGTACTCCCAAACTAACCTTCAAACCATCTCTTCAAAAGTCTTCTTCAAAATAGAATTTGACTTTCCTTGAAAAAGCCTGAACTTGCTAAATATGAACCATAATACTTGAGAAAATATGTAAACTAGATATCCAATAGTGTATACATCAAGCAATCACTGCTTCACAACAAATGTAGCATGAACTGTCTCTGAACCTGCTATCTCCGGTTTTCAAAAACTTGAAAACATACATTGGGATCCATATATTTGCATTTACCTTCCAAAACGGTTTCTCAACGTACTTTTGGTGCGTCATGTAAATACACTAAACAAAATCAAGAACTGAATCCTGGAACCTGTGACTAATAACTCACAACGTAGTGTATTATGAACACTACTGGTTCATCTCTGATTGTACTCAAGTCAACTCAACTCAATCCATGAGTTTTATCAAAATATCATATCTATGATGTCATCATGTCTTAATTCTTAAATTCTTCATACCTCTTTCCTTCAGAACCTGGTATAAACATAAATGTGCGCACTTCTAAAACATACCTTTATGAAACATCAAGGTTCTCTTCAATAGAACTTTGGAACCTTCTCCTGAACAGGAACATCCTAACAGGAACTTTCTCCAGAAATTCTCCTTCTTCCTTCTTCTTTCAAAGATGGAACATAAAAAGAACTTGACAAAGGAAATATAGGAATACTTGAAATAGGAATACCTGTATGTATGACTCTGCATTCTTTTACATATGGCAGAAAAATAAGTATTCATGTTTCATCACCCCCCTGGATGACTTAACACTAGTATCCAGTATTCTTCAAATATATCATACTTTATGAAATCTAGAACGTCTTCCTTCTTTCAATAAATCTGATGTTTTAGTAATCCATACCTGTATCTGAAACAAAATTTTAGGATCCATAATCTTTTGTAGCATAACAAGTATCTTCTTCTATTCTCTGCAACACTAATCTGATAGAATCTAAATCTTTGACTTACTTCCTCCAATGTTAAGAATCTTCACAAACAAAAGGATAGACAACTGACTCATAAATACTCAAGATCATACAAGATCTATTCAAGATCAATGATCTCTACTGTGTAGAATCTGCTCTCATCAAACCTTCATGACTGAATGTTTGATTTATTATTTGAATGTCTCTAAGTGTCCATGCTTCTCAAAAAGTTGTAAAACTTTTCTTCAAACAAATCCTTCCCAAGAATTTGCAACTCCTACTTGAAATATAAGTGGACAAACTTCTCACCTTGAGAACTCCAAAAACTGCAAGTTGATACTTCATCTTTTCATATTCTACCCGGGTGAAATGTGATAGTATCTACTTGACTTTCTTTTGGCTAACTCCACTTCTCAATCAAGTGATAGGATCTAATGGAACACCTTTTTGAATACGAGCATGTATCCTAAAATCTAGACAATCATAGAAAGTAGATTCTTCAACTAATCGGTACATCAAAAAATTTGAATTTTCTAAAATTTTCTGAAAATACTGAATATGAGGTAACCTTTTCCAAACATAAAACCTCAACCTAAGTCCTCAACATCATCTACAAAACTCTTTTACCTTAAGAGTTAGATAAAGAAGAAATATGCTTCTCTGCAACTTGTCATATACCAAGTAGCTCTGTTTTGACACTCCAAGAACTCTTTGAGGGAACATATAAGCTGCCTGCTTAAAAGCTTCAACTAAAACATAACTCATATACATATGAGTCAAAACATATATCTGCTGCTTTTCTTTCTCTCAATGCAATTCTTTGTCAAATCTACTAAATCATGACCAACTGTAATGCAAAAGAAGAAACTGCTTCTTCTTTAAACAAGATGTTCTTGTAGACTTGTCTTTGGATGTAGAGGATAAAATAGGAAAAGTATATGGAAAGTATATGAGAAAAGGAAGCCTTACTTTTCTTTTGGAAATGATGGACTTTCTTTTTCTGCATCTTTCTTCCACCTGATGATGATGTCAACATCTTCAAACCTCTCTTCCATACCTTTTGTTCTCTTCATCTTGAAGTAGCAAGCTGTTGCAGAGCTAAGAAGAGCACAAGGCAGAAAAGAGAAGGGCCCCAAAATTTTTCCGATTTGGACACTCTATTTTTGTATTATAATCATTTTGTAACATATTTTCTGTTGTAAATGCACTAGAGGAGTCCTCTAGATGCATACCCTTGGAGATTAGTAGCTTACCCATGTATATTAGTAGGACGTTAACCTTGTAGTGAATAAAGTGCCGGTCTCTTGTATGAAAGGACCATTTTTAGGGCACGTGTATATAAGTCAATTTGTGACTCTTTATAAGCACTTTTTGCCATTGTGAGAATCAAGAGCACAAAATTTCGAATTTGTGTCTTCTCCTCTCTATATCAACTTCTTGATGAGCTTGTATGCATGTGTGTTGCTTGAAAAGAGTGTTTAGAAATGTTATCTATCCATGAAAGTGTTTGTTTTCTGTTGTTGAGGTGTGTGTGAAGTGTAAGAAGGTCATTCCCATGACTCAGTATTTTGCTCATAACGTGAAGCAGAAGTGTCAGGAGTGAGTGAAAATAGCACCATTGGATGCGTCTTTGCGAGAGCTTCGAAACGCATATGGTACTTTCTATATTCGGAGTTCGGAGTTGAGAGAAAAGCTCAATTTACTGTTGGTTGCTGCTCCAAGTATCGTGACACCATGACTGACAGTTGAAGCTTGTTTGGAATAGTCTTAGCCTTGATTGCACTCTCTGGGAAGCTCATTTGCATTGATCGTCATTTGAATGCATGTCTTCATACACTCGGCTAGGTTTTGATACTCCTCCGATTGATAAATAAAGCGTGAATCCCCACTATATGTACTTGAGGGGGATCGAGGTATAGTCTCTTTCTCCACAAGTCCCTAAGTTTTTCCTTAGGTACACACATTTTTTGGTGCCATTGCCGGGGAAGTCGAATCAAACCGAGGCATTCATGTGATGGTAAGTAGCTCGTAGCATTGAAGTGAGTAGAGGAGTTGTGAATTTCTCTTCTTTGGTAAGTCACACTCATCCGCACTTACTACTTCTCACTCTTGGAGTGTGTGTAGTGAGTTATTAGTCTAGGTAAGTGAGTGGAGTGAGTAGAATAGGTAGGAGGAAATAGGCAAGTAGGTTAGGAAGCTAGAGTAGCATTCAACCTCTGTCTTGTTGGTCTTTTTTTGAATTAGGAACAACTTTCATAAGTATAAAAGCCAAACATTGTCTTTTTCAAGTCACTTGTTTTCAAAGCAAGTATCGTGAGAGTCATTAGTCGAGTATCGTGTTCTAATAGCAAGGAGATTGGGGGCAGCGTAGGGCGAATAGGAGTGTTTGAAGAGCTGAAAGGTAGCTGCCGAGGTGAGCATCTTAATCATTCAATCATCATTGCCAAATAAATCAAGTGTTTCAGTAGAACGATCTGCGGCAAGTATCGTGAGGGTCTCCCTAGGGTGAAGAAAATTGATCTTTGTGATACAGACTGAGGGGAGAGGGTAGATGCACTTTAGGAACATGTGTATGCATTTAAAATCCAAAAACTCTAGCTAAAAAATTGAAAAAATGTCAAGTATCGTGTTCTCCCGCGGTTGAGGTATCGTGATACCTGGGTATCGTGAACTCCTATGGTCGAGTATCCCGATACTTGCAAGTCATCAAACACCGTGTATCACGAAAATCTGATAGCGATATCTGTTGTGTATCATCTATCATGAAATTCCAATCGCAATACCTGTGGAGTATCGTGTATCGTGGACAAAGCTTTCGCGATACTTGGTGGATATCGAGTATCCTCGGAAATTTCTCGCGATACTTGTGGAGTATCCTGTATCGTGGAATTAGAAAACGATATCAGTCGACTATCGTGGAGATTCCCTTTGTGGACTATCGAGTATCAAGTATCGTAATTGGCTTGCGATATTTGAGAAGTATCGTGTATCGTGTTTTCCTTGAATATCGTGTATCGTCACCCATAAGTATCACGTATCGTGACCTTCTTAGGTGCCTAGTATCGTGTATCGTCTTGCTCAAATATCGAGTATCGTGGTAAGACCCAGCCTGTCAAATATCGAGTATCGTGGTATCTTTCTAGTGTGCCAGATATCGAGTATCGTGACATACTCCTTTTGGGTGGAAGATCGTGTATCATGGAATCAGAGGAAGTTTCTCAGTCAATCAAGTAATTCCATAAATTGGGACAGTAGCAAGGAGCATTGGAAGCTAGGAGTGGTTAAAATGAGACGAGAATTTTTAAGTGAATGAACTTAAGATCCGAAAGAACCCTAGGAAGCCGAAGAAGTGTAATCTCCTTAGTGGGAAGTGTAGCCGAACGAAGTAGTCGTTCACATTACTCTAAAACCTTGAGTGAGTCTGAAGAAGAAATTCTCATGGCTTCAGAGGATATGCAGAATACTATACCAATGATTGGCATGATGTCAATTATTGAGGGAGAATATCGGACATCTTTAGAATATGTGAACACCAACCAACATGGGGTACCTATCTACTTAGATGGTCTAAACCAATCAGTGGCCAGACTAAAGAAAGCTACAAATGCTTACATAGTGCCTAGGCCAGCAGTTAAGTATGCAGGAGGGTTTTATATGGACAAAAGAGATATTCAGTATGTAGTGACAGAACACCCTGAAAGCATCCATGAACAAGGGGAAGAAGGCAATGCTCACAACCCTAATGAAGAGGGACATGAAGAGTAGGTGACCACCCCTAGAGGGAGATCCACGGTTGTTAGGGTTCGGAGAGGAGACCTAGTTCCCCAAGATGATTCCCTAATGGATGTGTATTTGATCAATGGAATGGAACATCTCCTCAGAGCCCACTCTTCGTTATGGGATGTGGCCGATAACCCAGTTACTATCTATGAGTTACAAGATCTCGAACTCCCCACCATTATCACTTATTTGGATAAAAACCAGAGGAGGTACTGGCCCCTAACGGAGTTAGAAAGAGCAGGGTTGAAATATCAGAACATTCCAATGTTCCCTCCTAGGGATCAAGCCACTACTTCACAAAACCCCCACGGAACTTTTCAGGATAATTCATATCAACTGTCTGGACAAACACAACAAACTCATATTCCTGTCAGACCACATGTGCAGTTTGCTATGCCGGCCAATAATCCTAACTATCGGCCTCAACCACCTATTGAACCAAGGAATAGAGCCCCTATCCCAGATAGACCACCTGTAGTTAGAGAACCTAGTATACCCATAGGAAGACTAGCTTTCCTTGTGATGCCTAGACCACCTGAAGCAAGAAGAAGATTAAGACCCATTCAAGTCGCCAAATGCATGAGAAACCATTATGATGGCTCTAGTGAACTTTACAATCATATAGCTGAATTTATGCAAGTAATCAGAGCTGAACAAGTGGAAGATTTCTTGATCCAATATGAATTCTTTGGTCTAACTTTGACAGACACAGCTTTAGCTTGGTTCCAGCCATTAGACCCGAACAATTTGGAATAAGTCTATCAAGAATAAATTGAAGAATTCACCAAATCTGGGACTAAAACAACTCTTCCTCATTGATCCATAGTTTTAAGCAAGCTCCTACAGAATCAGTGAGATTAGCAGCAAGAAGATTCAAGCAGTATGTGGATAGATGCCCAGTGGAAGAGAGACCCACTCAAAACAAGATGGTGTAATTATTTTTGGAAGGGTTAGTGAATGGATCATTAAGATCTCTGGTATATGTGAAAAGAGTTCAAACTTTGCAAGAATGCATGAAGGAATGTATTGACCTAGAGGAAAATCTAGCAGAAGACCTGAAGATACCCAAAAGGTAGCATGAAAAGTGAAGATTCCGCCAACAGCACATCAAACTTAAAGAACAATGTAGAGGAAATAGCCGACTTAGTAGCAAAGAAACTGAATGTTCAAGGACAAAGGAAGTACCCCAACAACCCAATGAGAGTACCCATGCTTAGAAGATGTATGCATTGTGGAGGTGATCATCCTTCTCGTTTGTGCACTAGGGGAGTAGTCCCACCACCTGCTTATGCTTACAATAGACCACCCGTCCCGAGCCCTCTACAATATTGCAGCATAGAACAAAAAACACAAATCATAGCACAAAAAATTGTCCTTACAATAGCCAGTCAAGACCGGTACAACCTCTCATGAGACCTTATGGATACCCTCAAAGAGAACTAGGAGGGGAAGCCTTCAAATATCCCACATATCAGCAGCAGGCACCAGTACCACGACCTTATGCTTATCAAGGTTACACGCAACCACAACCGGTGTTAGGTCAACAACCACCCCACCCTCAAAATGTAGTCAAAGTGAAAATAGGTCAAGCTAAAGAAAACCACAAGAGAGCAATAGTTCCAGCCACACCATTGGCAGGTAACGAACCATATGACCCATCCTATGCCCATGTTCAAGGGAATTATTCCGCTTATGGGAACTCTATAATTGAATTTGGACAATCTTACGAGCCACATGCATATAGCATGGAAGGACTAGATAGTTTTCACGGATATGAGCAGGATTATGTGTCATTAATGTATACTAATCCCAGAGCACCCATACCCTCCCGACCTATGATTAGACCACCTACACCTAGAGGACCATGTTATAGATGTAGAGGTGATCATTTTATCAGAGATTGTACAATACCAAACCCACCATCACCACAGCGAGTCTCGGAAGGATACTGTAGTGATTCTAGTAAAGAACACCTTTTCAGATATTGCCCCAAGAACCCCAACAAAGTTAACACGAACGTGCAAATCAACGTGATAGAAGTGATAGAGGCATCAGGGAGTGATAAGGAGTACAAGGTTCCATTGAAAGCAATAACAAGAACAAAAGCTAGAGAGACACCAGAAAGAAATGGAGAGAATGATCAAGGTAACGGAGAACCGAATACACCCATGCCCCAAATAGTTGAAGACTTGGAAGAACTTGGGAAAAGTATTACAAGTAAACGAACACAAAGATGGAAGAATCGTAGAGACAGGATGAAGGAAAAGAAACTACAACAAAAGAAGGAGAATGAAAAGAATGAGCAAGGTCAAAAAGAAAAACAGAAATTTGAAGAAGAAAATAAAAAAGGAAAGTATAAAAAAGAAGAGGTAGGATCAGTGTTGGTAGACCCCATGCTAGAAGAGTTAGCCATGTGGATTCAGGCGTACCAGGCACGAATAATAGCGGGACCAACCATTGAACAACATGAGAAAGAATATCCTAGAGGTGTCTTAGAGAAAGAAAGGTTGGAGATATGCAAAAAATTAATTGAAGTAGCTCAACAGAACCTAGAAAAACGTGTTCTTCGACTACCCAATTCACGAAGTCCCGAAAAAGAATTCCAGGATTCTGTCATCCCTAAGGATCCCGAGAATGGAAAAGAAGGTGAGACACATAATGGAAATTATTGTGAGGATAAAAGAGAAGGATCCGTTGTCCCCGAAGTAGATGGGGAATGGCCTAAAGAATTGTGGGCAAGAGTCCAAGAAGACAGATGGATGAAAGTGGAAGGAATTAAACCAGGAGCTAGAAGCAGCAGGTGAATTGGAACACTCAATACCGGAGCTGAACTTAGAAGAATTAGTACAATTTGACAAGAGCGACAAGGAGAATGACAGTGTGAAGGCTTTGTCAAATTACACAGAGGAATAGGAACATAATTCAGAATTATACACATTCCCTCAATAAGAAAGAAAGAGCAGACCCCTCAATCCAAACATCGGACATCATACAACATCTTAGAAAGGTAAAAATCCCTTGTACCCTGACACTGGAAGAACTGTTGAAAATCAAACCACATTTGAAGGAGAAATTAACCAGCCAATTGGAGACCAAGTCAGAAGAGAAGGAGATGCCAGATGAAGTGACCTCAGTCAAAATCCCAGTCGAAAAGGTTGGAGATTTCAGTGAGGGAGACAAAGGAAACACATGCCTTCCAATTACTTATAGGGGTTACACCACTAAAGCTATCTTAGATTCTAGAGCTGGAGTAGGAATTGCAACTAAAGAAATATGGGAGAAATGGGGAAAGCCAGCTTTAAGATCAACATGCATGAAGATACAAATGGCAGATGGACACACTGAACGACCCTTGGGATTATTGGAAAGAGTAAATTTTACTACCTGGGGAGTTGAATTCGAGCACACCTTAGCAATATGTCAATTTGAAAGGGCTAGCAATTATGAAATGATACTTGGAAGACCCTTCATGAGACAGCTAAAGGTAGTGCAAGATTGGGGAAAAGATGCGGTATACTTACAGCATGAAGGAACCACAACCAGAATAAATCTCCATACATACACATATCAAGATGTTCCCCCCTTGCAATGGAATCAAATTCATAAGGAGGAGGATGAGCAGTCGATTCATAGTATAGGTTCAAGTGACCAATCGTGGATGAACGAAGACACTCATCTATGTATATACCAAACCGCGAAAAGGGAAGAGGAAAGAAGGAAAGGATGGCAACAAAGGCAAGGAGTTGCTAGGTCTATACAAGATCCAGCTTACATGCCTCAAATATTCCTAGATGAAGAATTCGAACCTCATGGTTGGATGGAGATTTTAGCCACTCTCGATGTGTGTGTGAACAAAGAAGTAATAACCATGAATGAATGCATTGACAAGGAAGGATATGACGTTAGTCTATACGTGGTAGTTCTTCAAGAGGCTGAAGAAGGAGAAGTAATCGAAAAAGAATGGAAGGAGGATTATGAGAGCATTGAAATGGAGCAAGAACTAATGGAGATAGAAAGTGGAAATCAAAGAGTAAGTGTCATAACATATGAATTAAATCAAGAAATGACACAGGAAGAAGAGCTTGGATTAGATAAAGAAAAAGATGACGGAGGAAACAAGCATCAAGATCAATTTGAAGTGCTTGCCCACTTCAAAAAATATGAAGTAGAAGAGAGGAAAATTGCTATTCAAATGCCAAAATGAGAAGCACAGCCAGGAGTAGCATATGACAACAAAGAACAGACCAAGAAAATAGTACTAACCTTAGAAGAAGGAGAAGAACGATGTACTTTTATAGGTCAAGATGTCTCACTGGAAGAAGAGCAAGAGTTGATACGACTCATTGGAGAATACAGGGATGTCTTTGCTTGGACATATAAGGATTTGAAAGGAGTAGATCCTTCTATTTGTGCCCATAGAATCCCTATGACATCTGAAGCTAAACCTTCCAAACAAAGACCATACACATATAACGATGTTTAATCAGCAAAAATCAAGGAAGAGATAGATAAGTTGTTAGATGCTGGGTTCATTTATGAGATCAAACACACGGAATGGGTATCACCTTTTGGTGGTCGTGCCGAAAAAGAATGGCAAGCTAAGGGTATGCATTAATTTGAAAAAAGTGAATGCTGCCACCATAAGAGATAGTTACCCATTACCCATCACCGATCATCTTTTGGAAAGAGTGGGAGGAAAGGAAGTTTATAGTTTCTTAGATGGCTTTTCAGGGTATAATTAGGTAGCGATTGCCCCTGAGGACCAACATAAAACAACCTTTGCAACTTAATGGGGAGTGTATGCCTTTAGGGTTATGCCTTTTGGTCTAACCAATGCCCCAGCCACTTTCCAAAGATTGATGTGTCACGGATTCAAGGAGTTCTTGAGGAAAAGCATGGAGGTATACCTTGACGATTTATGCACTTATTCAGCTATATGATCAGAACATATCCCTGAACTAGGAAAGATTTTTGCCAAGTTTCGACAATATAGAGTATGCCTCAATCCAACAAAGTGTGTCTTCATGGTTCGACTAGGAAAGATATCAGGACACATTGTTTCGAAAAACGGAATTTCCATAGATGAAGACAAAATCAAAGTAATTCTGGATTTGCCGAGACCAAAGAATGCTAAAGAAGTGCAAGCATTTATGGGACATTGCGGGGACTACCAAAGATTTATACACATGTATGCCATAGTTGCTAGACCTCTTTATGCATTATTGTCTTAGTTTAATTGGACAAAAGAATGTGAAAAGGCCTTCAACGAATTAAAGAGTCGATTAAGTTCAGCCCCAATCCTTCGAGTACCTAATTGGAACAAACCATTTCACATTCACGTGGATGCTTCCAAGTTTGCCATTGGTTGCATCTTAGCTCAACCCGCGGACACAGGGAAGTTAGACCACCCTTTAGCCTATGTCAGTAGACAATTAAATCAAGCGGAGCGCAATTATACTATGATTGAGAGAGAGGGATTAGGGATGGTGTACGCAGTGAAGAAGTTTTGACACTACCTTTTGGCAAACAAATTCAAATTCTTCATTGATCATCAAGCTCTACTGTACTTAGTCAATAAGCCTTGTAATACGGGACGACTAGTACGATGGTTTCTATTCTTGATGGAATTTGATTTTGGAGTAGTAGTCAAGAAAGGGAACACACACATCAGAGCAGATCACTTATCAAGAATGACACATGGAGAACCCCCCACAGGAGTACCTGATGATTTGCTAGACACTTACCTGTTTAATCTCGAAATATGTCCCCAATGGGCAGAAAAGTTGATCACTATCCTCACACATGGACCTAAACATGGGATCACACCACATCAAAACCAATATCTATGAAAGACTAAAAACCTTCATATCATTGCTGGAAGTTTGTATCGCCAAGATTCAAGTGGATTACTCATGAGATGCATAGAAGAGGAACAAGAAATGTGGCTTCAAAAGGCACATGTAAATCAGTGGAAAGCTCATTTAAATGCGAATGGAACATGGCAAACACTGAAGAGATTCGGCATATATTGGCCAACCATGCAGAGGGATACACAAAGCTATGTATCAGCCTGCCCAACTTGTCAAGCACGAAATCCAGAAGAGAACTCTAGTCTATGCTACTCCACCGTAGCACCAAGATGGAGCATGCCTTTGGTAAAGTTCTTGAAGACCCAAGAGTACCCAGAAGAAGCCACTCTAGCAAGGAAATGTGCACTCACAGAATAAAGCAAGGACTATGCTCTCATAGGAAAACAACTCTTCAAGCGAGGTAGAGACAATCATTTACGAATGTGCATTCATGAAGATGAGTATCTTGCTATGTTAGAGATGGCACATACAGGAGCTGCAGGAGGACATTTTTCTACAGATAAAACAACAAAAATGATTCTCTTTGTTGGAATGTGGTGGCCAACTCTACATAAAGATGCAGCCACATATGTTCAATGTTGTGATACCTGTCAACGAATGAAATATCCAATTAGAAGAGATGAAATGCCACTGAAACCCATGATGAGTGCCAGAGCCTTTACTAAATGGGGAATAGACTTCATAGAACCTATTAGCCCACCAGCTAAAGGATCCCATGCCGAGTACATAATAGTAGCCACAGACTATTTGACCAAATGCGTGGAAGCCAAAGCAACCAAGAAAAACGATGCAAGGACTACGGCCAAGTTTCTCTTTGAGAACGTATTCACTAGATTTGGATTGTCTATAGAAATTGTGATGATAGAGGCACACACTTTGTGAATGACGTGATAGAGGCCCTACTGAATGAATTCTCAGTAATTCATAAGAAATCAGCCCCTTATCACCCACAAGCCAATGGACAGGCCGAAAGTTCAAACAAAATCTTGTGTACAGTCCTCACTAAAATTGTGAACAATGGTAGATCGGATTGGGATAAGCAATTACATCATGCTTTATGGGCATTCCGAGTAGCCTACAAAACCGCCATAGGAACTACCCCTTTTAACTTGGTGTACGGACAGAATGCTATCTTGCCAATCGATTTCTTAATACCCACTCTTAGAGTAGCAACAACTTACGAGTGGACTGGACATGAACTATCAGCTCCATTGGATCAAATAGAAAAGTTACACGAAACTAGGTTACAAGCGGTAACTGGGATTTATGCTGCGAAAAGGCGACAGAAAGCCTATTTTGATGCTCATATTAAAGATAAAAATTTGAAGGAAGGAGATTTAGTTTTGGTTTATACCTTGAAACAACACGCGAAGAAACTGCAAAAAAGAGGATATGGCCCATTGATCATCTATCGTATCTCTACCAGCGGAGCCATCAGTTTAGCAACCTTAGACGGAGAAGTATTACCAAACTATATCAGTGGATTTCGAGTGAAAAAATATTTAGAGCCATTGACAGAAGAGATAATGTCACGACTAATAATGTGTAAAAATAGGTGCATAGAGGAAGAAAGAATACGAGAAGAAGCCAGACAAGAAGCGCTAGAACAAATCAGGAAACGAAAGGAGTGGATGAAAGAGAGAGACGAAAGATATCGACTAGGAAAGGAATTCATCCCAATGGCTAATTTTAGAGCCACTGAAAACCTAGGTCAGCAAATGACACAACCTTATTTGAATCTGGGTGCTGGAACAAAAGAGTACCACTTGGTGGATGCTCTCATTGACATAGGAGCTACTATAAGCTGTATCAATTTTTCGTTGACCCAAAAACTCAAGGAAGAACTACGGCCCCTCTAAGGCACAATTGATTGGAATAGGAGGAAAAATTACTAAATGTATAGGCGAGATTACCTTACCTCTACATCTCGGAAACAACACGATGGAACAAAAACTCTTAGTATGCCACGATCAAAACTTATTAGAAGAACTCGTATTAGGTCAAGACTGGATATACGAATATGAAGTGACTATTCAGTTGACCTTAGGATACATCTCGGCCAAGATAGGACATCGTGAGGTATTTAGCATGCTAGACGAACGATCGTCAAAGCCGAAGGTATAGACCCGAGAGCTCACTCAAATGAGCACGATCATGAATGTATGTTCACTCGCACTATGGAAACCCCTTCATCGAATTCTTCATGTGAAGATACACCGAATCTTGATTGCACACAATCTTCTAATCCAGTAAATCACATGATTAGTGTTCTATCCAATAACAGCCTCAGTGAGGAACCAAGCACAAGAGAGACAAGTCAGCAAGACTATTACAAATCTCCACACATTAGAATATACCCTATTCCTTACACTAGACAAGCTTGGATCAGAAAGGATCAAGTGACAGCATATCTTCAGCAACAGAACTACTATCGACATCGCATACCACAACAGAATAAGAATGCAAGTCACTTTGGATGTACAGTTCCACAAAAAATTGCTAAAGTATGGATTCCGAAGAAGGTGATAGCCGCACAGCCGGCCCAAACACAAATATGGATTCCCAAGTCAGGAGCCCAAGTAACAATGATCAAAAAGGATGAGCCAAGGCACAAGGAGAATTGGTATGATCAAAACGAAAAACGACAGAAGATAAACCACTACAGGATAGAGCAAGAACCTTGCCATGCAACAAAAATCATTCAAAGATTCAAACAGTAGATGAAGCAAAAGTACTACATGAAAAGCACTCCATTCTCCAGGAATACTATGAATACAGACTATCCCAATGGAGTAAAGCAGATTTGTAGTCAAGCAGATGATACAAACGGCCATGGATACACAACAACAAATGATGGACACGGATGCGGATTATCACAAAGCCATGCGAGAAAAGTATCAATTTCAAGTAATGAGTGAGCAATTATCCACACAACTCATTCGGGCCCAACAAGAGATTTCAGCCAAGGAAACGGAGTTACTCGCAGTCAAAGAACAATGTAATACATTGATGAAACAACATCATCAGCTAGAGACATAAATGACAGATTTACAAAGACAGCATGAAGCTAGTGAAGCAGACAAAGAGAGGATGAAAGCTCCAAGTAATCTGCTTGAAACAAAACTAAAAGTATACATGGAAGAAAATGATAATTTACGCAACAGAAATAAAGAACTGATGAAGGCATTACTATATGACCAACCTATAGAAAAGCTAAAGACATCAGTCACGGACCAGAAGGAATTGAGAGATCAGATTGAGAAATATGCAGATCTGCTGAAACAAGAGCAAGCCCGTACAAAAGAATGGGAACACAAATACATTAATAAAACTAATGAGCTCACGAAACAACTAAACATCACCAATGGAAAACTTGCAATGAGTTATAGTGAAAACATGGACCAGGTAGCTGAAATTGGTAATGAGCTGCTTGCAACAAAAGAGGCACTCAGGGAATCTATTCAAGAAGTTAAAGAGAAGACTGAACGCCTTGCCGAATTGGAAATTAAAGAAGAGCAAAAAGTATCCATTGGGACACCAGTAGAGCCAACACAAGATAATCCTACTGACGAGGTAGAGGTACGTCCTCTATCTCCCCGGATTTATAATTCTCCAATAAAAGAGCAGATAGCGGAACCACATGATGATCATCCAATGCCATACACTGCAGGAATAGGTCAGAAGGAATGGGCCCTATTGGTGTCCCGGTTGATAGAGAATTTTGAAAATGAAGTGATCAAAGTAATGAAAGAAGCAAAAATAAAGGGCAAGGACTTTGACACAGTAATGAAGCCTTTCAATATTTCGTATGGTCTATTGAAAGAGAAAACATAAAGAAGATCACACAGAAAGATCCTGATGAGCAGCTACACTTCAAAAATGATACATTCCAGTATACTCAAGAGGAATTTGAAGCGGCACAGCCTGTATGGAGAAGAAAACTTTTGGAGAAAAATCCTACATTGTGGGTGCACTGGCAAGCAGCACCATATCTATTACAGGTAAATCCTTCATTTTGCCCAACACCCCGTTGCAGAGACGCAAGAGAATTTTGGACATGCAAAAGAATGGTGTGATCAATAAACAATGGCTGAACTATCCGCTACTTCCAACTCCACCTCATAACTATCTACTAACAGAGGATTACCTGGTAAAAACCATCAAATTTTGGCGACACTATTATGCAACAGTCCTTGATTTAACCATCAAGATGAAAAATAAAATCCTAAGCATGATTCTTACAGTTTTGAAGGTGTTCAAGCACGCTGCTTATACATTTTTAAACTTCATTGGTATTAATCAAGGAACAGATGTCCTCATTTTTTATCTGTCTGTTATGCCAATCCGACCCACAATAACGGCATATTATTCTAGGCTTATGTTTTTATCGAGTACATATATGCAAACATTCAAAGAAGCCTTTTTCACATGGTTTTTTGAAATTGATTCAGAAATTTTCTTAAAGATGTCATCCAACTTGAATGCCAGATTGGTGGCATACGGACTAAGCTTCTTCGCTGATCACAGACAGCCACCACATGATGATGTGAAAGCAGAACAGTGGAAGCAACTCATGATACATGAAGCTAATCTGCTTAATGAGACAGAGCAAAAAGTGTACAGAACATACTCGCGTCGACTTCCAAAGCCTGTCGGGGACGAGAGAGTTCAAGAGGGGGGCAGTGTTGAGGGAGAGTCCAACAAAAAGAAGAAAAGAAGAAGACAAAGAAAGAAGCTTCACTAAAAGAAGATATGTCTCTGCAAGAAGCCCCACAGGGGCGCAACACCCATCTCTGCACAGAGCCCCGCAGGGGCACACATCAAGGAAAAGCACGTAGGAGGGAAGGAGGAACCAGGGCCAAGAAGTATCCATGAAGAAGTGCAAGAAGATATCCGATAGTTCCAGAACCACAAGAAGGTGCTTCAACCTGTTGATCTTTGGAAGGTCCGGATCGAAGGCTGAAGAACCACATCCTCATACCTTCCACTGGTGGCGTGCGTGGTAGCCCGACTTAACACAGCAACCCAGTATTAAAGAGCTTATTGGTGAACTAGACTACGAATTTCAAGTAGTCCATCTCCATGGGTTGCAGGCGATGAAAAGAAAAGAACACGCAAAACGGATGCATCAGGTCTAGAGGATGTAAAAGAAAAATCAAGAACAGGGCCATTAAAATGTAATGCTAGTCTGACAAAGAGGCAAAACCGACCAAGAGGTGCATGTGGAAAACAAGCGACATACAAGAAGTAAAGCTTGTCAAGGGACGACAGAGACAAAGAGGGGGAGAGTGTTGCAGAGCTAAGAAGATCACAAGGTAGAAAAAAAGAAGGGCCCTAAAATTTTTCCGATTTGGACACTCTATTTTTGTATTATAATCATTTTGTAACATATTTCCCATTGTAAATGCACTAGAGGAGTCCTCTAGATGCATACCCTTGGAGATTAGTAGCTTACCCATGTATATTAGTAGGAAATTAATCTTGTAGTGAATAGAGTGCCGGTCTCTTGTATGAAAGGACCATTTTTAGGGCACATGTATATAAGTCAATTTGTGACTCTTTGTAAGCACTTTTTGCCATTGTGAGAATCAAGAGCACAGAATTTCGAATTTGTGTCTTCTCCTCTCTATATCATCTTCTTGGTGAGCTTGTATGCATGTGTGTTGCTTGAAAAGAGTGTTAGGAAGTGTTATATATCCATGAAAGTGTTTGTTGGCTATTGTTGAGGTGTGTGTGAAGTGTAGGAGGTGCTAAAGTGTAGGAAGGTCATTCCCACCACTCCGTATTTTGCTCATAACTTGAAGCAAAAGTGTCAGAATTGAGTACCGCCATTGGATGCATCTTTGCGAGAGCTTCAAAATGCATATGCTATTTCCTATATTCAGAGTTCAGAGCTAAGAGAAAAGCTCACTTTACTATTGGCTGCTGCTCCAAGTATCGTGACACCATGACTGACAGTTGAAGCTTGTTTGGAATAGTCTTAGCCTTGATTGCACTCTTTGGGAAGCTCATTTGTATTGATCGTCATTTGAATTCATGTGTTCATACACTCGCCTAGGTTTTGATACTCCTCGGATTGATATATAAAGCGTGAATCCCCACTATATGCACTTGAGGGGGATCGAGGTATAGTCTCTTTCTCCACAAGTCCCTAGGTTTGTCCTTAGGTACACACAAGCACTCTTAACTTCTTCAAATAAATTTTTCTCTTCATCTAATGCTAAGAGTAAGAGACAAAACAAACATGGTATACAAATGGAAGTGAATACAGAAACATGTTTTATCATCTCCTCATATCTCTGAATCAAAAAAATTTGCTTCAAATGTCTGAAACGACTAAATTCACCAATCTTTTGTCTGAATGATGAATTACCTTTCTAGAGTTACCTTCTCTAGATACCATTTGTACGTTGATATTCAACCAACTTACAACACAAAATTGGCTGAAAATAAAAATCTCATCCCATCTCCGAATTTATCTTCTTAGATGAACTTACTTTCCATGAAAGAGATCTCTCAAAACTCTCTAGAAAAACCTCTAGATACATGTTTTGATGTAACCTTTAACTTTCAAATAATGAAAGTGTATAAAAGCATTCCTTGAATTCTTCAAATCTCTTCATAACTACTCTTCTAAGATTTGACCTGCAAATGATAATCTGATAGTAAAAGCTGATACCTGTGATTTGATGTTGATCTCATTCCTTCATCTTCTCTAAACCATTGTTCTTCCTTGAATTTGAAGTAGCCTTCTCTTCAAGTCTTGGTATTCAAACAATACTTTTGTAAAGTATTGCATACTCTTCTAAAATATTCGATTGCTAACAGATCATCAACTTCATACTCCACACTGATGAATACACATGTGACTGAATTGTCTAATTCTCAAATCTCTACTCATCTAGATTAAGTGTGTATGTCAAATGTCAAATACTAGAAGATGCCCTTAAATCATATGTTGTAAACCTGGAAGTCTGGAAAACCTGAGAATATGAATGAGCCTGAATGTATTGATGTGAAAGTCCTAAAGCTTTGAAACTAGAACCTTAGTGCTCTGATACCAAATGTTGGAAATGAGGTAGGCCCATAGCTCATATCACATGTCCACAGTTCCATAGGTCCAACATCTACAACATAGAATCTAGCAATCTTCAATATTGACAAAACATGAACATACCACACATAATCATACAAATGATGAGACAAAGATAGAGAAAGAATAGACGACATGTGTAAGGTGTTACGTAAGCCATTGCTTACTCATAGTATCATATATACCAATGTTCAATGTACAATGTGGGAGCAAAACTCTCAACCATCCTATGTGATGAGAAATAGATGGAAGAGTGAATGTACAAATGTAACAAACATATTCAGATGTATGGGCAGAAATCTGAATATACATGAGATGTGTGACCTAATAGGTTATAGAAGAGTGAATATGAGTGATCGAAAGAGGAAGGATCAGTGTGAAACTGATAATCAACAAACCCTCATCTAACCTTAGGCTATGTTAGACCCTAAGTCAGATATGTGTGTGAAAAGATCACATACTTAAAAAGTAGCAAAGAATGCTAACAAGTTTGCTGCCGGAAATCCTCAAACTCATGTGAACACACCTTCTCAAACAGCTCATCCAAATATGCATAAAGCATATACGTACTGATTCACTTGTACCTATGCCGAATAGGACTCCTCCTGATATGAACGCCACAGGCTCCATAAACTTTAAGTAGTACTTGCGTGCATAAAGAGAATATGTACCAGAATACTTAACATAAGATGAAAATCTTATGTTAAACACCATCCAAGGTCTTTGAAGTAGCCCGAAATCTTCATGTAGAAGACAAACTTCAAATACACCATGTAGAATGCTGATCCTCACCATGAAGCTGCTAATGACCAAGTCTTCTTTCCATGAACAAGAGATAACCTCCTCTCCATGAGCTAGAGTGTGAGCACACCCTTCATCTTCTCCAAGAAGAATCTCCAAGAAGAACTCCATAGCTGCTCCTCAACATGCTTCAAGTTAGCACCATGGCTGCCCTATGTGCTAGACAAAACACCACCTCTATTGAGGTCCAAGCTCAAGGCTTGTGTTGAAAGTTAGGTGAAGGATGCAAGATAATGAGCCCAATGGCTTCTTTTATAGTAGAATCTCCATAAGAATAAAGCAAGATTGAAAAGCTTCATCGAATAGCGACCTACAAATAAAACATATGTTCCATCAATTCGCGCTACGTGCTGTCGCCGATGAGTTTTGAAAAGCATGAAAGTATTTCAGGTTTTTGCCTTGCTTGCCACGAGACTCGAACCCTGGTGGGTTACATGGGAGGACGTTCACTTATCCACGATGGTTGGCACCTTTGCTTGTACATAGAGTAAAACTGAAGACTATACATCCTCTATCCTGGAAGCAAGATGGACCAATGGACATTGTTTTCCAGCACTTGTATTGTCTCCAAAAATCATTGGAGAGTTAGCATGCAATCCCAAGTTTGCATATAGCAATCTAATCCATATGGCTTCTTGAGTGGCATTGTCCAATCCTCTATGTTCTGCCTCTTTTGAAGATAAAGCAACAATAGGTTGCTTCTTGGAGGACCATGAAATGGGCTTATCACCTGCAAAAGACAGATAACCTGAGGTACTCCTCTTGTCATCTTCAAAACGTGCCCAATCTGCATCTGAGTATATTTTGATGTCCAAATCTAAAGTATAAGCAAAGTATAAACCTTGATTTTGAGTACCCTTAAGGTACTTCAAAGTCCTCTTGGAAGCTTCCATGTGAGCTGCTCTAGGTTTGTGCATAAATTGACTTAAGACACTTACTCCATAAGCAATATCAATCCTTATCAATGTAGCACATCCTGCAACATTCTCAAGCACATCACCTTCATGAGCACTTAATTTTTGGTTTACCTCCATAGGAGTGCTTGCTCTCTTGGCATTCTCCAAGTGAAACTTCTTCAACATATCCTGCACATACTTTCTTTGAGTGATATGAACTCCAGAATTTGTATAGACTAATTGAAGTTCAAGAAATACTTTGGTGACCCTAAATCACTGATTTTGAACTCTTGCATCATTTGATTCTTGATCTGCTTGATGCCATTGCCATCATTACCTGTAAATATGATATCATCAACATACACACATAGGTATATCACCTCTGAATTACTTCTCTTGACAAAAAGAAAAGTATCTACTTTGCTCATGATGAATCCTTGATCTTGAAGGTATGTAGTCAACCTATGGTTCCATGCCCTAGGTGCCTGCTTCAATCCATAAAGAGCCTTGTTTAATTTGCACACATAAATTACCTTGTTTGGGTTCTCATAGCCAAGAGGTTGAGCCATGTAAACCTCCTCTAAAATCTAGCCATTAAGAAAAGCATTTTTTACATCCGATTGGTACATATTCCAATTCCTTGATGCAGCCACACTTACCAATACCCTAATGGTTGGCATTTTGGCCATCGGTGAGAAAGTCTGTTGATCCATCTGAATTTCTCTTGATTTAATAGATCCATCTAGAACCAATTACCTTCATAGAATCCTTGTTTGGCACTAGCTCCCAAGTATCATTCTCCTTGAGTGCTTCAATTTCTTCATCCATAGCTTCATTCCATTTTGCCTTAGACTTTGCCTCTTCATATGATGATGGCTCTTCAAGTGATAAGTCTTTGGCAAGATAAATACAATGCTTAGTAACTAAAGAAGTGTCATACCCATATCTGATTGGCTTCTTGCTCTCCCTTTGTGATCTTCTTATTGCTTGGTTGGATGATTCAGGTATGTCCATCTTGACTTTGCCTTTGGATTTCCATGCCTTGAATTCTTCTAGGTTGATGATGTCATCATCATCTGATTTGATGTCTTCAATCTGATTTGGCTCCTCCTTGGTGAGGCTTGGAAACTCTCTTCCGATTCATAAGGCAACTTTACTTTCCTACATTCACTTTCAAACCAAGAATCATTCTCATCAAACACAACATCTATACTGACCATAAATCCCTTGTTGGATGGATTATAAAACCTATACCCTTTCTGATTTAAATCATACATTATGAAGATACACTTCTCTGCCTTAGGGTCTAGCTTACCTCTTATTTGAGATTGGATGTCTACATAAGAAACACATCCAAAGATCGTGTAATGATCAAGTGATGGCCTTCTATCATTCCATGCTTCATATGGGGTGATCCCATCAAGTGATTTGGATGAAAACCTATTTACAAGATAAGTGGCAGTAGATACACTCTCTACGCACAAATAATTAGGTTTTTTTTTCATTTTCTATTGACCTAGTTGTTTCAACAATCAACCTATTTCTCCTCTTTGCCACCCCATTTTGTTCAGGGGTATACCTTGTTGTAATATCCCTTTTGATTCATCTATCCTGCAAGAATATCAAATTCATTTGAGAAGTACTCACCTCCTCCATCTGATCTTAGTCTTTTTAGGCTTCTTCTTGTTTGGTTTTCCACAAGTGCAAGATACTTCTTAAAGCAGCTGAATACTTCATCTTTGTGCTTCATGAAATATAAAATGGTCCATCTATTGAAATCATCAATGAAAGATACATAATACCTTGATCCCGAAATTGAAGGGTCCTTACTTGGTCCCCATACATCTGTATGGACAATCTCCAAGTAATCCTCATGCATGTAGTCTTTCTTTGAGAAGGGTAACCTGTGAGATTTTCCAAACTGACAAGCACCACATTTATAGACCATGTGTTGCTTGGATACATTAGGTATCCCAAGCACACATTGATCTCTACATATTTACTTTAAGTTTCTCTCACCAACATGTGTAATCTCTTATGCCAACTTTCAATCTCTGACAATGTTTGATCTTTATAGCTATAAAGTGCAATATTTTTTGTATCTTCAAGTTCAAATGAAAAAAACCTATCTGTCTTTTCTCCCTTGGCAATTCTTTTGAACCCATGATGTGGATCCTCCACAAATGCTCCATATTTGTTGAACCTAACCCGCAAACCCTTTTCCACAATCTGCCCAACACTCATCAAATTCTTAATGATTGTAGGTACATATAAAACCCTACTCAACATATTTCTATTTCCATCAAAGGTTTTAACATTTCCTCCCTTGACCAATGAATGATTGGTGTCATCACCTCTTTGTACATGGTGCTTTCCCTTAGGTTCCCCAAGGTCAGAGAGAAGAGCTACATTGCCTGCCACATGGTTTGAACATCCTGAGTCAATGTAGAAGAGAAGGTCATCATTCATACCTTGCTTTGAATTCATATTCATAATCAAAAGGGAGTCCTCTTGTTCCTCTGTGTAATTGTTGTATTCTTTCCTTGATTTGTAGCCTCCTTGGTAGTTGTTCTTGTAATTGTTGTTGTAGTTGTTATTGTAGCCTTTATGATTGAATCTTCCTATTGATTGTGTAGCCACCTCTTTGAAAACCTCTACCTCTCTAATTCTTGAAGTTCCTGTAACACTCATCTGTTGTGTGATTTGATAAACCACAAATATTACATGGGGAAGAGTTGAAAAGTCTCCCCCTACCTTGCTTACCTCCTCTTAACCTACCTCTTGAGTTCTCCTACCTCTCCATGCATAGTTAGCTTGAGAAGTAGTACCTTCATCCTCAATCTTTTTGCTTTTCCCTTTCTCTTTAGACTTGCCTTTATCTAAGTATAGGGCAGAAGAGCTATTACCTCTTGATGAATCTCCATTTTTGTTGAGCTTGGCTTCATGCGTAAAGAGTTTCCCCATGAGTGTGGTAAGATCTAGAATCTGCCTCTCCATGTACAAGTCCATGGGAGTTGTGAAGCTTTCCCATTTGTCATATGCCTTGATGCCATTGATTACTTGCCTTACTATATGCTCCTCTTCAATCTCCTCTCCTATGCTTGCCAATTGGTGAGCCACATCCTTGACTTTGGTCACATACTTTGAGATGCTTTGCTTGGGTTGCTTTCTTTGAGTGGTAAACACAATTCGCAATTGGTTCTTCCTAGCCCTTGTGTTGGAAAAAAAATATGAAGACAATGTATCCCAAGTCTCTTGGGATGTCTTAGAGTTCCTAATGTGTGGAAGAAGGAAGTCAGAGATAGAGTTAAGTAAATATGACCTTGAATAGACTCCTTCCTTGCAAGTATTTCTTCATCCTCAAGGACCATGCGTGGTAGTTGTTCTTGTCCAATTTATCAATAAAAGAAGGAAAATCATCTCCCATTTTACCTCAAGTTTCTCTCATACCATTGTTGGGAAAGATGGATGGACACTCCAAGAAATGAGTTGGTACTACTAATCCCTGCTCTCTACCTGCCCTTTATTGCTCCCGAGTTGTGTTATGGGCCCTTGTAGCTTTCCAATGCAACTAAATAAGTGCCTATGTACTTTGGAGATGATGCATGTAATGATTAATCCAAAACAGATAACCTCACAAGTCATTAAAAACTTGTTATTTTGGTTCACACGCCTGCTGCTTCTTAAGCACAGTGCTCCCAGCATAGTAGCTATTAGAAACATTCCTTCTGGGGATATCTAATTAGGTTAAAGAGCTAATGGTTCCATGTTGAATCACTTAAAATGATTGACTATACATAGAGCAATCAGATTAGCAAGTGAGACATTACCCCTAACTTTTTAGGACCTCTACAGAGAATGACCAATGAGCACTTTAAGATGCTTTTCTCCCAATTGGCTGAAGGAAATGTCTTCAATATTTTTCAACATGTGGTAGACTTAGATCTAATTCCAGTGAGCCATAGAACATTGAAAATTATGGAGTAATGACTGCGATATGAGCAAGACAAGAACATTGTTCTGAGTGGCAATGATAGAGAGACTGAAAGAGATGATCAATGATCTCTTGTATTATATGACAATGCTGTACATGGTCATTGGCATGAAGAATAATCCCCAATAATAGTGAGAGGTGTAGGCTATATTACGATCCATACACTCTCTACAATATGATACATTAAGGCACTAGAATGGAGCCATTGTCCTGCGAGATTTTACATTCATTTTATAGATGACTTGTTTGAATTCAAATTCAAACTTGGTTTTCACGTAAAGGTTCTCCTTTAAGTTAGGAGAGATTCCACCAAATTGATTCGTAGCTTTTCTCTCTTCAAAACTCCATGAGTTTGTAGGCTTTACAAGATTCTTTTAATTTAAGTGACTTTTACAAAAGGTAAATGGTAACAATCCACAAGCAATGGCTCATGTGTATTTGCAAGAAGTACACATAGCTTATTCTAATGCCTAACCAAGTGTCAAGGCTTGGCATTTGCATCAACATAGCAGACTTCGAGGTGCTTATATTGGCGAACCGTATTCTATATATATCTTTGAAAAAAAAGACAAATTTTCTTGCACAAATGCTATGATAGTGCGTTTGGGGTCAAAACGAGCTCAAATCACAATTTCGGCATGATAAAGCAAAGAAATTTTTAAATGCAAATCACTCTGAGTATGCTCACCATATTTTGTGCGATTCTAAGACTATGATTTGACAGGTACCAATGATGCCCTAGATGAAATGGCAACCTGCTCTGATACCGATTGTTGGAGTTTAAGGTCCATGAAAGCGTGCAAACAACACAAGGAAGAAGAAGAAGAAGCTCCCGAGGCCTACCAAAATTCAATTGCAAAAATTTATCCTATATCACAAAATTTAGTTTCCCAAATTTATTACCATTGCCACCAAAATTTAGGTGCCCCATTTGGCCACCTTGGCTACCTGAGAGGTCTTTCTAAGTTTGGCCACACTAGGAGAGGTACCCAACTTAGGCCAAATGAGTAACACATCCTTCAACACCTTGGAGATTTGGGATCCATTCAATGGAATATCTCCCACATGTGTAGTCTTGTGCTTAGTTTCACCCCTTGTCTCTACATGTCCTTGCATTATGGGTGACTTTAAATTAAAGAAAAAATTTTTATTTTAACTTATATGGTTTCTACAACCACTATCTATGTACCATGTAAGATCTAGATTGAATATTTCACTTGAACCATACATCATAAGCAATTTCTCATTATCTACATTTGTTGAAGTAGTAGCATTATTACCCTAAATCATTTTTTATCCTTTATTGCCTCCTCTTTTGGACCAAGAGTCTCTTGAATAATGGCTCAATTTTCCATAGTTGTAGCACTCTCCATTGGATGCATCTCTTTCGTGTGATCCGCCTCTGAACCTTCCTCTTCCTCTTGATCCATGGCTTTTGGAACCTTCTCGATTGATTGATCTTGAGTTTGTTCCTCCTCTCTACCTTGTGAGTTTTGTCCAACTCTTTTACCTTTTCCTATAGCTCCATACAAAACATAGGCCTGGTTGCCCTTGGATTGTGAACCTCCTTGGTTCATCTCTTGTTGGAAGTGAGGTAGGCCCTTAGGCTCATGTCACAGGTCCATGGTTCCATAGTTCCATTCATGTACAACATTAATTCTAGCAATCTTGCATATTGACAAAACATGAACATACCACAACTTAATCATACAGATGATGAGACAAAGATAGAGAAAGAATAGACGTCATGTGTAAGGTGTTACGTAAGCCATCGCTTACTCATAGTATCATATATACCAATGTTCAATGTACAATGTGGGAGCAAAATTCTCAACCATTCTATGTGATGAGAAATAGATGAATGAGTGAATGTACAATGTAACAAACATATTCAGATGTGTGGACAGTAATCTGAATATACATGAGATGTGTGACCTTATAGGTTATAGAAGAGTGAATATGAGTGACTGAAAGAGGAAGGATCAGTGTGAACGGAAATCCTCAAACTCATGTGAACACACCTTCTCAAACACCTCATAAAATATGCATAAAGCATATACGTACTGTTTCTCTTGTACCTATGCCGAATAGGACTCCTTCTGATATGAACGCCACAGCCTCCATAAACTTCAAGTAGTACCTGTGTGCATAAAGAGAATATGTACCTGAATACTTTAACATAAGATGTGAATCTTATGTTAAACTCCATCCAATGTCTTTGAAGTAGCCAGATATCTTCTTGTAGAAGACAATCTTCAACCTAATATCTTCCTGTAGAAGATAATCTTCAAAATCATGTAGATGGTCCCATCCAATGTCTTTGAAGTAGCCAGACATCTTCTTGTAGAAGACAATCTTCAAATACATCCTGTAGATGGGCGATCCTCACCATCAAGCTGCTAATGACCAAGTCTTCTTGCCATGAACAAGAGATGACCTCCTCTCCATGAGGTAGAGTGTGAGCACACCCTTCATCTTCTCCAAGAAGAATCACCAAGAAGAACTCCATAGCTGCTCCTCAACATGCTTCAAGTTAGCACCATGGCTGCCCCATGTGCTAGAAGAAACACCACCTCTACTGAGGTCCAAGCTCTAGAAAGCTTGTGTTGATCCTAGGTGAAGGATACATAGAAGTGATTCAAGGTTATTCTTATATAGTATTTTGTGTCCCTTGAAAAGCACTCAATAAAGCACTTAATAAAGCCACGATCGCTATGCGAATAGCCATAAACAAAAAAAAACGCATCCGTCGCTAATTGAAACGCCGTCCGCTGTTGTCTTCCAGGTTTTGTTATAGGAAAAGCAAAAGATGATTTTATAAAAGCTTTCGCTGCTGCGCCCGCTGGGATTTGAACCCTGGTGGGTGGATTAAGAATGCTTTGCTTTAACTAGAAGCCCATCGTCCTTTCTTGTACAAGAAATGAACAGAGACGCTACAGATCCTGTGCGCGACCGTCTGCTTGTGGAATAACTTGTAGAGGAAGTAGAAAAGTCTACTACACATGCTCTAAATTGTTGGACCATTGAACCAATAAGGCATTGTTTTTCCAACAATCCCCCTGCAATGGCATATTGGTACAACATGGACTGGATCTGCAACCTATCACAAACTGCATCCATTTGCAAACTGTCACAAGCTTCAAGCTTGTACTTCCAAACTGACCTTCTTTAAAAGTCAATTTGGCTTTCCCTTAAAAAATCCTGAACTTGCTGAATATGAACCATAATACTTGAGAAAATATGCAAACTAGATATCCAATAGTGTACACATCAAGCAATCACTGCTTGACAACAATATAGCATGAACTGTCTCTGCACCTGCTATCTCCTGTCTTCAAAAACCTGAAAACATACACTAGGATCCATATATTTGCATTTACCTTCCAAAAAGATTTCTCAACGTACTTCTGCTACATCATGTAAATACACTAAAAATCAAGAACTGAATCCTGGAACCTGTGACTGTCAACTCACAACGTAGTGTATTATGAACACTGCTGGTTCATCTTTGACTGTACTCAAGTCATGTCAACTCATCTCAATTGAAATCAACTGAAATATGAGTAAAAATCTATGATGTCGTCATGTCTTCATCCTTTAAATCCTTCATACCTCTTTCCTTCAGAACTTGGTATAAACATATATGTGCGCACGTCTGAAATATACCTTTCTGAAATATCAAGCTTCTCTTCAATAGAACTCTTGAACCTTCTCCTGAACAGGAACATCCTAACAGGAACTTTCTCCAAATATTCTTCTTCTTCCTTCTTCTTTCAAAGCTGGAACATAAAGAGAACCTGACAAAGGAAATATAGGAATACTTGTAGGTATGACTCTGCATTCTTTCACATATGGCTGAAAATAAGTCTTTCATGTTTCATCACCCCCCTGGATGACTTAACACTAGTATCCAGTATTCTTCAAATATATCAGACTTTATGAAATCTGGAACGTCTTCCTTCATAAATCTGATGTTCAGTGATCAATACCTGTATCTGAAACAAAAATCTCTGAACCCTTTTTATTAGCATTGATCAGATGCCAATAGCTTTCCATGTCATTCCTCAGCTTTCCAAAATCTAGAATAAGGTTAGTTCATCCTAACATAACAAAACCTTGCTGAAAGCTTTATAGGATTCATAACCTTATGTAACATAACAAGTATCTTCTATCTCTTTGCAACACAAATCTGATAGAACCTGATTCTTTGACTTACTTCTTCCAATGTTAAGAATCTTTACAAACAAAGGATAGACAACTGAATCATAAATACTCAAGATCATATAAGATCTATTTAAGATCAATGATCTCTCCTGTGTAGAATCTGCTATCATCAAACCTTCATGACTGAATGTTTGATTTACTTCCTGAATGTCTCCAAGTGTCCATGCTTCTCAAAAAGTTGTAAAACTTTTCTTCAAACAAATCCTTCAAGGAATCTGCAATTCCTACTTGAAATATAAGTGGACAAACTTCTCACCTTGAGAACTTCAAAAGCTGCAAGTTGATACTTCATAACTTTCATATTTTACCCGGGTGAAATGTGATAGTACCTGCTTGGTTTTCTTTTGGCTAACTCCACTTTTCAATCAAGTTATAGGATCTAATGGAACACCTTTTTTAATACAAGCATGTATCCAAAAAACTTGACAATCATAAAAAGTAGATTCTTCAATTGACTGGTACATCAACAAGATTCTGAATTTTCTGAAGTTTTTCTGAAAATATTGAATATGAGGTAATCTTTTCCAAACATAAAACCTCAACCCAAGTCTCCAACATCTGCTACAGAAAACTCTTTTACCTCAAGAGTTAGATAAAGAAGAAATATACTTCTCTGCAACTTGTCATATACCAAGTAGCTCTGTATTGACACTCCAAGAATTCTTTGAGGGAACATATAAGCTGCCTGCTTAAAAGCTTCATAACTCATATACATATGAGTCAAAACATATATCTGCTGCTTTTCTTTCTCTCAATGCAATTCTTTGTCAAATCTACTAAATCATGACCAAGTGTAATGCAAAACAAGAAACTGATTCTTCTTTAAACAAGATGTTCTCGTAGACTTGTCTTTGGGTGTAGAGGATAATATAGGAAAAGTATATGGAAAATATATGAGAAAAGGAAGTCTTACTTTTCTTTTGGAAATGATGGACTTTCTTCTTCTTCATCTTTCTTCCACCTGATGATGTCAACATTTTCAAACTTCTCTTCCATACCTTTTGTTCTCTTCATCTTGAAGTAGCAAACACTCTTGACTTCTTCAAATGAACTTTTCTCTTCCTCTAATGCTTAGAGTAAGAGATAAAACAAACATGGTATATAAATGGAAGTTGAATATAGAAACATGTTTTATCATCTCCTCATATCTCTGAATCAAAATTCTGCTTCAAATGTCTGAAACGACTAAATTCACCAATCGTTGTCTGAATGATGAATTGCCCTTCTAGAGTTACCTTCTCTAGATACATTTGTACCTTGATATCCAACCAACTTACAATAGAAAATTGGCTGAAAAAAACTCATCTCATCTCTGCACTTGTCTTCTTAGATGAACTTTCTTGCCATGAAAGAGATGTCTCAAAACTCTCTAGAAAAAACCTCTAGATACCTGTTTTGATGTAGCCTTTAACTTTCAAATGATGAAAGCATATAAAAGCACTCCTTGAATTTCTTCAAATCTCTTCATAACTGCTCTTCTAAGATATGACCTGCAAATGATAATCTGATAGTAGAAATTGATACCTGTGATTTGATGTTGATCTAATTTCTTCATATTCTCTAAACCATTGTTCTTCCTTGAATTTGAAGTAGTCTTCTCTTCATCAAGTCTGGGTCTTCAAACAATACTTTTGTAAAGTATTTGCATACTCTTCCAAAAATATTCGGCTGCTAACAGATCATCAACTTCATACTCCACACTGATGAATGTAACTGAAGTGTCTAATTCTCAAATCTCTACTCATCTAGATTAAGTGTGTATGTCAAATGTCAAATATTAGAAGATGTTTTCAAATCATATGTTGTAAAACTGGAATTCTAGGAACCTGGGATTATGAATGAGCCTTAATGCATTGATGCCAAAGATCTAAAGTTCTGAAACCAAAACCTTAGTGCTCTGATACCAAATGTTGGAAGTGAGGTAGGCCCTTAGGCTCATGTCACAGGTCCATGGTTCCATAGTTCCATTCATGTACAACATTAATTCTAGCAATCTTCCATATTGACAAAACATGAACATACCACAACTTAATCATACAGATGATGAGACAAAGATAGAGAAAGAATAGACGTCATGTGTAAGGTGTTACGTAAGCCATCGCTTACTCATAGTATCATATATACCAATGTTCAATGTACAATGTGGGAGCAAAATTCTCAACCATTCTATGTGATGAGAAATAGATGAATGAGTGAATGTACAATGTAACAAACATATTCAGATGTGTGGACAGTAATCTGAATATACATGAGATGTGTGACCTTATAGGTTATAGAAGAGTGAATATGAGTGACTGAAAGAGGAAGGATCAGTGTGAATGGAAATCCTCAAACTCATGTGAACACACCTTCTCAAACACCTCATAAAATATGCATAAAGCATATACGTACTGTTTCTCTTGTACCTATGCCGAATAGGACTCCTTCTGATATGAACGCCACAGCCTCCATAAACTTCAAGTAGTACCTGTGTGCATAAAGAGAATATGTACCTGAATACTTTAACATAAGATGTGAATCTTATGTTAAACTCCATCCAATGTCTTTGAAGTAGCCAGATATCTTCTTGTAGAAGAAAATCTTCAACCTAATATCTTCCTGTAGAAGATAATCTTCAAAATCATGTAGATGGTCCCATCCAATGTCTTTGAAGTAGCCAGACATCTTCTTGTAGAAGACAATCTTCAAATACATCCTGTAGATGGGCGATCCTCACCATCAAGCTGCTAATGACCAAGTCTTCTTGCCATGAACAAGAGATGACCTCCTCTCCATGAGGTAGAGTGTGAGCACACCCTTCATCTTCTCCAAGAAGAATCACCAAGAAGAACTCCATAGCTGCTCCTCAACATGCTTCAAGTTAGCACCATGGCTGCCCCATGTGCTAGAAGAAACACCACCTCTACTGAGGTCCAAGCTCTAGAAAGCTTGTGTTGATCCTAGGTGAAGGATACATAGAAGTGATTCAAGGTTATTCTTATATAGTATTTTGTGTCCCTTGAAAAGCACTCAATAAAGCACTTAATAAAGCACGATCACTATGCGAATAGCCATAAACAAAAAAAAACGCATCCGTCGCTAATTGAAACGCCGTCCGCTGTTGTCTTCCAGGTTTTGTTATAGGAAAAGCAAAAGATGATAGCTTTCGCTGCTGCACCCGTTGGGATTTGAACCCTGGTGGGTGGATTAAGAATGCTTTGCTTTAACCAGAAGCCCATTGTCCTTTCTTGTACAAGAAATGAACAGAGACGCTACAGATCCTTTGCGGGACCGTCTGCTTGTGGAATAACTTGTAGAGGAAGTAGAAAAGTCTACTACACATGCTCTAAATTGTTGGACCATTGAACCAATAAGGCAGTGTTTTTCCAACATCTCCTTAGTCACCATAAATGCTACTAATTGATCATGTTTACTACGAAATCCATCATATACATGGATATGGTGAATGCTATTGTAACAAGTCCATGGCAAGTCCATGTGATGGATTGAGTCATCAAAAGACCTAGAGACTTGAAGGAAATGTCTAGTCTTTGTAAAGTTCACTTGTGAGCTACCTCTTGTAATTTTTGAAGTCTTTACTTGATGTAAAAGTAAAAGGAATCTAAAGTGGTTGCGTCCATCTGATAAAAAACGGAAAGAGAAGCCACGAATTTGTGATTGAATCAATTACAAAATATTGGACAGTGATTTTAGGTGAAATTCAAATTCAAATTTGGGCTCTAAATATCAGAATAAATACATGACCTTCTAGTCGCATTTTTTAGACCTCCAAGAGCTCAGCTTTATGCCATATCAAAGTGTGGGTTCAAGGCACACATATGTATCAGTAAGTGAATTGTACTTTACAATCAATATACTTTCATTTTTATGATAATTTCAGTTCATATCTTCATGCTTTTGTGGAGTATAATGTTTACTACCATATCTCTGAATTTTCTCACTCACATTGTAGAGATGTTTTGTCTGAGCTTTCTGCATCATTTTTAATGATTTATAATAGTAACCTTTGCTCCTTAGGTCTACTAAATACGCATAAAATTTCATTGCAATTGGGTTTTTCAATCTTCATATATGTTCATTTGAAGTCAACTATATATGTTCATACTTTACTTCTTTGTCAGCACTCCATTAGAAGAGTCATTTTCTTAGAGCTTTTTCTCGGTGTGCACCATCATTTTCCATGGTTCAAAGCTTTGATAGATCCACATATTGTCTAGTATATTCGTGCAAAACTTCATAAGCATTGCATTTTGGAATCGTGAGATATTAACATTTCTCTGCTCACGAGTTTGAGTACTGCTACAACCCGTGAAAATAGGGGTGATGCCACAACTTGCTAAAGACTTTTCTCTTTATGTAGTCCATCATTTTTTATGAAATAACTGTTTATTGTTAGTTCACTAAGTTGATATGAGTCCCCCAAAAGGAATTAAGCTAATTGTTGTTGTGGCCAGAGAATTGTTCAAAACATTGGACATGTGTATAAACCAAAATAGCAAGTTTTTTACTCATGGTTCAACTCCTACCTATCTGTTTTGATTTATCTTTTCGAGAGTGATCTTCCAAGGTACATAGGGTGTCTAATACATTCTTTGGCAAGCTAAAAGGGCCCACTACATATCCCTAAGTCTATTTGGCTAGTGTGATGCAAAGTTTTTGCAACACCACTTCATCTTCTCCAAGTTCAAATCGATCTCTTCACAGTGGTATCAGAGCAAGGTTGGACAACATGGCATATGGATTTCCTTCATCAATTGACAAATTGGATAGAGGTAACTTCTCAGCATGGTCATTAAGGATGGAAGCATATCTTCAAGGTAGAAATTTATATGGTTATATAGCTGGAGATTAAGTTATGCCAAGTTTTAGGAACAAAGGTCAACCAACACAAGAAGAGCAAGAAAGATTGATCATGGTGCTCCAAGGATGCACTTGCAAGGTCTTATCTCCTCAACTCTGCCCTAGACTTTTTTTTTGCCTCACATTAGAAGTTGTAAAACATCTCAAGAAGTGTGGAATGCACTTGAAGCCTTGTTCTCTTCAAGTACAAAGGCCAGGAAACATCTACGGCTGGACTTCACAACTCTCAAACATAAATGTGACTAGTTTTGTAACAAAGCTTAAGGACATATCATATCAATGGGGAAGCATTGGAGAGGCAATGGATGAAGAAAAAATTGTAAGACATTTCATCAATGGCTTGAAGGCAGATTACAAGTGGGAAACATTCACCACAACTATGGATCTATACATGGATATACATGTACCAGATTTCAATACACTCATAGGACAACTACTTACTCAAGAGGCCAAGCTTATCAAGAATTTAGAAATCCCCAAAGGTAATCAATCTTCTACCTTGTATACTACTAAAGGAAAGAAAACAAAGGAAGAGGAAATAAAGTGGATGATGAAGTAGGTACACATCAAGCTAACTATGCAGGTAGAGGAAGACATGGTAGAGGTAGAGGCAAAGGAGGAAGGCAAGGCAGGCAGAGATCCCAACTACCCAAGAGGAAGTTTCAACAATTACCATGGCAACCACACCAATAACAACCATTCAAACTATCAAGGAGACAATATGGGAAGAAGAGACTTCAATAACTACACAAAATACTCAAATCAAGAGGACTCATTGTTAATCATGAATATGGCCATGCCACAAGGTAAATCTAATGAGCATGTTTTCTACATAGATTCAGGTTGGTTCAATCATGTGGCTGGAAATGTGGCACTCCTATGAGATTTAGATGATCCAAGGAACAAGCATGAAGTACAAACACGAGATGATACAAAACACCTTGTGGAGAAAATAGGAAATGTCAAAGCACTTGATGGAAACATCAACTTACTCAGCAAGGTACTCTATGTCCCTACCATTACAAAAAATTTGATAAGTGTTGTGCACATAGTAGAGAAAGGGTTGCAAGTGAGGTTCACAAGAGGAGTAGCATTTGTTGAAGATCCAAGTCAAGGATTCAAGAGAATTGCAAAGTCTAAAAAGAGAGGTAGATTGTTCACATTTGAATTACAAGACACTAGAAACATTGCTCTCTTTAACTATGGTAGTGAAACACTCACAGAATTGGAAATATGTCACAAAAAGTTTAGCACATATTGATGAAAGATCATTAAAGAAAATTTGCAAGGACCAAAGTGTACTGGGAATCCCTAACTTGTCAAAACGACACATGATTTATAAGTGTAGTTGTCAACTTAGAAAGTCTGACAGGTTACCATTCATGAAGAAAGGATATATGCATGGAGATCTTTTGGATTTGGTTCATACAAATGTATGGGGACCCAGCAAGGATGCTTCAATATCTCGATCAAGGTATTTTGTCTCCTTCATTGATGATTGCGATAGATGGACTATATTATATTTTATGAAACACAAAGATGAAGTCGTTTCATGCTTCAAAAGATATTTGGATCTTGTGGAGAATCAAATAGGTAAAACATTAAAAAGGCTAAGTTCAGATGGAGGGCGAGAGTACTTCTCCCATGAATTTGACTCCTTTCTTCAAGGAAAAGGAATCAAAAGAGAGATCACCACAAGGTACACTCCTCAGCAAAATGGAGTGGCAGAAAGAAGGAATAGGATGATTGTTGAAGCTACAAGGTCTATGCTAAATGAGAAGCACTTACCTAATTACTTATGGGCTGAGGCTATATCTACAGCCACCTATTTGATTAACATGTTACCTTCAAAATTACTTGATGGCATGATACCATATGAGGTGTTGCTTATGCTCATGTTCCTTCACAAGTTAGAGGCAAGATGGATCCCAAAGTAGAAACATGTGTATTCATTGGATATGAAAACAATCAAAAGGGCTATAGATTATACAACCCAACAACCAAAGGATTCTTGGTGAGTAGAGATGTAGTATTTGATGAGAATTGTTCTAGGTATGAAGTTTATGTAGAAAGGTCAAACTACCTTATGATCTTGAAGAAGATTTTCCAAAAATTGGTTAAGGATAATCCTTCTAAAGTTGAAGAGTAGGATGCCTTAGAAGATGATGAAGCAACTCACTATGGAAAACTCAAAATGTGGAAGCCTAAAGGTAAAGCAAAAATTCAGGAACTTGGACAAGAGGCTAAATCATCACATCATGGCCTAACAAGGTCCATGAGGGAAAAAAGAAAACTAGAAAGGTATGGGTTTGATACTTCTCTAGTCACTAAACATTCAGTCTATCTAACATAGGACATAAATCAAGAGGAACCCTCAACATTTGAGGTAGCAAGGAAGAAACAAGAATGGAGGCATGCAATGGAAGAAGAAATTGAAGCTCTTGAGGAGAATAACACTTGGGAGTTGATTCCCAAGTCTCCATCAATGAAAGTGATGGGCTAGAAGAACTCAGATGGCTCCATTAACAGGTATAAGGCAAGGCTTGTGGCAAACAGCTTTGCACAAACTCCGGGAATTGATTATGAGGAGACCTTCTCACATGTGGCAAAGATGCCTACCATTAGGGTTTTTCTTAGTATTTCCTCTTCCAAGAATTGGAAGATACTTCAGTTGGATGTAACAAATGCATTTCTTAATGGATGGATAACAGAAGAGGTATATATGGCACAACCACCTGGATTTGAGAATCACATATATCGTGATTATGAGTGTATACTTAATAAAGCTTTATATGGACTCAAACAAGCCCCAAGGGCTTGGAATCACATGCTTGTCTCATTCTTACAGGACAAAGGATCTCAACCTAGCAAGGCAGATCCATCACTATTCATAAAAAGGAGTAATCCTAAAGTCATCTATTTGTGTGTGTATGTGGACGATATTATACTTACAGGAAATGATACATATGGCATGAAGAAAATCAAAGAAGAGATGAGAGAAGAATTCAAGATTTTCATAAGCATTGCATCTTGGAATCTCGAGATATTAACATTTCTCTGATCACGAGTCTAGGTACTACTAGGGTCCGTGAAAATCGAGGTTATGCTACAACTTTCTAAACACTTTTCTCTTTATGTAGTCCATCATTTTTTATTAAATAACTCTTAGTTGTTAGCTTCCTGCATTAATAAGAGTCTCGCAAGAGGGATCAAGTTAATTGCTGTTGTGACCAGAGAATTGTTCAAAACATTGGACATGTGTATAAACCAAAATAGCAAGTTTTTTACTCACAGTTCAACTCCTACCTATCTGTTTTGATTTATCTTTTTGAGAGTGATCTTCCAAGGTACATAGGGTTTCTAATACATCCTTTGGCAAGCTAAAAGGGCCCACTACATATCCCTGGAGTCTATTTGGCCGGTGTAGTGCAAAGTTTTTGCACCAGCACTTCATCTTCTCCAAGTTCAAATCCATCACTTCACAAATGCACTTTACCTCTCATCATCTCTCAAGCCATCAAGAGTGTGAGAAACAAGATCCTAATTTTCATTTGGGCTCCAACGTCAGCCTAGTGCATCCACAAGCTCCTTAACCTTCAGAATGTATTCATTGATGCTACTTCTTGTTGATTTCCTAAGATTATTTAGCTCATTATTAAGTTGAATCTTACTTGTTTTGGTGGATGAATAATAAAACCTCTCCAAGATTTCCAAACCTTCTTGGATGTGTCCAAATTTTGTATATGCCCTATCACACTATTTCTTATGAGTTGGAATAGAATGATTATAAATTTTCTATCCCTTTCTATCCATTAATTACATTCCTTCACCTTTCCTTAAATTGATGGATCATGTACATGAGGCTTTGGATATGTGCCATCTTAATAATCTCCACAATCCTTTGATGATAAGGTAATTCCTAACTCTAAATTTCCACATGTGATAGTTGCATTTCTCTTTCCTCTCTATTTGTGCATTATACTCAACCATAGTAAGCTCTAAGGTGCTCCTCTAATCCCATATCAAGTGTATATATGCTTGAGAAGGTATGTAGGTTAGCTTTTGATAGCTTTGCACTTTCTAATCTTCAGCTAGTTTAGTTCTTCATTGATGTAGCCCCCTTTATGCCTTCTTGACTTGATAGGTACTCCATGTGCTTCCATAAGATGTCTTGATCCATTGATGGGGGCTGTTTTTAACACCCAATGCAACTATTGAAGATTGCTACCCGCCATTGGGCCCATAGAGATTGATATTCTCATATTTGTTTCTTTTTGGAAGTCACCTCTGGATCCACGTTCGTGTGACAACAGTAGAAGCCTTTGCACACATAGAGATGTCACTGTTCGATCCTCCCAACCGCCGAGCAGCAACCCTTTCTTAATGAGACTCCTCTCTAAAAATAGAGGCTCACTCTTTAATCACTCTACCCATAGTATATCATGTGACATTTGCTTCTCCTTAAAAATATTTTCGTCCTCGAAAATATAAATGAAATGTCCGTAGTGGTAGAAGAAAGTGCTCGGAGTCCCCTGAACCCCATGTACTCTATGTACATGGTCATCTCTGTGTGTTGTTTCCCCATATCCTTCCCCTTAAGAAGTCTCATATGAGATCATCTCAAAGGTGGGAAACCATCTGAGTGGTGCTTACTATCTTCCATATACACTCAACCTCCAAATTATCACTCCCACAACATATAACATCACCAAAATGACCTAATTCCATATGATGTATCTTCTATGGGGTAATAATATTAAAAGGAAGTGTAAGGTGCCAAGCTTATAGGCTTGACCATATCATAATGGAGATAATAAACAATACAATACTAGGAAATATAGAACAAAGTCCCATAACAAGTGACTCCAAACCCATCTAAGACTAAATGATAGATTTCCCTCATAAAACCCCAAGTCTTCCTAACCTTGAGTGTGCTCACAAGTAATAGTTTCCTCTAAACTACCTTGTGACTATGCAATTCCATCATCTAGCTCATACATAAGAATTTCTTGATAATAAAATGCAATCTATACATTTCACTAACAAGAAGTCTTTGGTTTGTCATCCATTTCCATTGGACTTAGTTCTATTGGAAGAGCATCTATTGGCACTAGTGCAAACTCAAAAATATTCTCTTCCCAGTAGTTTGCCATATGAATGCACAAAGCATTCCCTTTGAGATTCAGATAATCCCTAAGTACCCATTCTCCTAATTGATGCTCACACATCATCCTCATGATGTAACGCCAACTAAGAGTTAGGTACCCTAATAGGTTAGACATATCTCTATCTCCTATAAACCCTAAAGAGAAGAGTCATAACTCTACTCCTCGTCTAACTAATGTCAATAGCTAGATCATCTCATCTAGTAAAAGACCATCACTGGAGTAACATAATGGCTCCTCTAGAGTCTCCATGTGAGACTCAATCTAACCATCATGATTAACTGATCTCCCTCTTGTCTTTGATAGAAGAGTGCCTCTTCTATCAAGACAACCTAAAAGTGAGAAAGTGAAACTCTCTCTCTCTCTCTCTCTCTCTCTCTCTCTCTCTCTCTTTATTCAATCTCTTCTAAGGAAAGAGCTCTAGCAGTGGAACCTATTCCACTTTCCCTTTCCCTTTGAAAGAGATTCTGTTGAATCCATTTACTCTGCTTATAACTGAGAACATGTACATAAGTTCTCCATGTTTTCCTTCAAAACTAGTGGAGAAAGAGACTCCCATGTGAGGGGAAATTACATTAAAAAGTAGAGTGAATGAATTCCTTCTGAAATAAAGACTAAGAGATGTTTCCCAAACACCTCTTCTATCTAAAGGAAAACATACTCTATTCTTCTATCTAAAGGAAAACATAAGAGATGTTTTCCTTTCCTTCTTTCTCTGTCAAAGAGTAGGAGCTAAAGTGAGACCACTAAACTAAAGTGAGATCTCTCATGGATCTCAGAGCTGATTCCCATTTTCTCCTTTCCTTAAAAGAGAAACTCATGAATTTATTTAGTCCTCTCTTCCATAACTAATGCATAATCCGTGATTACACATATTCCTATGAAGATGGAGAACAGATCTCCCCTAACTAATGAAGGTGTATGTACTGAAGAGTGGAGAAAACAAATTCCTAATAAGGGTCAAAGCCCTCTACTAAAATGGTCAGCAATGATGTGACATGATATCGTAAACACATGTGTATCCATACTAAAGAGCTATCTCTGCCAACCATACTCTGTGCATGGATCTATACGATCCAATCAAACTGATGGAATTATCCTTCCTAAGAAATCTTCAAAATGAGTATGTGATACCAATGGTGATAAAATCACCTATCACATTCTCTACTAGAAGAATAAATCTTCCCTAAACTATGAAGGATAACTCCCAATCCTAAGGAGACTTCTACTAAGAGCTCTCCTTTGATCTAGTGAGACATGATGCTATGAATGATGAATCCTTTTCTCCCTGGCCATAGAAGAAGAGTGCTCAAAGGGAAGTCGTTTCCACCTTCCCATACCAGTGGAAACTTCTTCCAATTCACGGTGTCATACCTACACTAAACTGAATATATATTCCATACATATGTAATGGAATATGCAGGTGGACTCTAATGAATCCCATATCCTAGAATCATGTCAGTGGACTCAAATGATTCCCATATCCCTGAACTAGTATAGTTTGGTTCTAGTCAACAAGTGACAATGGATATCCCTTTCTATTCCAAACTAACTTGTTCCTAGGTACCAGGACTGAGCCTAGATACCTTCTATAGATCCCAATATACATATATGTATTGGGTACCCCAACTATTCCTGACTAAGGGATCTATGCTCTATACCATAGAGCTAGTGCCAAGCCTATGGCCTTCCTAACCATCACTTATATTTTGTAGTTTTGGCAACCTTGCGCTCAGAATCTAGATCTTTGTTGTTCTACAAATTGTAGAAGCTATTCCAAGCTATGCATAGCAAGTTGAATAGTTTCATTCCAATTTGTAAAACTCAACTTATAGCCAAAACACTGACCTGCTGTACAAGTGATTGTAGATTCATCTTCTACATTAGTCTTAAATTGTAGCTCTCTATGTTAGCTACACACAAAACTTTAAAACACATCAGTCCGACCTCTATGGCTCACGTTATGGCCGAAATACTGAACTGTTGTTGAGAGATGCCGACCTGCACTTTCACCTCTTGTGACCTAAGCTTCCATTGAAGCTTCTTGCACACAAGCCGTCAGCATGCTCTGATACCAATGAAGGGCTTTGGTGTGCAAGACAAGAGGAGAAAGGAGGAGATGGGAGCCTAGAAACCCACACAATGAACTCTTTTGAGGCAATGCTCTATAGATGATGTATATATATGAATATTGGGGTAAGGTCACATGACCCTTACATCCCCAACAACACATACACACACACATACACATAGATTTACACACACACACACATACACACAGACATATACACACACACACATATATACACACATAGACACACACATACACACATAGATACACACACATACACATATAGACACATGCACACTTACACACACACATACACACATACACACATACACACATCTACACACATTTACACACACATACACATGCATACACACACATATATACACATACACACATATATACACACATAGACTTACAGATACACACATAGACACACACACATACGCACATATACACGCACACACACATACACACACATACACACATAGAAACATGCACACATACATACACATACACACACATACACACAAATTTACACACACGCACATATACATGCATACACACACACATATATACACACATAGACACACACATACACACATAGACACACACACACACATAAACACATAGACACACACACGTACACACACACATAGACACACACATACACACATACACATACACACACATACACATGCATACACACACATATATACACATACACACATATGTAGACACATAGACACACATAGACACACACACATACACACATAGACACATACACACACACATACACATAGATTTACACACACACATACACATGCATACACACACATATATACACATACACACGCATATACACACATAGACACACACATAGACACACACACACATACATGCATAGACACATACACACACAGACACACAGATTTACACACACACATACACATGCATACACACACATATACACACATAGACACACACATAGACACACACATACACACATAGACACACACACACACATAGACACACACATACACACATAGACACATACACACTTGCACATATCCACACACATTTACACACACACACACCTTTACACACACATACACATGCATACAAACCCATATATACACATACATACGTATATACACACATAGACACACATATACACACATAGATACACACACATACATGCATAGACACACACACACATACACACATAGACACATACACACACATACACACATACACAAAAATTTGCACACACACACACATACACATGCATATACACATGTTGGTACATTTGGCAAGCCTTGATGCTTGATCGAAAGTCCAAAGGTTTACTTTATATCTTGAGCTTGAATCTCATAGCTTTACGAGTTGAAATCCACAAAAACCAAGTGATTGGCATCAAATTAATTAGGAGTCTAAAAGATAGGATCACTTTTAGGTGGTAGATCCCAAATTCAAATTTGAATTCATCTATAAAAACTCATGACTTTTAGTCGAGAGAGAGAGAGAGAGAGAGAGCAGAAGAAGGACACATTGAGCTTCACGATTGTGGGCACACTTAGTCCACACATGTATTAGTAAACCTATAACATCTCCTTTGTATCATACATTCAATACATTATACATTTGGTTCTAATTTATGCAACTATCTCATGCTCACTACTGCCTACTGCTATACTCTCATTTTCAGTGAATTTGTCTTGATGAGTTCTCTACGTATGCTTATTCTTTTGTTGTGATTCAACTTGGTACATGTAACTTAGACCTTCTAGTTTTATGCTATCAATTTCCATGTCATGTGATTCAAGGGTCAGCGAGATATGTTCATTGCAATCTACCTATGTCTGTTGTCTCTCATCCTTCTAAAATGTCGAGACTACACCCCTAACTTCTTAAGATTAGTTCTTAGCACATACGCATCCTAAATTAGTGAAATAACTTCCTATAGCAAGCTTAAGGGTCCAATTAGATATGGCCAAAAGCTCTCAGGTCAATTGTAATCAATGAGTGAGTTCTGAGTGAAACATTGAGCAGGTTACAGTCCATAAATAGCAAGTTTCTACAACTCTTCAATCTTGGAAGTAGTCTATTTTGATGCAACTAATTGAAGGTGATGCTGCAAAGCACATTATGGGTCCAAATGCATATTTGGGAAGCTTAAGGTGTCTACTAAGGTGATCTGAAGTACCATTGGTAGGCATAGAGCATGATTTGTGCAGCACGAGCTCATTTCTGGGGTGTATCCAACCATCTCCTCATAGTGGTATCAGAGCTATCATCAACTGAACATGGGAGATGGATTCCCATCATCAATTGACAAATTGGATCGAGGTAATTACTCTGCTTAATCTATTAGAATGGAAGCATATCTACAAGGTAGAAATCTTTATGGCTACATATCTAGAGATGTGTCAATGCCAATACTTAGAAGCAAAGGGCAACCCACTCAAGAAGAACAAGAAAGGTTATCGACATGGTGCTCAAAGGATGCATTGGCCAGATCATACCTTCTCAACTCAGTTTCCGATTGCTTACTCCCACATATTAGAAATTGTAAGACATCACAAGAAACCTGGAATGCACTTGAAGCATTCTTCTCTTCAAGCACTAGAGCAAGGAAGAATCAATTGTGGATGGAGTTCACAACACTCAAGAAGATGCACAAATAGAATGTGATTGATTATGTCACTAAAATGAAGGACCTAGCTGATCAACTTGGAAGCATTGGAGAAGTCATTGATAAGGAGCAAATTGTGAGACAAGTGATCAATGGAATCAAAGCAGATGACAAGTGGGAAGCATTCACTACTGCAATGGATCTATACATGGACATGCAGGTACCTGACTTCAATACTCTAATGGGACAATTGTTTACTCATGAAGCCAAGCTTGTGAAGAACAATGAAAACTCAAAAGATAATCAATCCTCTGCCCTATACACCGATAAGAACAAGAGTAAGGATGGTAAAAGTAAAGGCAAGAAATTTGATGATGAAGCTAGTACCTCTCAAGCTAACTTTGCAGGGAGAGGTAGAGGTACAAGAGGAAGAGGGAGAGGAGGAAGACAAGGTAGGGGGAGATTCCAAAGCACCTCTCCATGTTCCATATGTGGATTGACTAACCACACAACTAAGAACTGTTTCAAGAACCCTAGAAATCAGAGAAGCTCATGCACATGCATCTAACTCATATCTATATACATGCATTATTATCTTTTTATGCATTCATGCATCTTACGTACACACACCATTCATGCTCATGCATATAAACATATATACTAACATAATCATGCATTCAAACAATCATCCATTACTCTAATAGATACTCTTATTGTTGTAAGCATATTCACATCTATTCATATCCATGCAAACATACATTCTCATGTATATATTATCATACATCGTCATAAACTCATATACGTATGCTAATATACTCTCATGCCCATGCTAATACATAATTTATATGAATAATATAACAAAAATAAATTAATAGCATTTATCTTTAATTTTCTATCTCTCTCTCTTTGTCTCTATCTGTCTGTCTCTCGCTCTCTTTCTCTCTCTATCTCTCTCTATCTCTCTCTTTCTCTGCCCTTTCTCTCTCTCCTGTCTCTCTCTCTCTCTCTCTCTCTCTCTCTCTCTCTCTCTCTCTCTCTCTCTCTCTCTCTCTCTCTCTCTCTCTCTCTCTCTCTCTCTCTCTCTCTCTCTCTCTCTTTCTCTCTCTCTCCCCCTCTCTCTGCCCCCTACTGCATGCGCAACAGCCGCGAGGAGAAAAGGAAATTATTGCTCTCTCTATCTCTCTATCTCTCTCTCTCTCTCTCTCTCTATCTCTCTCTCTCTCTCCCCTCTCTCTCACAACTCCCTACACATGTTAGTGCCTCTGCCATGCCATCAGGTTGAGTCTCTCTCTCTCTCTCTCTCTCTCTCTCTCTCTCTCTCTCTCTCTCTCTCTCTCTCTCTCTCTCTCTCTCTCTTTGTCCTCTCATGCGCTGTGCACCAGAGCTGTCACGGGGTAGAAAAAACTAAACTTTCTCTCTCTCTCTATCCTCTCCGGCTACGTGCGTGCTCACTAGTAAACACACATGTGTCATAGCAACCAACCTAGTGAAAGTCAGAAAAAGCATGAAAATCTGTTAGTAGTAACCCCCTTGGGATAAAATAATCCAATTAGTTGGGTAGCACTCAAGTAGAAAAAGATGAGCTTAATTGCCTAGAATGCTTGACACCTAGGCAATGCATAAACCTGCTCATCTATGAGATAGCAGACTAAATATTAGGTCACATTATGCATAAGTAAATCAAGGGTCAAATAGCCTAGTGACATAGAATAGCATGAATTGCATTTCTACCATCATGAAGACTCAATCCTAAACCTATTTCCATAAGAATGGCAATAGGTTTGCAATCTTTAAGGAGAAAAGAGTGCAATAATTTATGATTATATTTTGTTTGACATAGAGCTATTCCACCATCAACTTCCATGAATTGGATGCCCAAATAATGATGCAAGTGCCCCAAATTGGACATCTCAAATGAAGCATGTAGATCAGCCTTAAAATCATCAATATGCTTCTCATTAGGACCAGTGAGCATCACATCATCAACATAGACAACAATGATTAGAATCACATCATTTTCACACTTAACATATAAGGTGCCCTTAGATGAGTTGTTCTCAAAACCATGTGTAACCAAGTAGGCATGTGAGCCTCATTTTGTCCCTAGTATAATCTGGTAAGTGTATCCCAAGCATTCTTTGCTATTTTGCAAGAGTGAATATGAGGGATCATGGCATGTTTGATAGAAAAAGCTATCAATGCATGTGCTTGGGTAGCTTTTCCATCTCCATCAAATTTTCTCCACAGTAGGTGTACTAGGAACTATATTAGGAAAAGGAATTTGAAGATCTTCATCTTCAATGCCATCTGCATCACCTTCAATAACTATACTTGCATGTGTAGTACATCATTTTTCAACACCTCACACAGTATACCACAGTCCTTTTGTGACCAATATGTGATGCATCATATATTCCCATAATGGGTAATTGTCACCATCCAACTTGTCCTCAACAATCAACATACAAAATACATCAATTCTTTCAACCATGGCCACTAATTAAAATACCATAATGTAGGAAAATTTCTATATCTCAAAAAGTTGAACAAAACTACCCTTCCAAGCTCCACTAAACCTGTAGCACACTTTGAGCTGCTTGTATCGGCAAACAGAAACGTGTATATATGTTTGGCACAGAAGAAAATAATTGCTTATAGAGACACTTCCATAGGACATTCAAAGACTGGAACAAGATCATGTCCAAATTTGGACACCACACAATGAAGCTCTTTTGAACTTTTAATCACCCTGAGTATGTTCACCAAATTTCATGCGATTTTGGGATCGTGACCCTAGGGGTGTCAACAATGCCCTCTATGAAGCGGAACTTGCTCTAATACCAATTATTGGAGTTTGAGATCTATGAAAGCATGCGAATAGCACAAGGAAGAAGAAGAAGAAGCTTGGAGCACAACACACTATAATCTATGTACTACCAAGTGAATGTACAAAGATAAATAATGCATTAAGGTCATAAGCATAAATACAATCTGGGCAAAAAAACCTCCCAAAGAGGGAAAAAAGTTACGTGTTAGTCCTAAGTGTGTTCACATACATCACTACCAAAATATATCAATAATAAGATCATGATGCCTACATAAATTGAGCTAGCACAATAATGGCAAGTGTTATAATTGTCCTGTTAGGTGTGGCATATATCAGATATCCAATAGTTGACATGTGGAAGTGAAAGAATTTGGAGAAACTTGTAGGAGGTACAAAAGTGAGTTCCAAAGTGACAAAGTTCAGTCCAACCAACCGGCACAAGATCAGACCTTGAGCTTATGGAGACTCAAATAGACCTTATACGCATGCGATAAGTGCAATAAAATGCATTATGTACTTTGGAGTATGAACGAGAAAGAGTTGATACCGAATAGATAGGTTTACACATTGACTAGCTCAAAAAAACTTACTATCTTTGAATGAGATAATCAAATTTAAATGCTCATAGTAGCCAACATGATTAGAATTTAAAAAAAAAAGAAAATCTTTTGGAGGAAGGATGAACATAGGGTTGTGTGTATAGAATGCACAAGAGTACAAGAAATAAGTAAAATGTGCTTTTGGAATGAACTTGACACTCATCAGTGGTACCTCCTATTTTTCAAGAATTCACAGAGATAGACCCTGAGAAAGAAAAACTAAGATTTCTCCCAGTCTACTAAACCAAATTCTTTGAACATTTATAAACATAAAATAGACACTAATATGTCACAATGAGTGCTGATGCATCCAATTTGGAGCTCTGTAGAAACATCAAAAGCCTCTACAAGCTTATTGTTGTTGAAGAAGATGATGCAAAGAAATGGAACAAGACAATGATGGTGACAAGTGTATGTATATTGTTTCTATGTAATGTACAAGTGATTCAAAGTCTTTATATAGATCCTTCAAATGCTTGACGACTTCCACAAGTGGATTTTGAATTCAAATGAAGGCAAGATTAGTTGTTGGAGGGAATCAACTCACTTTCCTACAATCTAGGAAAAGTGAAGATCTAGTTTGATCTACTTTTAGTTGATTGATTGATTCATTGATTGCAACTCAACTGTTACACTTATGTGTTCCTTGAGTAGCTATGATGTGAACCTTTTCCCTATACATGGGCACTTTTTACTCTAGTATTGGCTAGAGGTTTTTTCGCCATGTTACCACATACATGATTTACTCATATGTGGTGGTACTTTGTACTTAGGGATATTATTCAACTCTTACTTCAGTTCGGTTCATTGTAAATAGAGAGAGCTATTCGAGCCATCCTCTACTCCGTGTGTCTTGCTGCATTTGTTCTCCTTGTGTGTGCTTCTCCTATGTCTCTCGCACTTCTACACATTCCCAACCGTGATATCAGAGTAGGTTCAGCTCCTTTTTAAGTTTGGATTTTTCATGTTGTAGTGCGTGCACTTTTAATAGTGCATATCAACTTTCGAGCATAGAACAATGAATTTCAGCATCCAAGAAACATTTCCATCAGGTGCGTTGGGGTTTTACCCACATTTTCAAAGCCATTCATGCAGTCAGAATTGCCATCAGAGTGAGGATTTGTGAGCTGAAGTTTTAATATTCATTTTAGCTTTTGTCGAAGTGAAGATTTTTGTCACATTGTTGCTCTTTTCTGAAATGGCGGGCAATAATGACTTGTTTGGCATGCTTGAAGTTGAAGATAAGCTTGATGGGACCAACTATCCGATGTGGTCTTACATGATGAAGCATGTTGTTGTTTCAAAAGAACTTTGGAACATAGTGGTAGATGTAGATTGAAGACCCGCAAGTGCTTCTACTTCATAGTCGACTATCACAAATGGAGTTTCTTCTTCAAGTACAGTGGTTTCTCCTTCTCCACCTACAAAGAAGCAACTTAGATGGGATGGAAAATAACCTCCAGCTCATGCATTGATTGCGCTTTCTGTGAAGCGTCATATAGTTCCACACATTCGGTCATGTTTTACATCAAGAGGCATGGGACACTCTTGCTTCTTCGTATGCCGTGCGTAATGAAAAAGTTTTGCATACTTGAGGAAGCAACTTGAGGATGTATGTATGGCTAAAAATGAGTCAGTGGATTTGTATGTGACACGCATCAAGGACTTGAAAGAGCAATTCGCAAACATAGATGAGATTATTCTAGATGCATCACTCATTTCTACATTGTTGAAAGGATTACTAGAATCTTTTCAAAGATTTGCTACTACACTCAGTTTAGTTGCAAAAGGAAATGCTAACATATATGCATTTGCTGAGGTTGTGTCTCTTCCTTTGCAAGAAGAGCAATCTACAATGAATAGGAGTTGTTTGATTGAGGGAACATAAGCACTTGCTATCTCACAAAAGGGGAAAAGCAAGTATTGTTCAACTTTGGGTTCATTAAAACCAAAGCCTCAACCTTCCTCTTCCACTCATTCATCTAATGCTGCTGATTTGCAAAAGAAGAAGAGATGCAAATATTGTCAGAAGGCTCGACATACTATTGATGACTGTACAAAGCTTGTTAAACGCAATGAAAAGAAGAAGGAATCTGGAATGTCTATTGCTCAAAATTCAGCAAATGTAAAGAATTATGAAGCTAACATGGCTCAAGATTTTTGGGCATGTGTTGTTACATGTCATTATGATGCTTCTTTGCATTCTAAATGTATGGTTGTGAGTGAGGCTGATTCGGATGGTTCTTTGATAATGGTGCTTCAAAGCACATAACATCATGCAAAAGATTTTCTGCCTATCTGAAAGATGCACCCAAAGGAGGACATGTGGTGTGTGCAAACAATGCCTCTTATCATATCATTGGAGTAGGAGAAATTTAGCTTACGTCTGCAATGAAGGTGTGATTTTCTTGAGAAATGCATTGTATGTGCCCGGTATCAAGAAGAACCTAATTTCATTTCCGTTGATTGCCAAAGTTGGACTTCATGTACACTTTGTTGACGATAAGTGTATGGTTCATGATTTCAACAATGGTGATGTTATCGTGATGTGTGGTAGATTATGTAATGGTTTGTATTGCATGGATACATACAAGAGGGCTGCCTCGAATGCCTTGGTTGCTCATACTTCTTCCATGGCAAAAATGGAGCTTTAGGTTGATCACATAAGGTTCTATAAGAGATGTGACCATCAACCAAGTATGTGGGCTTGGTTTTAATTGCTCCAACATTGTCTTGGTTGCAATTAGAAATAAACATACTATTTTGTCTCAATGATATGCTATTTATATTGTCGCATAGAATATTTATAAAGGCATAGATTTTGTGCCAAAGGTATACTACATATATATATAATACTTAGGTATACTAATTATCTCTGAGTAATTTTGTAGGATTGAATAAAACAAAATATCTTTACGTGCATTAATAACAATGTTTTCCTCCACTCATTTTGATTTTTCTTTAAGTATACATTGCATGGGTCAAAGAATGGCAATGCAGACAAAAAGATGTGTCATGTGTTGATATATTTAGGTAGTGATGTGTGTGGACACTCTAGGACTGCCAGGGCACTTTTTTCCCTCTTTAGGAGGTTTTTTTCCCCCGGCTTATATATATGCCTATAGCCCTAATGGGCTACTTATCTTTGTACATTCTCTAGTAATACATTCAATATTGTGTGTTGTGGTCCAAGATTCTTCTTCCTCCTTGTGCTATTCGCGTGCTTTCGTATACATCTAACTCCAACAATTGGTATCAAAGCAGATTGCCGCTTCATCTAGGGCATCGTGGATACCTCTCCGTTTGCAATCTTAGAATTGTACGAATTTTGGTGAGTCTAAATCGCCATCTGAGCTTCTTTCAACCTCTAAATGCACTATCATAGCACTTCTGTAGGCTATTTCATCTTTTTGTGCCAAAGGTATATACCTGTTTAGGTTTGCCTGTATAAGCATCTCGAAGTCTGCTACAGGTCTAGCAGAATTTGTGTGGGCAGTTTTGTACATATTTTTGAGATACAATCACTCTTCTGCATCAAGGTATTTTAGTCACCGACCATGGTTGAAAGCAATGATGTATTCTGTATGTTGGCTATTGAGGATAAGTTGGATGGTACCAACTACCCATTATGGGCTTATATGATACGACATGTATTGGTTGCAAAAGGACTGTGGAACATTGTGCAGGGTGTTGAAAAACATCCTATCACACCTACAACTATTACAACTGCAGGTACTGAAGATGATGCAGAAGATGTCGAAGATGATGATATTTTGCATTTTCCTATTTTTGTTGCTGTTTTTGGTGTGCCTACTATAGATTAAATTCATTAGGATGGCAGAGATGCCCAAGCACATGCATTGATAGCTTTGTCTATCAAATGTGCCATTATTCCTCATATTCGCTCTTGTAGGACAGCAAAGGATGCTTGGGATACACTTACCACATTGTACCAAGCTAGGAATGAGGCTCGTGTTGCTTACCTCCGAAAACAATTGGCGAGTGAGCACATGAATGAAGGTGATTCTATGGACAATTTTATAACAAAGATCAAAGACTTGAAGGAACAATTGATTTTTTGCAGATGAGGTTATACTAGATAGTTCACTTGTGCAGACCATTCCGAATGGTCTTCCTAATTCATATTAGACTTTTGCGTCTACTCTTTGGTTGATGATTAAAGGCAATCCAAATGCCTTGTCTTTTGAGGAGTTAGTCTCCATTTTGTTGCAGGAGGATCAGTCTAGGCAGAACAGGTCCATTATGTGTGTTGCAGATCAAGCTTTCCTAGCTAGTCAGAAGGGCAAAGGAAAATGGAGCTCTTCAACTATTAAGCAGAAATCTGCTAATTCTGCACAATCGAATAGGGAAGACAAAGATGAAAACAAATCAAAAATGCAAAAACTGTTTTGTAAGTATTGTAAAGGAAATGATCATATCATCAAGAACTGTCCAAAATTGGCTGCTAAAGAGGCAAAGAAGAAAGAGGCTCGAATGTTTGTTGCAGAGGCCTCTACACCAAAAATAGAGTCTGCTAATCTTGTGCAAGAAGAAGAATGGGTGTTTAATACTGTTTGCAGTTTTGACCCATCTTCTCATTAGCAGTGCATGTCTTTAGTAGACTCATAGGTTTGGTACCAAAAATAGAGTCTGCTAATCTTGTGCAAGAAGAAGAATGGGTGTTTAATACTGTTTGCAGTTTTGACCCATCTTCTCATTAGCAGTGCATGTCTTTAGTAGACTCATAGGTTTACCTCGCAATGTAGTTTCTTCTCTTCACTAGAGCCTGCCCCTATAGGGAATACTGTTATATGCACCAAGAAATCCTCTTATCCTGCTATGGGACTTGGTAAGATCATTTTGACTACTGCTGATGGTAGCTCTTTCACTTTGTCACATGCTTTGTTTGTGTTAGGGATCAAGAAAAATCTGTTATCAGTTTCTGCATTACCCAAGATTGGCTTGGTTGTGAAATTTGTTGATGACAGGTGTACAGTTCATGATCTATCAAATGGCGATGTGATTATTGCTTCTGGCATTTTATGTCGTGGGTTGTATAAGCTCGTAGACTATGAAAGATCTGTAAATGATTCGGCATGTGCAGTACATGATTCTCAGGCTATGTCAGATGGAAAGCTTTGGCATGCACGCTTTGGTCATCTGAATTTTGCTAGTTTGCTACACCTCTAGAAATCTAAAATGGTGTCCTTTGCCCCAACTTGAGGCACCTGGAAAACATGTTTGTGAAGGCTCTATTTTGGGCAAAATGAAGCATTCGTCCTTTCCAAAAGATGGTTCAGTTCAGGCTACTCAGAAATTGTAGCTTGTACATAGTGATGTCTGTGGTCCTATGCAAACACCTTCTTTTGGAAATTATATTTACTTCATGACTTTCAATGATGTTTTTTCTAGGCATGCATGGGTATATCCATTAAAGGAAAAGTCCGAAGTGTTCATGTGCTTCAAAAAGTTTTTGGTTTTGGATGAAAAACTGTCAACATGTAAAATGGGCACCCTCCATTTTGCTCGAGGGGGGGAATATATGTCTTCTGATTAATGCATTTTTGGCTGAACGTGGGATAAAACACCATTATATGGTGCTGTATACACCTCAACAGAATGGAGTTGCTGAAAAAAAATAAGATTTCACTCATGGAGATGGCGAGGTGTATGGTCAAGAGCCAGGCTTTACCACATACTTTCTAGCTGTCATGTGTGCAACATATGTACTCAACAAGTGTCCCACCAAAGCATTGCAGTCTATCACTCCATATGAGGCTTGGCATGACCGCAAGCCATGTGTTGCTCATCTGTGTGTTTTTGGTTGTTTGGCGTATGCATTAGTGCCTGAACAACATAAAAAAAATTGGATGATAAAGTAGTAAATGTATTTTTGTTGGGTAGAGTTCTGAAAGTAAAGGCTGTCGTCTATATCATCCATAGGCTAAAGGCATTCTCATTAGCCGTGATGTTGTTTTTGTGGAAGATGCTATTCAGCCATTACTTTCATGTAGTAGGGAGACATCTATTAGCTCCAAAGACATGTATGATACTTTGCTGCCTCTTTTTACAGGTGGAGAGTCTAGTGCTGGTCAACCTTGATTGTTTTCCTTATTGGGAAGCTACATAAATTTCATGCAACATTTTAGATGTAAAGTTTGGTGGGCCTCTTACCAAGCTCCTCCTTTGCATGTCCTTGAGCTTTTGTAGGTTGATGTGACCTATTCGTTTGTGCCATAGATCCAAATCTGCTATCCTCTTCTCTCCATATGTGACTTCCATTGAATGGTGTTGGCTAATTTATGTCCATTGTGAACATTCTTCCTTGCTATTTTCCTTTTGCTATGAGCTTGAAACCTGCCCTTCAATCCTCAACAAAACATCCTCTTTCATTGAACCTAACTTGATAGCCTTTTTCTACCATTTGGCCTATTGAAATCAAGTTTTTGGTAATAGTAGCGACATGTAATACCTCTGATAAGCACTTTGCTCTTTGATTTCCTTCCAAATTGATATCGCCCACATCTTGAATGGTACCATACCATACATCTTCACTAGCTTGAGTTGTATCTTCACCATACCTCATGGCAAGTAAATAATCATTCCCTTGGCTGGATGATGTGTTTGCATAATTACCTTGCCGTCTATAATTGTTGTTGTTGTTGCTTTGATTCCCTTGTCTTTGAGCTCTATGATAGCATTCATTTGCAAAATGACTGGGCTTATTGCATACAAAGCATCCATTTGAAGTGGGTTGTCCTCTTCCACCAAATCCTGCACCTCTTCCTCTATTTGTGGCTCTTCCACCTCTTTGACCTGCATTTTCTTGTTGTCCTTGAGCTCCTTAATTTCTTTGATATCTTCCTCTTCCCCTTGTAGCACCTCGGCTGTGTCTTCCTCTTCCTCTACCTACATACAACAATTGCCCTTGGCTATTCTTGACATTATGACCACCAATGTTCATCTCCTCTGTCACCATGAGAGTGATTAGTTGATAAAAATCAGGAAGAGAGTCCCTTACATGCACTAAAGTTGTGAAAGCCCTCCATTTTTCATCATCCCTAACTCCATTAAGGGTGTGGGCGACAAGACCGTCATCATCTAGGGCAGAAGCGATTGACCCTAGTGCATTTGCAAGCTCTTTAGCCTTTAATATGTAATCATTAGCACCTTGAGAGGGGTTTTTCCTAAGATTATTTAGCTCATTCTTGAGCTGAATTTTTCTAGCTTTTGTGGAGGTTGAGTACAATCTCTCCGAGCACTCCCACACCTTCTTCAATGTATCCAAATCTTGAATATGCCCTACCATAGAGTTGCTAATATGCTGAGATAAAATGAAAATGACCCTTTTGTCCCTTTCATCCCACTCTCTTACTGCTCTTCTTTGGTCATTAGTTGGATTTACCTCCTTGTTGCAGAGCTAAAGAGCGCACAAAGCAGAGAAAAAGACGGGCCCCAAAATTTTTCCGATTTGGACATCATATTTTTGTATCATAATCATTCTTGTAATATATTTTCCGTTGTAAAGGCACTAGAGGAGTCCTCTAGATGCATCCCCACAGAAGATTAGAAGCTTACCCATGTAAAATAGTAGAAATTTAGTCTTTTAGTGAATAAAGTGCCGGTCTCTTGTGTGAAAGGACCATTTTTAGGGCACTAGTATATAAGTCAAATGTGACTCTTTGTAAAGAACTTTTTGCCATTGTGAGAATAGAGAGCACAGAAATTCGAATTTGTGTCTTCTTCCCTCCTTATCGTCTTCTTCATGAGCTTGTATGCATGTGTATTGCTTGGAAAGAATGCTTGTGAGTGTTGTCTATCCATGAAAGTGTTTCTTTGCTGTAGGTAAGGTGTGTGCGAAGTGTAGGAAGTGCTGAAGTGTAGGAAAGTATTCCCGCGACTCAGTATTTTGCCCATAACTTGAAGTAGGAGCGTCAGAATTGAGTGAAACCACTGCCATTGGATGCGTCTTCTCGAGAGCTTCGAAACACATATGCTATTTGCTATATTTGAAGTTTGGAGCTGGGAGAAAAGTCCAAAATACTGACGGCTGCTGCACCAAGTATCGTTTCGCCTTGATCAACAGTTGGAGCTTGTTTGGATAAGTCTTTGCCTCATTTACATTCTTTGAGTAGTTACCTTGCATTGACCATTACATGATTGCATGTCTTCATACACTCGGCTAGGTTTGTATACTCTTTGGATTGATATTTAAAAGCGTGTATCCCCACTATATGCACTTGTGAGGGGATTGAGGTATAGTCTCTTTCTCCGCAAGTCCCTAAGTTGGTGCTTAGGTCAACACACTTTTTGGCGCCGTTGCCGGGGAGTGACGAATCAAACCGAGGCATTCGTGTGATGGTAAGTAGCTTTTCGCATTGAAGTAAGTGGAGGAGTGGAAATCTTCTCTTCTTTGGTAAGTCATTTTCAGCCGCACTTGCTACTTCTCATTCTTGGAGTGTGTGTAGTGAGTTGTTAGTTTAGGGAAGTGAGTAGAAGGAGTAGAGTAGGAGTGATTAGAGAGTGGACCAAGTCATCAGGGTAGAGTTTAGTTTTGTTCAGAAAAGTTTCCTTTTTGTAAGCAAGAAAATCCCAAGTATAAAAGCCAAAAAGAGTCATTTTGAAAATCACTTGTTTTTGAGCAAGTATCGTGAGAGAGACTGTCGAGTATCGTGTGCTGCGCCAGAGATCGTGAGAGAGCAAAAGGGCAAGCTGGGGTTGCACAGAGCTAGGGGAAGTGACAAAGAGCTCACAGGAGTTACCAAGGTGAGCTAGCCCACCATTTTAATCCAAATTTCTCAAGCAAATCAAGTTAGGAAAGAAAAACGATCTGCGCCAGGTATCGTCTGAGGGCTACAGGGGGTAAAAAGGTGTGTTTTGTTGGATACAGAGAGTGAGGAGAGGAGAGAGGAGCTAGGAGATCAAGGGGTTCAAACCAAATCTTAAAAAATCTTTCTTAAAAATTGTCTAAGGGTCAAGTATCGTCTTACTCCCGCGGTCGAGTATCGCGATACTTATCAAGTATCGTTTTGCTCCTGTGGTCGAGTATCGCGATATTTCCCATCGATCGTGTATCGTTTCATACCGATCGCGATACTTAGTCAGAGATCGTTTGCCAGCGATCGTCTATCGAGTATCGTGGATCGTGTATCGTTTCGTGCCGGTCACGAAACTTGAGAAGTATCGTTTGGTCAAAGATCGCGATACCTGATAAGTATCGTGCATCGTTTTGCCAGCGATCGTTTATGGGAGATCAAGTATCGTTGTGCTCAAGTATCGTGTATCGCTTCTCAGAGATCGCGATACTTGCTGCCGATCGTGTATCGTTTGACTGAAGTATCGTTTGGTTCAAATATCGTGTATCGTCTGATCTTCAGAGATCGCGATATTTACGAGATATCGTGTATCGTCGATCGTTTCAGTTCAGAGATCGTGTATCGTGGATCTCAGGTATCGTATATCGTGTCTAGCCAAGTATCGTTTGGCCCAGAGATCGCTTAGATCAAAGATCGCGATACTTCCCACATATCGAGTATCGTCTATTCCAAGTATCGTGTATCACCTGTGACCAAGTATCGTGTATCGTTTGCCTTCAAGTATCGGTATCCTTTCTTCCAAGTATCGGTATCGTTTGGCAAGTATCGCGATATTTGTCAGAGATTGTGTATCGGCTGAACACAGATCGTGTATCGTGGATTTTTGGTAACAAGTATCGTGATTGTAGAAAATTCTTCTTCAGTTATTTCTTTCCAACCCTAGTCTTCTAGACATTTTTGACCTGTAGTGAAGAGTGCCTAAGACCCAAGGGTACCAAAGACTGATTAGAGTTTAGAAGTGGATGAACCTGAGATCCGGAAGAACCCTAGGAAGCCGAAGAAGCGTAATTTCTTCCGTAGGTAGTGTGGCAGAGCCAAGTAACCGTTCACATTACTCGGAGACCTCCAGTGAGTCAGAAGGAGAAATTCCCATGGCTTCAGAGGATATGCAAAACACAGTACCCATGATTGGCATGATGTCAATCATCGAGGGAGAATACAGAACCTCCTTGGAGTATGTGAACACCAACCACAATGAGATCCCTATCTATTTGGATGGTCTAAACAGATCAGTGGCCAGACTGAAGAAGGCTTCAGAGGCTTACATAGTGCCTAGACCAGCAGTCAAATACGTAGGAGGTTTTTACATGGACAAACAAGATATTCAATACGTGGTCACAGAACACCCGGAAAACATTAATGAGCATGGTGAAGAAAATAATGCTTCAAGCTTAAATGGAGGTGGAAACGAAGAGCAAGTAACCACTCCTAGAGGGAGATCTACGATTACTAAAATTTGGAGAGGAGACCTGATTCCCCAGGATGACACTCTAATAGATGTGTATCTGATCAATGGGATGGAGCATCTGCTTAGGGCCCATTCCTCTATATGGGAAGCTGCTCCTAATCCAGTTACCATCTATGAGTTACAAGATCCTGAGTTCCCCACCATCATCACATATTTGGATAAACATCAGAGAAGATATTGGCCATTAACAGAATTAGAAAGAGCTGAGTTGAAATATCAGAATATCCCAGTGTTTCCCCCTAGGGACGAAGCCACTACTTCACGAAACCCACTTGGAACATCCCAGAATGATTCATATCAACAGTCGGGACAAACACAACAAACACAACAAACCCAGATCCCAGTCAGACCACATGTGCAATTTGCAATGCCTGCAATTAACCCTAATTACCGGCCTCAACCAGCTATTGACCCAAGACATGGAGTTCATGCTCCAGTCAGACCACAGGTAGTAAGAGGACCAGGCATACCAATAGGAAGACCAATTTTCCCAGTGATGCCTAGACAACCTGAAGCAGGAAGACGACTAAGGCCGATCCAAGTTGCCAAGTGCATGAGAAATCACTATGATGGCTCTAGTGAACCTTACAATCATATAGCAGAATTTAAACAAGTAGTTAGAGCCGAGCAGGTAGAAGACTTTTTGATTCAATATGAGTCCTTTGGCCTTACCTTGTCAGACACAGCATTGGCATGGTTTCAGCCATTAGACCCGAATACCTTTCGGAACATGGAGCAGAAGACTTGAAAATACCTCAAGGTAGTTTGAAAAGCGAAGAGTCAGCCAGTAGCACATCAAACCCTAAAAACAATGTGGAGGAAATAGCAGATTTGGTAGCAAAAAAACTGAATGTTCGAGGACAGAGGAATTATCCCACTAATCCTATGAGACTGCCTATGCTTAGAAGATGTATGCAATGCGGAGGTGATCATCCTTCTCATTTGTGTGCTAGGGGAGTAGTCCCACCACCTGCCTATGCTCATCATAGACCCTCTGTCCCCGGACCTCTACAATATTGCAGTATAGAGCAGAGGTATACAAACCATAGCACAGAGAATTGCCCTTACAATAGGCAAGCAAGACCTGCACAACAATACATGAGACCGTATGGATATCCCCAAAGAGATCAAGGAGGTGAAGCCTTTAGATATCCCACTTATCAGCCGCAGGCCCCAGCACCACGACCATACGCATATCAGGGATACACGCAACCACAGCCAGTATTAGGACAACAACCGCCTCACCCTCAGAACGTTGTCCCAGTCAAGATTGCACAACCAGAAGAAAACCTAGAGAGAGCTATTGTGCCAGCCACACCTTAGACTAGTAGTGAACCCTATGGCTCATTTTATGATCCTAGTCAAGGAACATACTCTAATTATGAAAGCTCTATGATAGAGAATGGACAACTGTACTACCCATATGCCTATGACATGGAAGTACCGGATAGTTCATACGGATACGAGCAGGAATATGTCCCAATAATGTACACAGCTCCTAGAGCAACCGTGCCACCTCGACCAATGAACAGACCGCCTGTACCCAGAGGACCGTGTTACAGATGTGGAGGTGACCACTATATCAGAGAATGCACATTGCCAAACCCACCACCACCACAACGAGTCTGGGAAGGCTACTGTAGCGATTGTGGTAAGGAACACCTTTTCAGAGATTGTCCTAAGAACCCCAACAAAGTCACATCTAACGTGCAGATTAATGTGATAGAAGTGATTGAATCATCAGGGAGCGATAAAGAGTACACAGTACCTTTAAAAGCAATAACGAGAGCAAAAGCCAGAGAGCCCCTTATAAAACAGATGAGAACAATCAAAGTGACAAAGAGAGGGATACACCCATCCCTCAAAGAGTTGAAGACTCCGAAGAACCAAAGAAAAGTATTGCCAGTAAAAGGTCACAAAAATGGAAGCACCGAAGAGAGAGATTAAAAGAAAAGAAGCTATTACAGAGGAAGGAAAGAGAGGGAAACGAACAACAACCAAAAGAAGAACCGAAGAGGGAAGAAGGGAACAAAAATGAAAAGTATCAGAAGGAGGAGGTAGTATCAGTATTAGCAGACCCAATGCCTGAAGAATTAGCCATGTGGATTCAGGCATACAAGGCGAGAATAAGAGCAGGACCTACCATAGAGCAACACGAGAGAGAATATCCAAGAGGCGACTTAGAAAAAGAAAGGTTAGAAATTTGCAAGAAATTGATAGAAGTTGCACAACAAACCTTAGAAAAACCCGCATCGCCTTTACCAAATACCCGGATTTCTGAAGGAGAATTCCAAGAGTGCCTAAACACTCAGGAAAAGCCTGAAGTAAATAGACCTCAGAATGATGAATTTGGTGTTGAGAGAAAGGAAGGATCCATAGTTCCCGAAGTAGAAGGAGACTGGACTAAGGATCTATGGGCACGAGTTCAAGAGGACAAATGGAAGAAGGTGGAAGGAATGGGACCGCCCTTTGAAGAATTAGAAGCAGAAAATGAAATAGAGGGTTCAATACCTGAACTAAATTCAGAAGAAATTTTTCCAATGGATGCAAGTGACAAGGAAGAAGAGGATGTAAAGGAACTGCCCAACTACACCGGGGAGTACGAGCACAATTCAGAATTGTATCGCATTCCATCAATAAGGAGACGGGAAACGAACCCATCAATCCAAACATCAGAGATCATACAACGCCTTAGAGAGGTAAAAATCCCATGTACCCTAACATTCGAAGAACTGTTAAAGGTAAAACCACATTTAAAAGAGAAATTAATCAATCAATGGGAAGTCAAGGAGGAAAAGAAAGAGATAGCTGACGAAGTAAACACAGTGAGAATTCCAGTGGATAAAGTAGGAGACTTTAGTGAAGGAGATGAAGGAAATACATGCCTTCCAATCACCTATAGGGGTTACACTACCAAAGCCATACTAGATTCAGGAGCTGGTGTTGGCATTGCTACCAAAGAAATTTGGGAGAAATGGGGACAACCAGCATTAAGACCAACACGCATGAAAATACAAATGGCAGATGGACATACGAAAAGACCCTTAGGATTGTTGGAACGTGTAGTCTTCACCACGTGTGGAGTGGAATTTGAACACACTTTAGCAATATGTCACTTCGAAAGGCCAAGCAATTATGAAATGATCTTGGGAAGGCCTTTCATGAGACAGCTAAAGGTCGTACAAGATTGGGGAAAAGATGCAGTTTACCTACAACACGCAGGAACCACCACTAGGATAAACCTACATACGTACACGTATCAAGATGTGCCACCTCTACAATGGAATCAAATCCATAAAGAGGAAGACGATCAATCGATTCATAGTGCAGGTTCTAGTGATCAATCCTGGATGAACGAGGACACTCATCTGTGGATATGTCAAGCTGCAAAGAAGGAAGAGGAGAGAAGAAAAGGATGGCCGCAGAAACAAGGAATAGTGAGATCTGTACAAGATCCAGCTTATATACCACAAGTATTTCCGGATGAAGAATTTGAACCTCACGGTTGGATGGAAATCTTAGCTACCCTCGATGTCTGTGTAAACGAAGAAGTAGTGACCATGAACGAATGTATCGATGAGGAGGGTTATGATGTTAGCCTGTATATGGTAGTCCTTCAGGAGGCAGAAGAAGGAGAAGTGATCAAGAAAGACTTGAAGGAGGACTACGAAAGCATTGAAATGGAACCTGAACCCATGGATCTAGGGATTAGTACCACCAACATAAATATCACTGCTAATGAAAAACATAAGGAACTCACACAAAAAGGAGAATTAGAAGTTGAGAGGGAATTAGAAGATGAAGAAAACAAACCCCAAGACCAATTTGAGGTACCAGCCCATTTTAAAAAATATGAAGTGGAGGAGAGGAAAATTGCTATTCAAATGCCTAAAAGGGAAGCACAGCCTGGAATAGCATATGATAATAAGGAGCAAACCAAAAAGATAGTTGTAACTATGGAAGGAGGAGAGGAACGATGCACCTTCATAGGACAGGATGTCTCATTAGAAGAAGAACAAGAGTTAATTCGACTCATAAGAGAATACCGGGATGTCTTTGCTTGGACTTATAAGGACTTGAAAGGAGTAGATCCATCTATATGTGCACATAGAATCCCCATGACATCCGAAGCCAAACCTTCGAAACAGAGACCATATACTTATAATGATGTGTATTCAGCCAAGATAAAAGAAGAAATAGATAAGTTATTAGATGCTGGATTCATCTATGAAATTGAGCACACGGAATGGGTGTCACCCTTGGTGGTTGTACCAAAAAAGAATGGAAAGTTAAGAGTGTGCATCAATTTGGAAAAAGTGAACGCCGCAACCATAAGGGATAGCTATCCCTTACCAATCACTGATCATCTCTTGGAAAGGGTAGCAGGGAAGGAAGTTTATAGTTTTCTGGATGGCTTTTCAGGGTATAATCAGGTAGCCATTGCTCCTCAGGACCAACATAAAACAACGTTCGCAACTGAATGGGGAGTATACGCCTTTAGAGTCATGCCTTTTGGTTTAACGAATGCCCCAGCTACTTTCCAAAGATTGATGTGTCATGTGTTCAAGGAATTTCTGAGAAAAAGTATGGAGGTATACGTGGACGATCTTTGTACATATTCAGCTATACGATCAGAGCACATCCCTGAACTAGAAAAGATTTTTGCTAAATGTCGACAATATCGAGTATGCCTCAATCCTGAAAAATGTGTCTTCATGGTTCGACAAGGAAAAATCTTAGGACATATTGTCTCTAAGAATGGGATTTCAACAAATGAAGACAAAATCAAAGTAATTTTGGATTTACCAAGACCAAAGACTGCTAAAGAAGTTCAAGCATTTATGGGACATTGTGGTTACTATCGAAGATTCATACATATGTACGCCATAATTGCTAGACCTCTTTATGCATTATTGAGTCTGTTCAAATGGACCGAAGAATGCGAAAAAGCTTTTAATGAGTTAAAGAATCGATTGAGTTCAGCACCCATCCTTCGAGTCCCCAACTGGAATAAACCATTTCACATTCATGTGGATGCTTCCAAGTTTGCCATTGGTTGCATCTTAGCTCAACCAGCTGACACAGGAAAATTAGACCACCCGATAGCCTATGCCAGTAGACAGTTAAATCAAGCGGAACAAAATTATACTACCACGGAAAGAGAAGGCCTAGGGATGGTATACGCTGTCAAAAAATTCAGACATTACCTGCTGGCAAACAAATTCAAATTCTTCATTGATCATCAAGCCCTATTGTACTTAGTCAACAAGCCTTGTAATACAGGACGACTAGTACGATGGTTTTTATTGCTAATGGAATTTGATTTTGAGGTAATAGTCAAGAAGGGAAACACCCACATAAGAGCAGACCACTTATCTCGAATGACTCATGGAGAACCACCCATAGGAGTACCCGATGACCTGCCAGACACTTATCTTTTTAACCTGGAAGTATGTCCTCAATGGGCAGAAAAATTGATCCCTATACTTACACATGGACCTAAAGATGGGATCACACCAAACCAAACGCAAGATCTCTGGAGGACTAAAAACCTTCACATCATTGCGGGAAGTTTGTACCACCAGGATTCAAGCGGATTACTGATGAGATGTGTGGAAGAAGAGGAACAAGAAATGTGGCTTCAGAAAGCACACATAAATCAATGGAACACTCATTTGAATGCAAATGGAACGTGGCAAACACTCAAGAGATTTGGCATATATTGGCCAACCATGCAACGAGATGCACATAACTGTGTGTCAACCTGTCAAACCTGTCAAGAACAAATCCCAGAAGAGAATTCTACCTTATGCTATTCTACAATAGCACCAAGATGGAGTATGCCTCTAGTAAAGTTCTTGAAGACTCAAGAATACCCTGATGGAGCTACCTTAGCAAGGAAGCGTGCTCTTGAAGAACAGAGTAAAGATTATGCCAGCATAGGAAAACAACTCTTTAAACGCGGGAAAGATAACCAATTAAGAATGTGCATTCATGAAAATGAATATCTCTCTGTCTTAGAGATGGCCCATACAGGAGCTGCAGGAGGACACTTCTCTGCAGACAAAACAGCAAAAATGATCCTCTTTGCTGGAATGTGGTGGCCAACTCTACATCAAGACTCCATAACATATGTGCAACGGTGTGATACTTGTCAACGAACGAAATATCCTATTAGAAGAGATGAGATGCCACTTAGACCCATGATGAGTGCTAGAGCTTTTACGAAATGGGGAATAGACTTTATAGGACCTATTAGCCCACCAGCAAAAGGGTCACATGCCGAATACATAATTGTAGCCACAGATTACCTGACCAAATGGGTTGAAGCAAAAGCAACAAAGAAAAATGACGCAAGAACTACAGCCAAGTTTCTCTTCGAGAACGTCTTCACTAGATTTGGACTACCTATAGAGATTGTGAGTGATAGAGGTACGCACTTTGTTAATGAAGTGATAGAAGCCTTATTGAATGAATTCTTGGTAATTCATAAGAAATCTGCCCCTTATCACCCACAAGCAAATGGATAAGCAGAAAGTTCAAATAAAATCTTGTGTATTGTTCTCACCAAAATCGTTAACAACGGTAGATCAGATTGGGATAAGCAGTTACACCATGCTTTATGGGCATTCCGAGTAGCCTATAAAACTGCAATAGGCACTACTCCTTTTAACTTAGTGTATGGACAAAATGCTATTTTGCCAATTGATTTCTTGATTCCCACTCTTAGAGTAGCAACTACTTACGAGTGGACAGGACATGAATTATCAACCCAATTGGACCAAATAGAAAAGCTTCATGAAACTAGGTTACAAGCAGTAGCAGGTATTTATGCTGCTAAAAGACGACAAAAAGCCTATTTTGATGCGCATATCAAGGACAAAAAATTGAAGGAAGGAGATTTAGTTTTGGTATACACTTTGAAACAACATGCTAAGAAATTGCAAAAGAGAGGATATGGTCCATTAATCATTAATCGTATATCTACAAGTGGAGCCATCAGCTTAGCGACCTTAGATGGAGACGTGTTACCAAACTACATCAGTGGGTGTAGAGTGAAAAAATACCTAGAACCATTAACAGAAGAAACTATGTCTCGATTAATCAAAGGTAAGAATAGACGCTTAGAAGAGGAAAGAATACGAGAAGAAGCGAGACAAGAAGCATTGGAAAGGATAAAGAAACGAAAAGAGTGGATGAGAGAGCGAGATGAAAGATATCGTCTAGGCGAAGAACTCATCCCGATGGCTAATTTTAGAGCCACTCAAAACCTAGGATCGCAAAGAACACAACCATATCTAAATTTGGGAGCCGGAAAAACGGAGTATCACTTGGTAAATGCTCTTATTGACACAGGAGAAGCTGTAAGCTGCATTAAGTTTTCTTTGACCCAAAAACTCAAGGAAACAATACGCCCCTCAATGGCCCAGTTGATAGGAATAGGAGGAACAATCACTCAATGCATAGGTGAGATCACCTTACCGTTGCATCTTGGTAATAACACTATGGAACAAAAGCTGTTAGTGTGTCATGACCAAGATTTACTTGAAGAAGTAGTGTTAGGTCAAGACTGGATTTACGAATACGAGGTGACCATTCAATTGGCGTTAGGATATATCTCAGCCAGGATAGGACATCGTGAAGTATTCAGTCTGCTAGACGAGCGACCATTAAAATCTGTGAGCATAGAGCAAACAGTTCATTCTAATGAACAAAGTCCTGAATGTATGATCACTAGCACTATAGAGACACCTTCATCGAGTACTATATGTGCGGACACATTGAATTCTGCTTGCACACCTTGTTCTAGTCTAGCAAGTCTTGAGAGTATCAGTCAAACTGAAATCAACCTCACTGAAACACCATGCATTAGAGAGACTAAGCCTCAGAGTGATTCAAAATCTGTACCCATTAAAATATGTCCTATCCCCTACTCAAATCAAGCATGGATAAAGAAAGACCAAGTAGAGGAGTATTATCGTCGACAGAAGCACAACCGACATCAAAATGAACAATCAAAAGAGAAATCAAGTCAGTCTGAACAACGAAGTCATCGACACGTTGCTACAATTTGGATTCCAAAGAAAGTCGTAGCTACTCAACGAGAGCGATCGCAAATATGGGTTCCGAAGTCTTGCATTCCAAGGAAAATAAACCGAAAGGATGATCCCCAAAACAAGAAGAACCACTGCAATCCACAGGCAAAACAACCACAAATAAAGAGTTACTGGAGAAAAAAGGAGTCTGCAAGGGCAACCCGACCCTCGCCGAAATTCACGAAGCAGACCAAGCAGACCTACAACAAGAAGAAAAGAGCCACTTTCAGTGGAAGAGGGCAACATACAACAAAGCCCAGCACAATGAAGCAAATCTGGATACCGAAAGACAAATTGGACGGCATGCATACGCCAACTACTTCCAATTGCACACATATGGAGTTGTCGAGATCCCAAGTATGCATGATAGGGCCATATTACAAGGCCAAGCATTCGGCACATCCTTCTTCTATTTCAGGATAGTCAAGCACATTTTCCTAATGGGGAAATAGGAGAGCACTTGTACATATGTTAAGAAAATACTCCAAAAAATTTAATAACGGCTTCGGCTATGAACTAACTTTTCTGTTTTTCTTTTCAGCAGAAAATATAAAAATACATAAAAGTGAGAAAAATCCAGGTATTACCTTTCTCACACACACGGGAAAGGGACGACACCATTCACTCGGAGCAACATCGAACTTATAACCAACATATAGAGGAGGATTTCTGAGAACATATGGATACTAATTCATACTCTATATTGAGTGCAGATGGCTTCCACTGGTTCCGAATCTACACAGCAAGAAGAGGTGCAACTTCTTCCATTAGAATCAGTAACAAAAGCAAGAGGTCACTGGTTCAGAGATGATCAACCAGTGGCATATCTTATCTTCATGGCAACTAGCAACTATCAAGATAATGGATACAGATCATTACTTTCCAATCATGTCACAAGATTTCAAAATAATAATACAAGGATTGCCTCATATTGAAGATGTATGGACACAAGCCGGCCTAGAGGCATTTCTCAAATTGCCTATATATGTGCCAGACTTCCAGAGGTGTGCACAGGTGATGAATACCATGCAGCCTGCCGCCACAAAAATATCAATTCCAGAAGCCCGAGTATTGGATAAAGTAGGGACATGGACGACCATCCAATTCACACATGAGTTGATTAACAAAGCTTTTGGATGGAATCAAGCAGGCATTACTAGCGTGAAAGAAGAATGCCATGATCCCAAGAAGAGATCATTCTTGGAGATAAACAGAATTGACATAGAAGATGCTGTACGATTGGTGCATCAACACTTTTGTTTCCCAAGCATGCACAGGTATACAGCTCCATAGAAGATAGTAGTCCAATTATTATCACATGCCATGAGGCAAATTGAAAACAAAATCAATCTAACAGGGTATGTCCAAGAAAGATTGTTTGAAGCACAAAAGAAGTGGGGGCAAAAGAAGTTTTTGAATGGCAGTTCAGCTCTTACATTGTTGATTTATGAAGCTTTAGAAATGAAGAATTGTTTGAGAGAGATGCCAACCTCGGAAGGACTAGCAAGATACGTAAAATCAGCTACGATCCCTAAGAAGAAGAAAGCAGTAGCTATGGTGGAAGAAGCTGGAACCAGCACACAGAAACCCATGAGGGGTACGAAGCGTTTACGGGAAGAGGAAGCCCAAGCTACACCACAATCAAAGAGAACGCATCTCTTACCGAAGATCACGACCGCACAAGTGCCTATTACCAAGAGAGATCTGTCCGCTACCCTCGAAGAGACACATCAGTATATGCAAGGGCAGATCAATTTGAACGTTCAAGGACATCATTATAGACAAGCTAGTCAAGAGAAGACACAACGGAATCCAGAGCAAACACCAAAACAAGCTGGAAGATACAAAGAGCTGGGTATTGATGATTCTAGTACCAACACGGAATCCAGCCCTGAAAAAGATACATTAGATACTGATATACGGACAAAAACACACGAAGATGAATGGAACGAGATAGATCAAGTGGAAGGGACGCCACAAAATCAGGGAGAAAAGGAAAAGAAAGTCGAAGAATCTATGGAACCGGAGCACGTCATTCAATTGAATGACACTACAAAAATAAGCATCAGGGAAGATACAACCACTGGTATTACACATGTAAAACAACCTATTAAAGAGGAAGATCAAACTCCAGTGAGTAAGGAAACGAAGGAGCTCAAACACCAAGAACAGACTGTGATCGAGGTGCCTGATGACACACCTCAGGGAAATAAAGAAGACATGGGGGCTGAGCCAAGGATCCAGCTTCAGATTAGGCAGCCCCATGACACTACATGACACATTGCACAAGGAAAAGACGTCAATACCGGAGAAGAGCCGGCAATACCAAAAACATGGCTTAACGTGGATGTTATGCAGTTAAAACCTGTAGTAAAGAAGATGATTCAAACAGCCATGGACACTCAACAACAGATGATGGACATAGATGCCGAGTATGATCAAGCAAGAAGAGAAAAGAATCAGTTTCAAATCATGAGTGAACAGCTATCGGCACAATTGATTGCAGCACAAAAAGAATTAGCAAACAAAAGTACTGAGGTGTTGGCAATCAAGACACAACATGAAGAATCCGCTGCTCAGAATCAACAGCTGCATACACAACTAACCGAGTTGCAAAGATTACACGAAGCAAGCGAGGCTGAGAAAGAGAAAATGAAGATGCGAAGCATGCTATTAGAGCAACAACTCAAGCTATATCTGGAAGAGAACGACAGCCTACGCAACAGAAATAAAGATTTGATGAAGTCTTTATTATATGATCAACCACTCATACAACAGGAATCCACAAAAACCAAAGATCAAGAATTACGGGATCAGATCGCGAAAAATGAAGAGCTGCTAAAGCAAGAACAAGCCCAGATAGAAGAATGGAAGAACAGATATGCCAATGAAACCAGTGAACTGAAGCGTCAATTACAAAAGGTGAATGCCAAACTGGTTCAAAGCTACAGTGAAAACATGGATCATGTAGCTGACATAGGTAAAGAACTATTGGCAACTAAAGAAGCACTCGGAGAAGCCATGCAAACGATAAAAGAAAAAGATGAATGCATAGAACAGCTGAAGAATCAGAAGAAAGACAAAGAACAGATCGGGACATCAGTAGTGCCAGAAAAGGAAAATCCTACTGACGAGGTAGAGGTAAGCCCTCTATCTCACCCGATCTATGATTCTCCAATACGTGAGTAGGTGGCGGATATACATGATGACCATCCTATGCCATATACTGCAGAAATAAGTCAGAAGGAACGGGCACTAGTGGTGTCCCGATTAACAGAAAATTTTGAAAATGAAGTGGTCAAAGTCATGAAGGAGGCCAAGATAAAAGGTAAAGACCTGGACAAAATCATGAAGCCCTTCAATATTCCCTATGGACTCTTGAAAGAAAGACCAGACGTTATATAATGAAGATTACACACACGAGTCCAGATGAGCAGCTTAACTTCAAACATGATACATTCGCATACACTCAAGAAGAGTTTGAAGCTGCACAACCAGTGTGGCGGAGAAAATTTTTGGAGAAACATCCCACACTACGAGTGCATTGGCAAGCAGCGCCATATGCATTCCAGGTAAACCCTTCATTTTGTCCACTACCACGCAGAAGGGATACCAGGGAATTTTTGGATCTACAAAGAAACGGTACTATCAATAAGCAGTGGCTCAATTTTCCTCTACTTCCGAGCCCGCCACATAATTATTTGCCAACGGAGGATTACATGATAAAAACCATAGAATTTTGGCTACAAAATTACGCAACAATACCTGATTTAGCTGTAAAAATGACCAACAAAATACTTAGCATGATCCTCACAGTTTTGAAGGTATTCAAGCACGCGGCATACACATTTTTGAACTTCATAGGCATTAATCAGGGCACGGAGATCCTCATTTTTGACCTGTCAGTTATGCCTAGCCGCCCAACAATAATGGCTTATTATTCTAGAATTATGTTTTTGCCAAGTGTATATATGCAAACCTTCGAAGAGACTTTCTTTACAGGATTTTTTGAGATAGATTCTGAGATTGTTTTGAAGATGTCAGCCAATTTAAATGCCAGATTAGTGGCATACAAACTCAGCTTCTTCGCAGATCATAGACAGCCACCCAATGACGGTGTGAAGGCAGAACAATGGAAGCAACTCATGATACGTGAAGCCAATCAGCTGAATGATACAGAGCAAAGAGTTTATCAAACATATGCCCGTCGCTTATCAAAGCCTGTTGGGGACGACAGAGTCCAGGAGGGGGGCAGTGTTGAGGGAGAATCGAGTAAGAAGAAGAAAAGAAGAAGACAACGAAAGAAGCAGCTTCATTAGAAAGCAATATCCGAAGATATATCTCTGCAGGAAGCCCCGCAGGGGCGCATTACCCATCTCTGCACAGAGCCCCGCAGGGGTACGCATCAGGCAAAAGAAGTAAACAGCCTCAAAGTAATACAACAGGGTCCGATGTGTGCAACCAGGACAAATCAGAGGACCAAAAGTTATAAAGGGGTAGAGGCTGAAAAGTTTAAGAGGGTGACTAAGAACAGCACATTCCTAGTCACTGGTGGCGTGCGTGGCAACCCAAGTCAACAGGCAAGACAAGTGCAACAGGCTCTCGAGTAGTAGAGCTTGAATCAAGAAGGCCATCGAATCTGCATGTCTGTTTAACTGCAGACAACACTGACCAAGGGGAGCGTGCGAAGAAAAGCAGAGCGCCTCTAAAACGTAATGCAAGATCAAGAATCAGGCAACACTGACCACTGGACGCGTGCGCGAAGCAAAGTCTGTCAAGGGACGACAGAGACGAAGAGGTGGAGAGTGTTGCAGAGCTAAAGAGCGCACAAAGCAGAGAAAAAGACGGGCCCCAAAATTTTTCCGATTTGGACATCATATTTTTGTATCATAATCATTCTTGTAATATATTTTCCATTGTAAAGGCACTAGAGGAGTCCTCTAGATGCATCCCCACAGAAGATTAGAAGCTTACCCATGTAAAATAGTAGAAATTTAGTCTTTTAGTGAATAAAGTGCCGGTCTCTTGTGTGAAAGGACCATTTTTAGGGCACTAGTATATAAGTCAAATGTGACTCTTGGTAAAGAACTTTTTGCCATTGTGAGAATAGAGAGCACAGAAATTCGAATTTGTGTCTTCTTCCCTCCTTATCGTCTTCTTCGTGAGCTTGTATGCATGTGTATTGCTTGGAAAGAATGCTTGTGAGTGTTGTCTATCCATGAAAGTGTTTCTTTGCTGTAGGTAAGGTGTGTGCGAAGTGTAGGAAGTGCTGAAGTGTAGGAAAGTATGCCCGTGACTCAGTATTTTGCCCATAACTTGAAGTAGGAGTGTCAGAATTGAGTGAAACCACTGCCATTGGATGCGTCTTCTCGAGAGCTTCGAAACGCATATGCTATTTGCTATATTTGGAGTTTGGAGCTGGGAGAAAAGTCCAAAATACTGACGGCTGCTCCACCAAGTATCGTTTCGCCTTGACCAACAGTTGGAGCTTGTTTGGATAAGTCTTTGCCTCATTTACATTCTTTGAGTAGTTCCCTTGCATTGACCATTACATGATTGCATGTCTTCATACACTCGGTTAGGTTTGTATACTCTTTGGATTGATATTTAAAAGCGTGTATCCCCACTATATGCACTTGTGAGGGGATTGAGGTATAGTCTCTTTCTCCGCAAGTCCCTAAGTTGGTGCTTAGGTCAACACTCCTCTATGTAGGATTTTGGCTCTCCACTACTCACAAGTCCCCCCACAAACCTTTCCCCATCAAAAAATTGCTTATTCTAAATCGCCATGGTTGGTAGTTTCCTTTCTCGAGCTTCTGAATTTGAGTATTCAGATAAGCCATGATGCCTCCTAGCTCTTTTGAACCTCCCCCTTGATGTAATGAAGTTAAAAAAGATGGCTTTTACCTCAAAAAATAGAGCTACTCCTATTTATGAAGCTTCGTCTTTGATTTGATGATGTATTTGCTTCCCCTTGTTGATGTGCCGGTTCTTTGCTTCCTTCCTTCAAACTTTGATGAAGTCTTTACTTAACTTCAATAGCTCATTCTTCTCTCTTTCATACTCCACGTATAGCTCTGATACCACTCTTGGAGGATAAACACTCATATGTGCACAACAAAAGCAAATGAACCCTCCTAGGAGCCTAAACTTTTTCTAACATAGGTTTTGTATTTTTTAAGTTTCTCTCAGTACATGCAAAGGCTGAATATCAAACATTTGAGGCTTAAACTAAACTTAAAGGGCTTTCAAATGAGAGTAAAATCACTCCATTTGGATACTCGATGATGCCTCAACCAGCTGCAACAAAACAAATAACTTGATCTCTTTACAGAGTACTAGCTAACTATACAAACACTGTTCTGGACATTTCTTTGCACATGTGTAGGTACTGAACCTGAGACTTATACCACTGAAAGTAAAACTTACAAGCCTCCAACAAGACAAAAATCATTGAAAATAGATTCCGCATGAAGGGCAAACAACAATTACAAGACCCGGGGGTCTAGCAAAATCATCTAGATAGATAGAGTGAGTAAAAGTGAAATTTTTGCAAAATATGCAGAGAATAGCTAGTAGGGGGTGTGCTTAAGCAAGGGGGCAGCTTGGGCACATATTTCCACGACTCTAAGTCATAATACAACTCATTAAAGATTTTGAAGACCACATACTAACCTCTTTAACCAATCAAGAGCATATACATGTCAAAAGTGAGGTCCAATCACATCAAGAGGTGAGCTAGATCTTTTCTAATCAACTTCTTTCCATTATGGGCATGATTTGATGCCTCCAACTCCTAGAAATCAGCCTCCTTTGATTGTGGATGATGTGGAAGGTTCAATTTGGGGCATGTTCCCACACTCTTGAGCTTGAAAAACTTTCAACAAACACAAAGCCATTCCACCATCAACTTGCATAAACTCAATGCCCAAATAGTGATGCAAATGCCTCAAATCAGACATCTCAAATGAGGCATGCAAATTAGCCTTAAAATCAGCAATATGTTTCTCAATAGGACGAGTGAGTAGCATGCCATCAACATAGACAACAATGATGAAAAGCACATCATTAGCGCACTTAACATATAAGGTGCTTTCAGTTGGAGTGTTCTCAAAACCATGTGAAATCAGATAGGCATGTATCTTCTCATACCAAGAATATGGTGCTTGCTTTAAACCATATAATGCCTTCTTTAACTTGCACACCTGGTTTTCATGCCCTTTCTCCACAAAGCCACGGGGCTGAAAAACATACACTTCTTCATGCAAGTCTCCATTCAGAAGTGAAGTTTTAATGTCCAACTGATGTACATTCCAACCATGATCGGTTGCAAGTGCACAAATGCTCCAAACAATAGTCATACGGCATGTAGATGCAAAGATCTCATCAAAATCAATGCCTCTTTCCTATGCATAACCCTTTGCAACAAGCCTAGCCCTATACCTATCAACTGTAACATCAGCTTGTATACCCACTTAGTGCCAATGGCCTTCTTGCCAGGAGGCAAGTCACATAAAGACCAAGTACCATTCTTCATTATTTCATCATATTCAGATCGCATAGTAGCCATCCAATTTTCTGAATTTTGTGCTTCATCAAACAAAACAGGCTCAGTCTCATCACAGAGACTAGATGCATCCATAGCATAGCAATTTGATGCAAAAGAGGCACTATGAGAGCCTGATCAAGTACGATATGACATAGGTGCATCTAATTTGCTGTCACGCAAGGTCTGCACCAACCATTTTGGCATAGTTCTTGCGTGCTCAATATCAGCTCTCTCATCAAGTGCAAATGTTTTAGACCTCATTCACACGGATGTTTGGGGTCCAACAAGAGAATCATCCCTTGCTAGAAATAGGTATTTTGTAACCTTCATTGATGACTTTTCAAGAAAAGTGTGGCTCTATTGCATTAGAAACAAATCAGATGTGTTCCACTACTTCAAGAAATTCAAAGCAGAGGTGGAGAAGGAGTCTGGTAAGTTTATCAAAACTTTGAGATCTGATGGAGGGGGAGAGTAATTCTCCCATGATCTTTCTGAATTTTTGCAGGTCAATGGCATCAAAAGACAATTTACATGCAGGTATACCCCTCAACAAAATGGGATATCAGAGAGAAAGAACAGACACATAGCAGAGGTAGCAAGGTGTACGCACAACGAAATGAATATGCCACGTTGTTATTGGGGAGAGGCTACATATACAGCCACATACATCATGAATAGATGTCTTACATCAGGTATACATCATCTAAGTCCTGAGGAAGCATGGAGTGGAAGAAAATCTTGCATTTCACATCTTAGAATCTTTGGTTGTATATGCTATGTACATGTACCTCAAGAGTTGAGCCTTGGTATGCATGCACGAGTCCACTACAGGTTGAAGAGATACGTGAGATGGATAAGTTCAAGAAAGCATGGATTTAAGTGGTTTAAGAAACTCATGCAACACAAGGACACCCTCACCATGGATTGGAAGTCTTAGGGAAAGAGACACCAGCTCTGAAGAAAGCAAATTCAAAGGCAAAGAGAAGATTTTAGTTGAAGAAGGAAGCTACATGGACGAGAGCATGTTGGAAGATGAAGAGATAGAAGAAATTCAAACTCTAAGAGTGGCAAGACAAAGAAAGAAGATGGCAACCACACATAAAGGAATTGAAAGAAGGTCTTCAATAGTAAGATATCCAATTCAAAGGTTAACATATGATAATTTCATTGCAAAGCATTTTGCATACATGACTCAGGTAATCAAGGACAAAGAACCAACTAGTTATGAAGAAGCTAAGGATTGCACGGAATGAAAGAGGCAATGAATGAAGAGCTCAAAGCACTTGATGAAAACCATACTTGGAGCTTGGTACCATCTCAAGAAGGCATGAAGGTGATAAGTGGGTTTACAAAATTAAAAGAAATTCAGATGGTTCCATTGCTAGGTACAAAGCAAGGTTGGTGGCAAAAGGCTTCTTCCAAAGCTATGGGATAGATTATGATGAAACTTTCAACCCCATAGCCAAGATGCCAACAATAAGGACTTTGATTGCAGTGGCCACCTCAAGGAAATGGAGCTTATATCAGTTGGATGTGAATAATGCCTTTTTCAATGGAGAGCTTGAAGAACTAGCTTACATGAGCCAACGTCAAGGATTTGCTAGTATGAGGTACCCAAATCATGTTTGCAAGCTCAGGAAAGCATTATATGGACTAAATCAAGCCCGAAGGGCCTGAAATCAGAGGTTAGTGGATTACTTATCAAGTTGTGGATACAAAGAAAGTGTTGTAGATCCATCACTTTACATGAAGAAGCAAGGAGACAAGACGGTATACATATGCATCTATGTGGATGATTTGATCATCATAGGAAGTGATATTGTAGGTATTAAAGATATCAAATCAAAGCTCGGAAAGAATTCCAAGATATCTAATCTTGGAACACTAAAGTACTTCTTAAGAATAGAGGTAATCTATGCACACAATGGCATCTTCTTGGTTCAAAGAAAATACTTGTTGGATGTGCTATACAGGCTTGGTATGAGTGGTTGTAAGCCACTTTTTGAGCCCATGGAGCCCAATACAAAGTTGGTTGCAGGTCAAGGAGAGGCTATACAAGATATTACACTATATAGAAGCATAATTGGCTCATTAATATATGCTACATTCACTAGACCTGATCTTGCATATGTAGTAGGTGTTCTCTCTCAATTTTTGCATGTGCCTACTCATGATCATCTTATTGCAGCAAGAAAGCTGCTTAGATACATCAAGCACACAATCAACCAAGGTCTATTTTACTCATATGATGCTGATCTAAGTGTGAAAGGATATAGTGATGTTGATTGGGCAAGTAGTAAGGATGATCCAAGTAGTACATCAGCTTATGTTTTCATGATACATACAAAAGTGATCTCTTGGAGCTCTAAGAAGCAACCCACTATTGCTCTTTCATCCACAGAGGCTGAGTACAGAGGTTTAGCATTGGCAACATGTGATCTATTATGGTTTAAGAAGCTACTTAAGGACTTGGAAGAAGAAGTGAAGGAGTTTCCTCTTTATGGAGACATCATTTCAAGCATCTACCTAGCTAACAATCTGTTGAGCCCATAAAAGTCATTTTGGTCAAAGTCAACTGCAATAAAAGTCAAGAGGTCAAAGTCAACTGGTCAAAGTCAATTGGTCAAATTCAACAAGGTCAAGGTCAAATTCAACAGGTGCAAATCAAAGTGCTAAAGTGCAGGTGTCAAAGTGCATAGGTAATGCACAATTAATTGTCCACAAAGGGTAAATTGGAGAAAGTGTGTTGCAGATTGCAAAGGTATTTCTCTAATTTCCCTAAGGTTCAAAGTGTGTTTTAAAGTGGTTTGGAAGGTTCAGGTGAACCCCCTCTTATGTGCAAAAGTGAAGACTTAAAAGGAAAATGTGAAGGTATGTGAAGTGGCAGCGTACGCATAGGTGAAAATATGGCCTCCCCCATTAAAATTTTTGGTTTTAGTCTAAAGTCACTATAGGACAAAACAATGAGTCGTTGGCTGCCACTTGTGAAGACAATCTTGGGACATCAAAGTGAGCACCGAGATACTATTGCAGTTAGGAGCGTATGTGATCGACACGCTCAAATCAAGGCAAGGACTATTCTTGGACCAATCTTAGAGTAAGCAAGAGAAGCATAGTCTAAGTGAAGCAAGGGAAAGAAGTGCAAGAGTCACCAGTGTGCAACGCAGAGAAGTGGAGTTGAAGGAGTGCATAGAGAGTGACTAAGGGATTGTGCAGAGAGTGCTAAGCTAGTCCCCCAAGGATCTCAAGGTCTCTTTGCAGTGTGCGCGTGCCGACAGAAGGTATTCATTCCTCCCCCTTAGTGGAAGCTTGGTGCAAGGTGTGCACAAGGATAAGCTTGAAGCAGTTGGAGGTCTGGTGCAGAGGAGGCCGACGACAAGAAGACTTTGGGATATTTGGTATTTTGTAATTGAGCACTCTGTGGGATTGTGCACAGAGGTATTGGCTTGTATTGTGCTTCAAACATTGTAATTGTCTTACTGTAATCAATCGGCAGAGGCTTCCAAGGTGTGTTTTCTCTTCTTGTCTCTTACGTTTTCTCCTACAAACCCTCAAACTCCTTATTGTCCAAGAAACCCCCAACACAATCCCATCTTTCATGCAAGGAGCAAGCACATAGAGGTTCATTACCACTTCGTTAGAGAAAAGGTGCTAGCAAAAGAGCTAGATATAAGGCATGTGAACACTAAAATGCAGGTTGTAGACATGATGACAAAGATTCTTGAAGGTACAAAGCTTGGAATATTCAAGGAAGCTATCAACATAAGAGACATAGGCTGAAGCAACGAAAGGAAAAGACTTAACGTTGAGGGGGAGTGTTGAAAGTTTTTCAAGTTCAAGAGTGTGGGAACATGCCCCAAATTGAACCTTCCACATCATCCACAATCAAAGGAGGCTGATTTCCACGGGTTGGAGGCATCAAATCATGCCCATAATGGAAAGAAGTTGATTAGAAAAGATTAAGCTTACCTCTTGATGTGATTGGACCTCACTTTTGACATGTATATGCTTTTGATTGGTTAAAGAGGTTAGTATGTGGTCATTAAAACATCTACTGAGCTGTATTATGACTTAGAGTTGTGGAAATACGTGCCCAAGCTGCTCTCTTGCTTAAGCACACCCCTTGCTAGCTATTCTCTGCATATTTTGCAGAAATTTCACTTTTACACACTCTATCTATCTAGATGATTTTGGCAGACCCCCGGTCTTGAAATTGTTGTTTCTTCTTCATCCCAAACCTATTTTCAATGATTTTTGTCTTCTTGGAAAGCTTATAAGTTGTACTGTGAGTGGTATAAGTGTCGGTTTCAGTACCTGAACATGTGGAGAGAAATGTCTAGAACACTTTCTTTATAGTTAGCTAATACTTTGTGAAGAGATCAAGTTATCTGTTTTGTTGCAGCTAGTTGAGGCATTATCCAGTATCCAAATGGAGTGATTTCACTCTCATTGGAAAGCCCGTTATATCTAGTTTAAGCTTGTAAAGTTTCATATTCAGTCTCTGCATGTACTAAGAGAAACTCAAAAAATATAGAGCCAATATTAGAAACATTTTAGAATCCTAGAAGGGTTCATTTGCTTTTGTTATGCACATAGGAGTGTTTATCCTCCAACAGTGTCAAGCCAAATATATTGACACATTATTGCAGTGATTTGGCCTTGAATACTGTAAGCCTATTGCCACTCCTATGGAGACAGGTTTATGATTGAGTCTTCATGATGTTGGAGATGCATTTGATGTTGTTCTCTATCAACAGACTCTTGGATGCTTGATTTACTTATGCATTACTCGACCAGATATTCAATTTTTTGTCTCACAGATGAGCACGTTTATGCATTGCCTCAGGAGTCAAGCATTGGTAGGTGGTTAAGCACATCTTTTGCTACTTGAGTGGTACTCGACTACTTGGGTTGTTTTATCCCAAGGGGGATCACTACCGCCATATTTGCATGCTTCTTTTTACTCTAATTGGGTTGGTTGCCATGACACTCGTGTGTCCACTAGTGGATTTTGCTTCATGCTTGGTAGCTCATGTACATCTTAGTTGAGCAAGAAGCAGCCTACTATGGCCACTTCGAGTTGTGAAGCTCAGTATAGGGTAGCTTTCACAGCGACTCTTGAGTGTGTGTGGCTCAGACGCCTTATGTCTGATTTAGGTGTTGGTCAATCTTCTGCCACCACCATCTTCACTAACAGTCAGAGCGCATTGGCAGTTGTGAGGAACCCTATGTTCCATGCTCGCACTAAGCACATTGAGGTGCATTATCATTATGTCTGGGAGAGGTTCTCTGCTGGGGAGATCAGCTTGGCATATGTGCCCATGTAGGAGAACATTGCAGACCTTTTCACGAAGGCTCTACCTTGGGAGAAGTTTGAAGCTTTCCATAAAGCTTTGGGCTTACTTCCTTTTATAGAGTGATTTGCACATAGCTTAGCACTTCCTTATACATGAGTGCCAGCTACTTGTTCATCGCATCACTCACGGGGGGGGGGGGGGGGGGGGGGATTTGTTGATATATTTAGTTAGTGATGTGTGTGAACACTCTAGGACCACCAGAGCACTTTTTTCCCTCTTTACGAGGTTCCCCCCCCTTGTATATACGCCTATAGCACTAATGGGCTACTTATCTTTGTACATTCTCTAGTAATACATTCAGTATTGTGTGTTGTGCTCCAAGATTCTTCTTCTTCCTTGTGCTGTTCGCCTGCTTCTGCACATGTCTAACTCCAACATCATGGACATCCTTAGTTATCTTGTATAAAGTTTTTTTGTATTAGTTGTTTGATTGTTGTGAAATTGCATTAAAGTTGCAATAAATGCAATAATATTCAAGTTAGCTAGAATATCCAGATCACGATATGGTACTAATGAGAATGTGGTTATGTGGTATGCATGTCCTTATAGTGATTCTTTTCACGGTTGCACACGAGAAATTATGTCTAAGGTAAACGTCCCAGATCATGATAATGATAACACATGTATGATCTTGCTGAGGGCTTTAGGTAAGTTTCTCTGATCCATGTTTCTCTCAATGTTTCTCTTGAGCAATGTTTTTCTCAACATGCGATAAAGAATGTGTGTACCTAAGTAATGATGTCTTAGGGACTTGTGCCAAAGAGACTAAATCTCGTTTGCCACACAAGTGCATATAGAGGTGGATTGACACACGCTTAATTATCAATCTGAAGAACCAACCTAACCAAACGTATGAGGACATGTGCACTCGTGATGGAATGTGAAGTGATATAGCTCACATGCATGAGAAAAGACTAACCTACCTCTCTAATGCACTTAACTGTTGAAAGTGCCTGCCGCGATACCTCTTACAGTAGTTTTCACTAAATCGAGGATATCTCCCAGCTCAGAACTCCGAATATGGCCACTAGTGGGTTCCTTTGGAAGCTCTCGATGAGAAGCTTCTATTAGACGTATTTCACTCAATTCTGACAATTGTGCTTCAAGTTATGATAGAAATAGTGAATGGTGGGAAACACACACACTCACTGCACAACTCGTACTTGCTCACACACACACTACAGCAGCTCAAAAGTGTTGGGGAGGGGTAGACAACAATCTTACACACACATTCCAAGATTCACAAACACATAATAGGTCGTGGAGAAGATGAAAATCTGTAGGAAAGAAGCAAATTCGAAATTCAGGAGCTCTCCTTCTTCAGAATGGCAAAACGTCTTTACAAAGAGTCACCAAATGACTTATATACATGTGCCCTAAAAATGGTCCTTCCACACAAGTGACCGGCACTTTATTGGCTAATCTCTATTTTCCTACTATTTTACAAGAAATATATTACAATGATTTGGGATTATGCATTTAGAACACTCCTCTAGTGCATTTACATGGCTTGAGGGAATTTCCTAAGACTTTAAAGAAGAAAAATATGCCCATTAATTTTGAAAAATTTGGGGCTCCCGTTTCATGCCTCTTTGATCTGCAACACTCTCCCCCTCTTTGTCTTTGTCGTCCCTTGATAGGCTTTTGCTTCTTATTTATAGCTCGTCTAAGACTTTTGAACACATGCACCCAGTGGTCGAAGAAGCAATAAGGACTGTCAGGCAATTTGTTACTTTATCAGAGGTATGTCCTTTTCTTCTGTTTGCCCCTTGGTATTCCGTACATCACAAATCTCGATTGTTGTATTAAGTCGGGCAGCCACGCACGTTATGAGTGGAAGGATCATTACCTGCCAAATATCTTCTTGAACTTCTTCATGGATACTTCTTGGCCTTGATCCGCCCTTGTTACTCACATACCTTCCCCTGTTGTGTTGCTTTGGGCTTGTTTGCCTTCTGCCACCGTGCACCTTAATTTGCTGACCTCTACTCTCTTTTAAGAGAGCATTACATTTAAAAGGTCCTATTTCTGAATCGTGTTTGTCATTCTTCAGGACCTGTCCCATTTCTTCTCACCGAACACATCCAGTGGACGAGGAGACACCTAGGACCTTTAGACAATTGGTTATCTTATCCGATGAAGCATCCTATGTGTTCTGTCTCTCTCCTCAACTTGTTTCGCTTCACCGCCAGCTCCTAGTGGATAAGGAAGCTGTGTGCAACCTCCCATGAAATGTCCTGGTTGTTATCTTTCTTTAATTCCACTCCTTAGGACCTGAGCCTTTGGCATTGTTGCCTGATGCATGCCCCCGCGGGGCTTTGGGTAGAGAGTTGGTCTTTTTTTATGACTTCTTTATTCCTTATTGAGCAACTTTATTCTTTGATTTTCTTCTTCTTCTCTTTTTGCTTGATTCCCCTTCCTTACGTCCCTCCTCCTGAACTTTATCATCCCCGACACAACCAAGTTTTTGGGATGCTTGAAGCTTCCCCTATTTGTACATCCTTTTCGTATTCCACATGGATAGTCTTGCTATGTGGTTGTCTGATTTGTAGTTGTACTTCCGATTCTTTGCTTTCTTCTTCTAGATTGATAATCTTCGTGGCACTCCCCTGAAATGTAACATCCATATGAGAGGGTTCTTCCACAACCCTTATTGGTGTGAAGGGTTCAGACTCTTCCACCATAGTTTCTTTTTCTTCTTCTTTGGGATTCTTGAATGAACCCTCTCCTGCAAGCCTAGTCTCGTGGATTTGAATGTTAGATGTTTCATTTATTTTGATGACATGTATTCTTTCTTGGGATACCTCTTTGCCTGCGGTGTCTTGATTGTGGTTGATAGGAGTTTGATTTACCTTCATGCCCTCTTCTTCTACATTGTAGTTCACTTCATTCAATTCCTCCCATTGTCCATCATCTTTTGACTCACTTCGAATGTCCGTATTCAGTAAGGAGGTGTCTGGTTCCTTTTGTGTATCTGAAGATGAGCTTGAATTTACCAACCCTAATTCCCTGTACCGATGCACCTTGGTTAGCCTCTTTTTTACTTCCATATCTTGATGGGCTTGCTGGTAACGGTGCCCTTGCACTAGTAGATTGATTTGACCTTCAGTGTATTGAGGTGTGTCTTCTAGAGCTCTTGTTAAGTCATCTTCCGTAATCGGTCAATGATCTTTGATTCTTATCTTTGGGAGCACGTGTGCCCTTTTCATGGCTAGGACTTCAGCTTCTACTTGTATCACTTCTCTTAGTTGTTTTGTACCTCTCATTTTAGGCTGGGAACTAGTTTCTGCCTCTTCAATGAACTTGACACCTTTTTTCTTTCTCGGGATTGTAGCGACCTTTGCATATTTGTCCATGGCTTTCGATGATGGAATTTCTTGCAAATGCTCTCTAATACCCAAGGCATGATATATCATTATGGTCAAGGCCATGCTGCCATTCAGGAATTTCTTGTGATTCCACTACTTCTTTGCCTCGAATAGGCTCTCTTGAATGTAAGGAGTCATATTGACTTGATTTCCAATTTGTTTAATTGTGTGTGACAACATCTAGACTATGATCTTCTGAGGAGCAGTGTATCTATGCATGTTAGGAAAACAAAAGTGCTGATGAATGAGTCTTACTTCTTCTTCAATATCAATGCGATTAATGTCACTGAATGTCCTTGTCTTTGCCCCTCAAATGTCTTCTTTTAAGATCGTATTGCCATCCTTCTCCCATCCAAAAGCTTCCTTGACTAAATAGTATGTAAATTGAATTATGACCCATTCACCTACTACATCCATGGCTCTAGCCTCTGGCACCAATGGATCATGTAGTGCTAGCTGTAATGTATTCATAACTTGCGTGCACCTTTGGAAATTCGGTTTGTAGATTGGTAATTCAAAATATTTGTGAATGCCCGCTTTCTTCATGATGTCAATCGTAGATGGAAGCTCATGTACCACTTTAAAATCTTGGGACATCATCGGGAACTGATGATCTGTGTCCATGATATTGGTGTCACCAGGAATAGATAGTCCCAGCTGGTTGATCCTCTCTAAACCAGTGTCCTTTTGCTTTAGTCACGCTTTGTGGAGGGAATTCCATCACTTCCTCCTGACTGGTTGCTTCAGAATCTTCGGAGGCCATCTGCACTTGTAATGAAAAGAGCATTAGCTTTTATGGAAGACATGTCTTTTGTGATGTGTGTTGTAGTGACATCTTGTTCGGTGCATCACTCCGTTCCCCTTTGCTCGTATAGATAAGATCCCTTACCGCACATTTTTTCATTTTATCCTGAAAGAAACCACAATTAGCATAGCCAAAGCCTTTATTTGTTTAAATAGTAGGTCCGTTCCTATGGAAGTAGAGGCTATGACCTATTCCCCATTGGAGAATGTGGACCACTAATTCTATTTTGTACATTATGTGTCGAATGCCTCGCCTCGTAATATGGCCCTATCTTGCATACTTTAGGTGCATTGAAAGCTTTATGTGTGCAACAAAAATCCTCTTGGTTCTTGTGTTCCATTCCTTACTGTTACTTGGGTTTCCAGATCCATTTCGTAGTAGAGGTATTAAACCTTGTTTGTTGCTCATTACGTTGTGCTGCATGTGTATCTCTTTTCTTTTTGGTTATTGGAGGTGTGGGGTTCCTTCTCTTGAGGTATCTGCGATGAAGCTCCCTAGTCCTTATGGTACTAATGTGTTGATATAATGTCTCCTCGTGCTTGTCTATCTCTTTACTGGCTGCTTGTCTGACCTTCTTGAGAATCCACATTTGTTGCCGTGTTTTTTGAGCTTCAATCAAAGGCTTAGGAAGCTATACTTTCAATAATCGTTTTGGTTCTCATTTCGGTGAAGAAGAATTCTTGCCCACCTTTGCCTTCTTATGAGCAAGGACGTTGCTGGTGTTGTGATCATGTGTGCTGGTGTTGCGGTCTCTAATTCCTTCACTCGATCCTTGCGAACCCATTTGAAGTTAACGTTTCCTAAATGCGAGTAGTGGATGGTGGATTTCCAAGTTGGTGATCGTTCTTTTGCATGAGAAACTTTAAGAGTATTGATCTCCTCGGTTTCCTTCTGTCCATCTTCTGAGTGATTTGTGTTGGAATCATATTCCATGTGCTCTTCAAAGATTTGTGCTGCACTTTCGATGACTCCCGGTCTCTGTAAGGGTTTCTCCCCTAATAGACCATAGATTTCCTTGTGCCCTATTTTGACTAAAATGTATCCTTGTGCTAGGTGGATGCTTACCTCATTCTCAATGATCCAGTCTTGTCCTAGTATCAAGTTTTCTATTAAATCTTCATCGTTGCACACTAGAACTCGTTGTTCCATAGTTGAATTTCCTAGGTGGAGGGATACTGTGGCTTCCCCAATGCATGTTATAGCTTGACCGCCAACTCCTATCATATGTGCTTTCATGGGTGTCATAATCGTTTGAAGATCTCGGGTGACCGTATTTCATATGCAACTGAGTCCTACTCCCAAGTCTATCAAGGCGTCTATTAGCTGGTACTCCGTTGTTCCAATTCCTAGGTTTAAGTAAGGCTGGGACATCTTGACATTAGTCGTGTCGAACTTGTGAACCTGGTAATTAGCCATGGGAATAGGCTCTTCTGCTTGTAGATATCGTTCATCTCTTTGCTTTATCCACTCCTTCCATTTCTTAATACGCTCTAAGGCTTCTTGCTGTGCCTCCTCTCTAATCTGTTCTTCCTCTTTCTTCCTATTTTGCACTCCTACGAGGCGTGCTAGCATTTCATCCATCAATGGCTCCATATATCGTTTTACTTGACATTCACTTATGTAGTTAGGAAGATGTTGCAGAGCGAAGAGAGCACAAGGCAGAGAAAAAGATGGGCCCCAAAATGTTTTCGATTTGGACACCATATTTTTGTATCATAATCATTTTGTAATATAATTTCCGATGTAAAAGCACTAGAGGAGTCCTCTAGATGCATCCCCACAGAAGATTAGTAGCTTAACCATGTAAATTAGTAGGAAATTAACCTTTTAGTGAGTAAAGTTCCGGTCTCTTGTGTGAAAGGACTATTTTTAGGGCACATGTATATAAGTCAATTTGTGACTCTTTGTAAAGACTTTTGCCATTGTGAGAATCAAGAGCACAAAATTTCGAATTTGTGTCTTTTCCTCTCTGCATCTTCTTCTTTGTGAGCTTGTATGCATGTGTGTGGCTTGGAAAGAGTGTTAAGAAGTGTTGTCTATCCATGAAAGTGTTTGTTTGCTGTGGTTAAGCTGTGTGTGGTGTAGGAAGTGTTGAAGTGTAGGAAGGTCATTCCCGCGACTCAGTATTTTGCTCATAACTTGAAGTAGAAGCGTCAGAATTGAGTGAAAATACCACCATTGGATTCGTCTTCTTGAGTGCTTCGAAATGCATATACTATTTGCTATATTCAAAGTTTTGAGCTAGCAGAAAAGCTCCATTTATTGTTGGCTACTGTTCCAAGTATCGCGACACCATGACTGACAGATGAAGCTTGTTTGGATTAGTCTTTGCCTTGTTTGCACTCTTTGAGTAACTCATTTGCATTGATTGTCATTTGAATGCATGTATTCATACACTCGGCTAGGTTTTGATACTCATCGGATTGATAATTAAAGCGTGAATCCCCACTATATGCACTTGAGAGGGATTGAGGTATAGTCTCTTTCTCTACAAGTCCCTAGGTTGGAACTTAGGTACACACGTTTTTTGGTGTCGTTGCCGGGGAGTGTCGAATCAGAACGAGGCATTCGTGTGATGGTAAGTAGCTTTTTGCATTGAAGCGAGAGGAGGAGTAGTGATTTTCTCTTCTTTGGTAAGTCACATTCACCCGTACTTACTACTTCTCACTCTTGAAGTGTGTGTAGTGAGTTATTAGACTAGGGAAGTGAGTGGAGTGAGTAGAGTAGGAAGAGTAAGGGAGTAGGCTAGGAAGTTAGAGTAGCATTCAACCTTTGTCTTGTTGTTATTTTTCAGTGTAGGAGAATTTTTCAAAGAGTATGAAACCCAAAAAATATCATTTTTTAGTCACTTTACTCTAGCACAAGTATCGTGAGAAGCTGTTGTCGAGTATGGTGAGCGAAGATCTGGGCTTTTTGAGCTGCACAGAACGAGTCAGAGGGGTTAGAGAGCTGAGAGAGAGTTCCCAAGGTAAGCACATTCATCATCCTCCCATCAGTGTCGCATAAATTAAACATATCAGAGAAAACGATCTACGGTAAGTATCACGAGAGTCCTCCAGGGGTGAGAGAAGTCTATTTTTGTGATACAATTCGTGAGGAGAGGGTAGAGAATCTTGATAAACACATATAATCATTCAAAATTCAAAACACACTTGCAAAAAACTAAAAAAGAACCAAGTATCGTGTTCTCTCGCGGTCGAGTATCGCGATACCTAGGTATCGTGATCTCCTGTGGTTGAAAATCGCAATACCTAGCAAGTATCGAGTATCGTGTTTTCCCGATCGTGATACCTAGCAAGTATCGACTATCGTGTTTTCCCGATCGCGATACCTAGCAAGTATCGACTATCGTGTTTTCTCGATTGCGATACCTAGCAAGTATCGACTATCATGTTTTCCCGATCGTGATACATAGCAAGTATCGTGTATCGTGTATCGTGTGAACTCAAGTATCGTGTATCATGTATCGTGTGAACTCAAGTATCGTGTATCGTGTGAACTCAAGTATCGTGTTTTCCTGATCATGATACCTATCAAGTATCGTGTATCGAGTATCGTATTTCTTCAAGTATCGTATATCGTCTCCCGAGAAGTATCGTGTATCGTGTCTGGGAGATATCGTGTATCGTCTGAGTCAAAGGTCCAGTATCATGAACTTTTTGTGATCAAGTATCGTGACTTGAGGTCTCTCAGTTAGTCCTGTCCCAACCAAATTTTTTCTAGAATTCTGACCCATAGTGAAGAGCTCTAGAAGCTAGAGGTTGGCAAGGGCTGATCAGAGCTTTTAAGTGGATGAACCTAAGATCTGGGAAAACCTTAGGAAGCCGAAGAAGTGTGATCTCTTCTGTAGGAAGTGTAGCTGAACCAAGTAACCATTCACATTATTCCGAAACCTCTAGTGAGTCAGAAGAAGAAATTCATATGGCTTCAGAGGATATGCAAAACACTGTACCAATGATTGGCATGATGTCAATTATTGAGGGAGAATATCGGACATCTTTAGAATATGTGACCACCAATCAACATGAGATACCCATATACCTAGATGGACTAAACCGATCAGTGGACCGACTGAAGAAAGCTTCAGATGCTTACATAGTGCCTAGGCCAGCAGTTAAGTATGTAGGAGGAATTTATATGGACAAGAGAGACATCCAGTATGTTGTTATAGAACGCCCCAAAAACATCAATGAGCTTGGGGAAGAAAACACTGCTCATAACCTTAATGAAGAAGGAGATGAAGTGCAAGTGACCACCCCTAGGGGGAGATCTACTATTGCGAGGGTATGGAGAGGAGACCTGGTTCCCCAAGATGACTCCTTAATGGATGTGTACTTGATCAATGGAATGGAGAATCTCCTTAGAGCCCAATCTTCATTATGGGAAGCAGCCCCTAATCTAGCTACTATCTATGAGTTACAAGATTCCGACTTCTCCACCATCATTACGTATTTGGACAAAAACGAGAGAAGGTATTTGCCCCCTAACAGAGTCAGAAAGAGCCGGGTTGAAATATCAGAACATTCTAGTGTTTCCCCCAAGGGATCAAGCCACTACTTCACAAAACCCACATGGAACCTCTCAGAATAATTCATTCCAACAGTCAGGACAAACACAACAAACACATATTCCAGTCAGACCACATGTACAATTTGTTATGCCTGCAAATAATCCGAATTATCGGCCTCAACCACCTGTTCACCCAAGGAATGGAATTCCTGCCCCTGTTAGACCACCTATAGCAAGAGGACCTGGTATACCCATTAGAAGACCCGTTTTCCCTGTAATGCCTAGACTGCCTGAAGGAGGAAGAAGATTAAGGCCAATTCAAGTTGCAAAATGCATGAGAAACCACTATGATGGCTCTAGCAAACCATACAATCATACAGCTGAATTTAAGCAAGTAATGAGAGCCGAACAAGTAGAAGATTTCTTGATCCAATATGAATCTTTTGGTCTAACTTTGACAGACACAGCTTTAGCTTGGTTCCAACCATTAGATCCAAATAATTTTCAAAACATGGAACAAGCCTATCAAGAAATGATTGAGGAATTCACTAAGTCTGGAATTAAAAACAACTCGTCATCGTTGATTCATAGCTTTAAGCAAGCTCCTACACAATCAGTGAGATTGGCAGCAAGAAGATTCAAGCAGTGTGTGGATAGATGCCCAGTGGAAGAGAGGCCTACTCAAAACAAAATGGTGTCATTATTTTTGGAAGGATTATTGAATGGATCATTAAGATCTTTGGTATATGTAAAAAGAGTTCAAACTTTTCAAGAGTGTATGAAGGAATGTATCCACCTAGAAGACAATCTAGTAGAGGATCTGAAAATACCTCAAGGTAGTATCAAAAGTGAAGATTCAGCCAACAGCACATCAAACCCTAAGAACAATGTAGAGGAAATAGCTGACTTAGTCGCAAAGAAGTTGAACGTTCAAGGACAGAGGAACTACCCCAACAACCCAATGAGAGTGCCCATGCTTCAAAGGTGGAGGAGATCATCCATCTTCTTTGTGCACTAGGGGTGTAGTCCCACCACCTGCTTATGCTTACAATAGACCACCCATTCCGGGCCCTCTACAATATTGCAGCATAGAACAAAAGTATACAAATCATGGCACGGAAAACTCTCCTTACAATAGGCAATCAAGACTTGTACAACCTGTCATGAGACCTTATGGATACCCTCAGAGAGATCTAGGAGGAGAATCCTATAGATATCCCACATATCAGCAACAGGCACCTGTACCACGACCATATGCTTATCAAGGGTACACTCAACCACAACCGGTGTTAGGACAACAACCACCCCATCCTCAAAATGTTGTCCTAGTGAAAATAGCTCAACGTGAAGAAAACTTAGAGAGAGCAATAGTTCCAACCACACCTTTGACTAGTAATGAACCATATGATTCATCCTATGACCATAGCCAAGGAAACTATCCCACTTATGAGAGCTCTATGATAGAATATGGACAAATGTACGAACCATACGCCTATGGCATGGAAGTGCCGGATAGTGCCTATGGATATGAGCAGGACTATGTGTCATTGATGTACACAGCCCCCATGGCATCCATACCCCCCGACCCATGAACAGACCGCCTGTACCTAGAGGACCATGCTATAGATGCGGAGGTGATCATTATATCAGAGAATGTACACTACCAAACCCACCACCACCACAGTGAGTCTGGGAAGGATACTGTAGTGATTGTGGTAAAGAACACCTTTTAAGAGATTGCCCCAAGAACCCCAACAAAGTTAACTCTAACGTGCAGATTAATGTGATAGAAGTGATAGAGTCGTCAGGAAGTGATAAGGAGTACACCGTGCCATTGAAAGCAATAACTAGAGCCAAAGCTAAAGAGACCCCATACAAAACTAAAGAAAATGATCAAGGTGACGGAGATAGGAACATACCTACACCTCAAATAGTTGAAGACTCGGAGGAGCCTGAGAAAAGTGTTACAAGTAAACAAACACAGAGATGGAAGAACCATAGAGATAGGATGAAGGAGAAGAAACTACAACAAAAGAAGGAAAATGAAAAGAGTGAACAAAATACAAAAGAGAAACAAGAAGAGGAAGAAGAAATTCGGAAAGGAAAGTCAAAAATAGAAGAGGTAGGATCAGTTTTAGCAAATCCCATGCCTAAAGAACTAGCCATGTGGATTCAGGTGTACAAAGCACGAATAAGAGCACGACATACCATTGAACAACATGAAAGAGAATATCCTAGAGGTGACCTAGAGAAAGAAAGGTTGGAGATATGTAAGAAGTTAATTGAAGTGGCTCAACAGACCCTAGAAAAACCTATTATTCAATTACCCAACTCACGAATTCCCGAAGAAGAATTCCAAGAGTGTGTCATCCTTAATGACCCTGAGAAAACCAAAGAAGGTGAGATACACAATGAAAATCACTGTGAGGACAAAAGGGAAGGATCCATTATTCCCGAAGTAGAAGGGGAATGGCCTAAAGACTTGTGGGCAAGAGTCCAAGAAGACCGATGGAAGAAAGTGGAAGGAATAGAACCACCCTTTGAGGAGCTAGAAGTAGAAGGTGAAATTGAAGACTCCATACTTGAACTGAATTCAGAAGAAATAATACCAATTGATCCAAGTAACAAAGAAAATTACAGTGTAAAGGTTTTGCCAAATTACACAGGAGAGTACGAACATAATTTGGAATTATATTGTATTCCCTCGATAAGGAAAAAAGAACTGAACCCATCAGTCAAAACATTGGATATCGTACAACATCTTACAAAGGTGAAAATCCCTTGTACCCTGACGTTAGAAGAACTGTTAAGGATCAAACCACATTTGAAGGAGAAACTGACCAGCCAATTGGAGATCAAGGTGGATGAGAAGGAGATGTCTGATGAAGTAAACACAGTAAAAATCCCAGTCGATAAGGTTGGAGAGTTCAGTGAGGGAGATGAAGGAAATACTTGCCTTCCAATTACCTATAGGGGTTACACCACTAAAGCCATCTTAGATTCTAGAGCTGGAGTAGGAATTGCTACTAAAGACATCTGGGAAAAATGGGGAAAACCAGCTTTAAGACCAACGCGCATGAAGATACAAATGGCAGATGGACACACTGAACGACCCTTGGGATTATTGGAACGGGTACTTTTTACCACTTGCGGAGTTGAGTTTGAGAACACCTTAGCGATATGTCAATTTGAAAGGCCTAGAAATTATGAAATGATACTTGGAAGACCATTCATGGGGCAACTAAAGGTAGTGCAAGATTGGGGAAAACACGCAGTATATTTACAGCATGAAGGAACCACAACAAGAATAAATCTCCACACTTATACATATCAAGATGTTCCTCCCTTACAATGGAATCAGATTCACAAGGAGGAAGATAACCAGTCGATTCATAGTATAGGTTCAAGTGACCAATCGTGGATGAATGAAGACACTCATCTATGGATATGCCAAACTGCGAAAAAGGAAGAAGATAGGAGGAAAGGATGGCAGCAAAGGCAAGGAGTTGCTAGATCAGTACAAGATCCAGCCTATATGCCTCAAATATTCCTAGATGAAGAATTTGAACCTCATGGTTGGATGGAGATTTTAGCTACTCTCGATGTGTGTGTAAATGAAGAAGTGATAACCATGAATGAATGCATTGATGAGGAAGGATATGACGTTAGTCTATACGTGGTAGTTCTTCAAGAGGCTGAAGAAGGGGAAGTGATAGAAAAGGAATGGAAGGAGGATTAGGAGAGCATTGAAATGGAGCAAGAGCAAATGGAAATAGAAAGTGGAAATCAAGAAGTAAGTGTCATAACTAATGAAATAAATCAAGAACCAACATAGGAAGAAGAGCTTGGATTAGATGGAGTAAAAGATGATGAAGACAACAAGCCTCAAGATCAATTTGAAGTACCCGCGCATTTCAAAAAATATGAAGTAGAAGAGAGGAAAATTGCTATTCAAATGCCAAAACAAGAAGCACAACCAGGAATAGCATATGACAATAAAGAAGAGACCAAGAAAATAGTAGTAACCTTACAGGAAGGAGAAGAACGATGTACTTTTATAGGACAGGATGTCTCAATGGAGGAAGAACAAGAGTTAATACGACTCATAAGGGAATACAGGGATGTCTTTGCCTGGACATATAAGGATTTGAAAGGAGTAGATCCATCTATATGTGCACATAGAATCCCTATGACATCTGAAGCTAAACCTTCCAAACAAAGACCTTACACATATAACGATGTTTACTCAGCAAAGATAAAGGAAGAGATAGATAAGTTATTAGATGCTGGATTCATATATGAGATTGAACACACGGAATGGGTGTCACCCTTGGTGGTTGTACTGAAAAAGAATGGTAAGTTAAGGGTATGCATAAACCTGAAAAAAGTAAATGCTGCCACCATTAGAGACAGTTACCCATTACCCATCACGGACTATCTTTTGGAAAGAGTGGCAGGGAAGGAAGTTTATAGTTTTTTGGACGGCTTTTCAGGTTATAATCAGGTAGCTATTGCTCCTGAGGACCAGCATAAAACAACCTTTGCAATTGAGTGGGGAGTGTACGCCTTTAGAGTTATGCCTTTCGGCCTGACCAATGCCCCACCCACTTTCCAAAGATTGATGTGCCATGTATTCAAGGAGTTCCTGAAAAAGCGTATGGAGGTATACGTGGATGATTTATGCACTTACTCAGCTATATGATCAGATCATATCCCTGAACTAGAAAAGATCTTTGCCAAATGTCGACAATATAGAGTATGCCTCAACCCAGAAAAATGTTTCTTCATGGTTCGACAAGGAAAAATATTAGGACATATTGTCTCTAAAAATGGAATTTCAACTAATGAAGACAAAATCAAAGTGATTCTGGATTTGCCAACACCAAAGACTGCTAAGGAAGTCCAAGCATTTATGGGACATTGCGGATACTACCGAAGATTTATACATATGTATGCCATAATTGTTAGACCTCTTTATGCACTATTGTCTCAATTTAATTGGATAGAAGAATGTGAAAAGGCCTTTAACAAATTAAAGAGTCGATTGAGTTCAGCCCCAATCCTTCGATACCTAATTGGAACAAATCCTTTCACATTCACGTAGATGCTTCCAAGTTTTCCATTGGTTGCATCCTAACTCAACCCGCAGATATAGGAAAGTTAGATCACCCTATAGCCTATGCCAGTAGACAGTTGAATCAAGCAGAACACAATTATACCACAAATGAGAGAGAAGGCCTAGGGATGGTGTATGCAGTAAAGAAGTTTCGACACTAGTTATTGGCAAACAAATTCAAATTCTTCATTGATCATCAAGCCCTACTGTACTTAGTCAATAAGCCTTGTAATACGAGACAACTAGTACGATGGTTTTTATTGTTGATGGAATTTGATTTTGAAGTAGTAGTCAAGAAAGGAAATACCCACATAAGAGCGGATCACCTATCAAGAATGACACATGGAGAACCACCCATAGGAGTACCAGATGATCTGCCGGATTCGTACCTGTTCAACCTTGAAGTATGTCCCCAATGGGCAAAAAAATTGATCCCTATACTCATGGATGGACCTAAAGATGGGATCACAACAAACCGAACCCAAGACCTATGGAAGACTAAAAACCTTCATATCATTGTTGGACATTTGTATCACCAAGACTCAAGTGGATTACTCATGAGATGCGTAGAAGAAGAGGAACAAGAAATGTGGCTTCAAAAAGCACATGTAAATCAATGCAAAACTCATTTAAATGCAAACGGAACATGGCAAACATTGAGAAGACTAGGCATATATTGGCCAACCATGCAGAGGGATGCGCATAACTATGTATCAGCCTGCCCAACCTGTCAAGAACGGAATCCAGAAGAGAACTCTAACTTATGCTACTCCACCGTAGCACCAAGATGGAGCATGCCTCTGGTGAAGTTCTTAAAGACCCAAGAATACCCAGAAGGAGCCACTCTAGCAAGGAAACGTGCACTTGTAGAACAAAGCAAAGACTATGCTCTTATAGGAAAACAACTCTTTAAACGAGGAAGAGATAATCATTTGCAAGTGTGCATTCATGAAGATGAGTATCTTGCTGTTTTCGAGATGGCACATACAGGAGCTGCAGGAGGACATTTTTCTGCACATAAAACAGCAAAAATGATTCTGTTTGCAGGAATGTGGTGGCCAACTTTACATCAAGATGCAGCCACATATATTCAACGGTGTGATACATGTCAACGAACGAAATACCCAATTAGAAGAGATGAAATGCCACTAAAACCCATGATGAGTGCCAGAGCTTTCACAAAATGGGGAATAGACTTCGTAGGACCTATTAGCCCCCCAGCTAAAGGATCCCATGCCGAATACATAATTGTAGCCACAGACTATCTAACCAAATGGGTTGAAGCCAAAGCAACCAAGAAAAATGATGCAAGAACTACTGCCAAGTTTCTCTTCGAGAACGTTTTCACTAAATTTGGATTACCAATAGAAATTGTGAGTGAGAGAGGCACACACTTTGTGAATGAAGTTATAGAAGCCTTACTGAATGAATTCTTGGTAATTCATAAGAAATCAGCCCCTTATCACCCACAAGGCAATGGACAAGCCGAAAGTTCGAATAAAATCTTGTGCACAGTTCTCACCAAAATTGTGAACAATGGTAGATCTGATTGGGATAAACAATTACATCACGCTTTATGGGCATTCCGAGTAGCTTACAAGACTGCCATAGGAACTACTCCTTTTAACTTAGTGTATGGACAAACTGCTATTTTGCCAATTGATTTCTTAATACCCACTCTCAGAGTAGCAACAACTTATGAGTGGACATGACATGAACTCTCAGCTCAATTGGATCAAATAGAGAACTTACATGAAACTAGGTTACAAGCAGTAGCAGGGATTTATGCTGCTAAAAGGCGACAGAAAGCATATTTTGATGCTCATATTAAAGATAAAAATTTGAAGGAAGGAGATTTAGTTTTGGTATATACCCTGAAACAACACGCAAAGGAACTGCAAAAAAGAGGATATGGCCCATTAATGATCAATCGCCTATCCACCAGCGGAGCCATCAGCTTAGCAACTCTAGATGGAGAAGTATTGCCCAATTATATCAGTGGATGTCGAGTAAAAAAATATTTAGAGCCACTGACTGAAGAAATAATGTCACGATTGATAACGGGTAAAAATAGACGTCTAGAGGAGGAAAGAATATGAGAGGAAGCCAGACAAGAAGCGCTAGAGCGGATCAGGAAACGAAAAGAGTGGTTGAGAGAGAGAGAGATGAGAGATATCGACTAGGAGAGGAACTCGTCCCAATGGCTAATTTTAGAGCCACAAAAATCCTAGGTCAACGAAGGATGCAACCATATTTGAATTTGGGAGCCGGGAAAAGGGAATACCACTTAGTGGATGCTCTCATTGACACAAGAGCCGCCATAAGTTGTGTCAAATTTTCATTGACTCAAAAACTCAAGGAGGAATTACGTCCATCAAAAGCACAGCTGATAGGAATAGGAGAAACAATTACTCAATGTATAGGTGAGGTTACCTTACCTCTACATCTCGGAAACAACACTATGGAACAAAAACTCTTAGTATGTCATGATCAGGACTTACTCGAAGACCTAGTGTTAGGTCAATATTGGATATATGAATATGAAGTGACTATTCAATTGGCATTAGGATACATCTCAACCAAGATAGAACATCGAGAGGTATTCAGCATGTTAGACGAATGACCAATCAAAGCCGAGGATATAGACCCGAGAGCTCACTCAAATGAACACAGTGATGAATGTATGTTCACTAGCACTATGGAAACCCCTTTATCGAGTACTTCATGTGAGGACAAACCAAATCCTGCTTGCACACCATCTTCTAATCTAGCAAGTCACAAGAGTATCATTCTATCTGAAAACAGCTTTAGCGAAGAACCATGCACAAGAGAGACTAGTTCTCCGGGTAATTACAAGTCTGCACCTATTAGAATATGCCCCATTCCTTACACTAGACATGCTTGGATAAGGAAGGATCAAATGGCTGCATATCATCAACAACAGAAACATTATCGACATCAGAATGACCCATCGAACAAGCGAGTAAATCACTTTGGACATCGACGTCCACAACGAATTGGTAGAATATGGATTCCAAAGAAAGTGGTAGCTGCCCAACCAACCCGCACACAAATATGGATTCCCAAGTCATGTACTCAAATGACAATCATAAAAAAGGACGAACCAATGAGCAAGGAAAATCAATATGATCTAAAGGCAAAACGACAGAAGCTAAACTGCTACAGGATAGAGCAGGAGTCTACATACAATTCACACGTCATTCCAAGATTCAAAAAGCAGACAAAGCAGAAGCACCAAATGAGAAGCACCGCATTCACCAGGAATGTTGGGAACACGATTTCTCCCAACAGAATAAAGTAGATTTGGATGCCGAAAGACAAGACAAGCTGTATACATCTACCAAATAATTCGAGTTGCACGCATGTGGAGTTACCAGAATCCAAAGTATGCATGATAGGGCCACATTACAAGGGCACGCATTTGGCACAATATTCTTCTATTTCAGGATAGTGAAGCACAATTTCCCTTTGGGAAATAGGAGAGCACTTGTACATAATCTAAAGAAAATTACCAAAAAAAATTAATAACCGCTTTGGCTATGAACTAACTTTTCTGTTTTTCTTTCAGACAAAAACATAAAAGTATCTAAAAGTAGGAAAAATCCCAGGTATTACCTTTCTCACACCCACGGGGAAGGGACGACACCATTCACGTGGAACATTGCCAAACTTATGAAAGACAAATGAAGAGGATTTTTTATACTATCTTGCCACTAATTCATACTCTATATTGAGTGCAAATGGCATCTACTAATTCCGAAGCGACGCAAGAGGAAGAGGTCCAACTTCTTCCATTGGAATCAATAACAAAAGCAAGAGGCCATTGGTTTCTGGATGACCAACCAGTATCGGATCTCATTTTCATGGCCACTATCAAAATCATGGACAGGGATCACTACTTCCCTATCATGTCGCAAGATTTTAAGACTATTATACAAGGATTACCGCGCATGACAGATATCTGGACACAAGCAGGAATGGATGCATTTATCAGATTACCTATTTATCTACTAGAATTCCAGAGATGTATGCAAGTGATGAATACACTTCAGCCTTCATCGAATAAGATATCAGTTCTTGAGACACAAGTACTGGATAAAGTTGGTGCTTGGAAGACAATTCAATTCACTCTTGAGCTGATTAACAAGGCTTTTGGATGGAATTAAGAAGGACTCACAAGTGTTAAAGATGAATGTCATGATCCGAAAAAACGATCCTTTTTGGAAATCAACAGAATTGATATTGAAGAGGCTGTTCGATTAGTGCATAAGCACTTTTGTTTTCCAAGTATGCATAGATATACAACACCTCAAAAGATCGTGGTGCAACTGCTCTCACATGCTATGAGGCAAGTCAGAAATCAAGTCAACATGACTCCATATGTCCAAGAATGCCTATTTGAAGCAAAGAAGAAGTGGGGTCAGAAAAAGTTTCTCAATGGTAATTCAGCCTTGACCCTACTTATTTATGAGGCACTGTATATGAAGAACTACTTGCACTTGATGCCAACCTCAACTGAGATGGCCAAATATGTAAAGTCAGCAACTGTTCCAAAGAAAAAGAAAACAATCATCATTGTTGAAGAAGTAGGAACCAGCTCAAAGACACCTATGAGAGGAACTAAGCGCCTTAGAGAGGAAGAAGCCCAGGTTACACCCCAATCAAAGAGGACACACACATTTCGAAAGATTCCTAGGACCCAACAACCAATTACCAAGAGAGATCTCTCTGAAGCCCTGGAAGAAACACATCAGTATATGTGGGGGCAAGTAAATTTGAATATTCAAGGTCACCATTACAGACAGGCAAGCCAGGAAAAGAAACAGAAGAATAAAGAAACTCATCAAGTACCTTCCAGATACAAAGAAATAGGGTTGGAGGAATCAAGCTCTAATGAGGAATCAAGCCCTGAGAAGGACACCCTGGATACAGATATACAAACAGAAACACACAATGAGGATTGGACAGAGATCAATCAAGTCGAAGTCACTCTAGACAACGAACAGAGACAAGCAAAGAGCATAGAAGAACCAACTAAACCAGAGCACGTCATTCAATTGAATGATACCTCAAAGATCAGTATCAAGGAAGCTCTAATAACTAATAAAACTGTAATGCCACCTATCAAAGAAGAAATACAAACTCCAGTGGACCAAGACTCAGGCTTACTACAAAACAAAGAGCCAATTGTGATTGAAGTGCCTGATGATACACCTCAAGGTAAAATTGACCACATGGAGGCTGAGCCAAGGATCCAACTTCATATTAGGCAGCCCTATGATACTACATTACATGTGGCACAAGGGAAAGATATGATAATAGGAGCAGAACCTAGTATACCTACCACTTGGTTAAATGTGGACGTTACTCAATTAAAACCTGTTGTCAAGCAAATGATACAAACGGCCATGGAGACGCAACAGCAAATGATGGATACAGATGCAGATTATGACAAGGCCATGCGAGAAAAGAATTAGTTTCAAATCATGAGTGAACAACTGTCCGCAAAGCTCATCCAGGCTCAGAAAGAGACTACCGCCAAAGAAAGGGAGTTACTCGCTGTCAAATCACAATGTGATACATTGATGACACAGCATCATCAACTCCAGGCACAACTGACAGATTTACAAAGATTACATGAAGCCAGTGAAGCAGCCAAAGAGATAATGAAAGCTAAAAGCAACTTACTGGAAACACAACTAAAAGTATACATGGAAGAAAACGATAGCTTACGCAGCTGCAATAAAGAATTAATAAAGGCATTGCTATATGACCAGCCTATAGACAAACAGGAGACATCTGTCAATGATCAGAAGGACTTGCAAAATCAGATGGAGAAATATGCAGAATTGCTGAAGCAAGAGCAAGCATTGAGAGCAGAATGGGAACATAAATACATGCAAGACATAAATGAGCTCAAAAAGCAATTGAATACGGCCAATGGCAAACTTGTCGAGAGTTATAGTGAAAACATGGATCAGGTAGCAGAAATTGGCAATGAGTTGCTTGCAACAAAAGAAGCTCTAAGGGCAGCAATGTAAGAAATAAAAGAAAAGACTGACCAACTTACAAAATTAAACGTTCAAGCAACAGAGCCAACACCAATCGGGACACCTGTAGAGCCAAAGCAAGAAAATCCTACTGACGAGGTAGAGAAATAGGTCAGAAGGAACGGGCGCTATTGGTGTCCCGGTTGACTGAAAATTTTGAAAATGAAGTCATCAAAGTCATGAAAGAAGCAAGGATTAAAGGTAAAGACTTGGAGACGATCATGAAGCCTTTCAACATTCCGTATGGATTGTTGAAAGAGAAAACAAGACAATACATCAAGAAGATCACACAGAAAAATCTAGACGAATAGCTGGAGTTCAAAAATGACACGTTCAACTATACTCAAGAAGAATTTGAAGCAGCACAGCCTGCTTGGAGGAGAAAGTTTTTGGAGAAACATCCTACATTACGGGTGCACTAGCAAGCAGCACCATACTTATTACAGGTAAATCCATCTTTTTGTCCAACACCGCGTAGAAGAGAAGGCAGAGAATTTTTGGAAATGCAAAAGAATGGTGCTATCAATAAACAGTGGCTTAACTATCCATTACTTCCAAGTCCACCACATAACTACCTACCTACGGAGGATTACATGATCAAAACCATTGAATATTGGCTGCAGAAATATGCAACCGTACCCGATTTAACTATCAAAATGACCAATAAAATACTCAATATGATACTTACAGTGTTAAAGGTCTTCAAGCACGTGGCATATACATTTTTGAACTTCATTGGCATTAACCAAGGAACAGATATTCTTGTTTTTGACTTGTCTCTTATGCCTAGCCGACCAACAATAATGGCGTATTATTCTAGGTTGATGTTTTTGCCGAGTACATACATGCAAACATTCGAAGAAGCCTTTTTCACATGATGTTTTGAAATTGACTTAGAAATTATCTTAAAAATGTCATCCAATTTGAATGCCAGATTAGTGGCATATGAATTAAGCTTCTTCGTTGATCATAGACAGCCGCCACATGATGGTGTGAAAGCAGAACAGTGGAAGCAACTCATGATACGTGAAGCCAATCTGCTTAATGAAACAGAGCAAAAAGTGTACAGAACATACTCCCGTAGACTTCCAAAGCCTGTGAGTTCAGGAGGGGGGCAGTGTTGCGGGAGAGTCAAGCAAAAAGAAGAAAAGAAGAAGACAAAGAAAGAAGCTTCATTAAAAAGATCATATCGGAAGATACATCTTTGCAGGAAGCCCCGCAAGGGCGCAACACCCATCTCTGCACAGAGCCCTGCAGGGGCACATATCAAGGAAAAAGCACGTAGGTGGAAAGGAGGAACCAAGGCCAGGAAAGTATCCATGAAGTGCAAGAAGATAATTGGCAGGTACTAATCCTTTCGCTGACAGCGTGCAATGAAAAGAAAGTAAACAAGCTTAAAGCAATACAACAGGGTTAGATGTGTGCAACCAAGACAAATCAGAGGACCAAAAGCTAGAAAGAGGTCAGTGGTGGCATGCGTGGCAACCCAACTAAATACATCAACCCAGATATGTGATATACGGAATACCAAGGGGCAAACAGAAGCAAAGGACATACCTCGGATAAGATAACCAATTGTCTGACAGTCCTTGTTGCCGCTTCGACCGCTAGGTGCGTGTATTCAGCCTCTTAAACAAGCTGAAGACAAGAAGTAAAGTCTGTCAAGGGACGACAGAGACAAAGAGGGGGAGAGTGTTGCAGAGCGAAGAGAGCACAAGGTAGAGAAAAAGATGGGCCCCAAAATGTTTTTGATTTGGACACCATATTTTTGTATCATAATCATTTTGTAATATAATTTCCAATGTAAAAGCACTAGAGGAGTCCTCTAGATGCATCCCCACAGAAGATTAGTAGCTTACCTATGTAAATTAGTAGGAAATTAATCTTTTAGTGAATAAAGTGTTGGTCTCTTGTGTGAAAGGACCATTTTTAGGGCACATGTATATAAGTCAATTTGTGACTCTTTGTAAAGACTTTTGCCATTGTGAGAATCAAGAGCACAGAATTTCGAATTTGTGTCTTCTCCTCTCTATATCTTCTTCTTTGTGAGCTTGTATGCATGTGTGTGGCTTGGAAAGAATGTTAGGAAGTGTTCTCTATCCATGAAAGTGTTTGTTTGCTGTGGTTAAGGTGTGTGTGAAGTGTTGGAAGTGCTGAAGTGTAGGAAGGTCATTCCTATGACTCAGTATTTTGCTCATAACTTGAAGTAGAAGCATCAGAATTGAGCACCATTGGATGGGTCTTCTTGAGAGCTTCGAAACGCATATGCTATTTGCTATATTTGGAGTTCCGAGCTATGAGAAAAGCTCAATTTACTGTTCGTTGATGTTCGAAGTATCGCGACACCATGACTGACAGATGAAGCTTGTTTGGATTAGTATTTGCCTTGTTTGCACTTTTGAGTAACTCATTTGCATTGATTGTCATTTGAATGCATGTCTTCATACACTCAGATAGGTTTTGATACTCATCGCATGGATAATTAAAGCGTGAATCCCCACTATATGCACCTGAGGGGGATTGAAGTATAGTCTCTTTCTCCGCAAGTCCCTAGTTGGAACTTAGGTACACAGAAGAATATCTCCATTGCTCATTTCCTCTAGGGATCGCTTCCATGCCAAGTTAATTCCCTCCTTCTCTTCTCTTGTCTTTAGGAATTTCACTAGTGCTTCACTCCATTTGGGTGCTACTGTAGAGAAAGGTAAGGATGTATGATCCTCTGGGATGGTCTCTTGGCATTCTGCACAATTACTGACATAATCATGGACATCTTTAGGCATATCAGGCCAGTATACTCCTAATTGTTTCAATTCTCTTAGAGTTCCGTGAATTCCTTTGTGTGTCCTCCATTTGTTCACATGGCCTTGTTCAATCAGCTTCATTTGTTCTTCTTCCTCAACACATCTCAGCAGTACACCATTGGGTTCCTTATAGTACACACTTCTTGCGATAATGTGCAAATTTCTTGACTGCAGAATTTCCTTTTTATTCTCTTTATTCATGGGGTGCTGTGAACCATGAGTGAGTATTGGAATTAGCTTCTCTGCCCACTTGGGAAACACTTCCAAATTAAACAGGTAAGTGTCTGGCAATTCATCTGATACTCCACTTGGTGGTTCTCCATGTGTCAACCTAGAGTGGTGATCTGCTCTTATATGGGTATTTCCCTTTTTCATTATTACTTCAAAATCAAACTCCATCAATAGCAGAAACCATCTCACAAGTCTTCTCGTGTTACAGGGCTTATTGACTAGGTACAATAAGGCTTGATGGTCTATGAAGAACTTGAACTTGTTGGCTAGGAGATAGTGTCTGAATTTCTTTACAGCATACACCATTCCTAATCTTTCTCATTCCGTAGTTGTATAGTTCCCCTCGGCTTGATTCATTTGTCTACTCGCATAGGCGATTGGGTGATCTAACTTTCCCTCATCTGTCGGCTGAGCTAAGATGCATCCTATTGCGTAATTTGAAGCGTCCACATGAATATGAAAAGGCTTGTTCCAATTCGGTCTTTTCAGAATTGGGGCCATGCAAAGTCGCCTTTTTAACTCGTTAAATGCCTTTTCGACGATAGTATCCACAATGTCCCATAAGTGTTTGCACTTCTTTTGCATTCTTTGGTCTAGGAAGTTCTAGAATGACCTTAATCTTGTCTTCATCTATAGATATTCCATTCCTAGACACTATGTGTCCTAAGATCTTTCCTTGTCTTACCATGAAGACACACTTTTCACGATTCAAGCAAACTCTTTATTGTCGGCATTTATCAAATATCTTCCGCAATTCAGGAATGTGGTCTTGCCTTTGATTCGAACATGTACATAGGTCATCTACATACACTTCCTCTCCTTCTCTTGCCTCTCTTTTAGGCATTTGAATAGCTATTTTTCTCTCCTCAACTTTGTACCTTTTAGAATGCTCTAGAACCTCAAAAAGATCGGGGTCTGGTTCGATCTTACTCGCGCCTTCTCTTGCTTTGGCACTATGGGGGCTGCTTTTATTGCTAAAACTCTGTTCATTTCTTGCTTATTTTTGGTTCGAATGGCTTCTAAGTAATGTTTTTCTGAATCAAACTCTGGCTCCATCTCTATGCTCTCGTATTCTTCTTTCCATTCCTTTTCTAAAATTTCCCCTGCTTCTACCTCTTGAAGGACAACAATGAATAAATTTATGTCATAGCCTTCTTCGTCCACACATTCATTCATGGTCAGAACTTCTTCATTCACACATACATCTAAGGTTGCTAAGATTTCCATCCACCCATGTGGTTCAAATGTTTCATTTGGAAGGATTTGAGTGATATACATTGGGTCCTCTACCGGTCGGTAGTTAGGATGTCCTATTGGCCACAACTGCCTTTTATTATCCTCTTTCTTGGCTTCTTTACACATCCATAATTGGGCGTCCTCATGCATCCATGATTGATCACTTGATCCAGCGCTATGAATAGATAGATCATCTTCTTCCTTGTGTATAGGATTCCATTGTAGTGGGGGTACATCTCAATATGCAAAAGTATGCAAGTTTATCTTAGTAGTATTTCCTTGATGCTGAAGGTATAAAGAGTCTCGTCCCCAATCTTGCACTACCCTAAGTTGTCTCATAAAGGGTCATCCTAATATCATCTCGTAATTGTTTTCCTTTTCGAATTGACAGATGGCTAAAGTATGTTCAAATTTAACTCCACAAGTGGTTAATTTGATCTTTTCTAATATCCCTAATGGTTTTTCAACATGACCATCTGCTAATTGGAGCTTCATGCGAGTGGGTCGTAAGGCACGCTTTCCCCATTTCTCCCAAATCTCCTTGGTGGCAATTCGTACTCCTGCTCCTGTGTCTAGTATAGCTTTGGTCATACAGCCATTGTAAGTGACAGGTAAACATGTGTTGCCTTCGTCTCTTTGCTAAATTCTCCAACCTTATCCACTGGGATTTGTACCTTATATGGGTTTTCTTTTCCCTTGTTTTCCTTTTCCTCCTTCTCCTGCCCTAATTCCAGTTGACCTACTAATTGTTTCCATATTTGTGGTTTAACACGGAGTTGTTCTTCCATAGTCAACTGGCATTGTACTTTTGTCTTTTTAAGTTCTGTTAAATTGTGTGAATCCTTATCTGAGTTTTCCCTTCCTTTTCCTCGTATTGTGTGTGCTCCAAAGATCATGGATTCTTTTTTGTACTCTCCCATGTAATTTGGTAGGGTCGAAATGCGCTGAGCTTCTTCCCTATTTCGGTCTAGTCTCGATACTTCCTCATATAATTCTTCCATGTTGGGACTTGGCTGATAAACTTCCACATCGAATTCCTCAAAGGGAGGTTTAGTCACTCCATTACTCTTCCATTATTTTTCTTAGATTCTATTCCATAATTCTTTTGGCCAGTTAGCCTCTAAATCCGGTATTGTTGACATAGGTTTGTCCTGGGTTTTCACTAGCTCACATTTGTCATCCTTCTCTTTAGGTTCTTTGTCCTTGGCTTTAACACAATCCTTATATTGATCCTATGCTATCCTTGTCTCGGGGAGAGCTGGGATGGTCTTTTCTAGGGTTGCTTGTGCTACCTCTATGAGTTTTCTGCATATAGAAAGCCTCTCTTTTTCTAACTCTCCTTGTGGGTAAAGCTTTTCATGTTGCTCCACAATCTGTCTAGTCTTAATTTTAGCTTGGTACGCTTTCAGCCGCATGTCCAAATCATCCGGCTTTGGGTCAGCTAGAATTGATCCTGGTTTCCATGATTCTCGGATAGGCAGTGGAATGGGAACTTCTTCCCAAATTTCTGGTTCTTTATGCCTCTTAATGCTTTTTGTATGTATCTGATTTTCTTGACTTTTGTTTTTCATCCATTTTTCTTTGAGCTTCTCTCTTCTTTCCTTCCATTTTTGTGCTTTCATGTTTTGGGTATTCTCACGTGGGTCCTCCGAATCTTCTACTATTTGAATCTTGGGGTTTAAGGTTCTATTGTTTTCTTGTTCCAGATCCGGTTGTTTTCCTTCTCGTTCCTTTGTTTGTGCTCGTGTAATGGCCTTTAATGGTACGGTGTATTCCTTATCACTTCTCGGTGCTTCTATTACTTCGATTACATTAATAGGTGCAGTGTCTTGAGCCTTGTTGGGGTTTTTTGGGCAATCACGGAAGAGATGTTCTTTCCCACAATCACTACAATATCCTTCCCAAGTCCTAGGAGGTGGTGGGTTGTAAGGCCGAGTGCATTCCTTGATAAAATGGTCTCCTCCGCATCTATAACAAGGTCCTCTTGGCATAGGTGGTCGGATGGGTGGTCTTACAGGTGGCAGTGCTTTAGGTGCACTGTACATTAATGTTGCCACTTCTAGTCCATAGACACTATCGTAACCTTCGTATCCGTAGTAGTGTTCATACTCAGACAAGTAAGTTTGTTCATACTCAGACAAGTTAGTGTCGTAGGGATAGTACTCTCCCTGAGATGGCTTGTAACCTGGGTTTGGCGACTCCAAGCTGGTCATAGGTGATGCCAGCACGATGGCTCTTTCTAGGTTTTCCTCTGGTTGAGCGTACTTAACCGGTACCACATGTTGGGGTTGTGAAAGTTGTGGTCCTAACACTGGATGGGGTTGTGGATATTGTGTTTGCTAGTATGGCCTTGGTGCTCCTAGTGGTGTTGGGTAGGGATTTACCTTGGCATATCTCTGCCTGGTTCTATAGGTGGGTATCCATAAGACCGATACTGAGGTGGTTGTAGAGGTCGTGTCTGCCTATTGAATGGGCAATTTTTTGTGGTTTGATTGGTGTATTTTGTTCTATGTGACAATACATGGCCCCTCCTTGCTGGGGCTGTCTATTGTAAGAGTACGTCTGAGGTACACCAGTTCATCCTTGAACATACATGTGAGTGGGGTGATCTCCTCCGCATAGACTACATCTTTGCAACATGGGTAATCTTAGGGCTAGTTGTTGATAATTTCTTTGTCCTTGGACTCCTAATTTCTTCGCTACCAGTGCTACTAATTCTTCCACATTACTGGAGTTGGATGTTACTGTGCTTCGAGTGTCTTCAGATTTAGTAGGGCTGGTTGTACTTTTGAGATCATCCACTAGGTTGTCCTCTAAGTCGATACATTCTTGTAGACATTCATTCAATGTCTGTAGTCTCTTCACGTAGACTAATGTTCTCAGAGTTCCATTCGTTAGTCCATCCAAAAATAGTGATATCATTTTTTGCTGCATAAGTCTTTCTGCTACAGGACATCTATCCACATACTGGTTGAACCTTCGGGCAGCTATTTTCACAGTTTCATTAGGGTTTTGTTTAAAACTATGGATTAAAGATGAAGAATTGTGTTTAATCCCTCTCTTAGTGAATTCCCCTATGAATTCTTGAAAGAATTGCTCCATATTTGCAAATTGGTTGGGGTCTAATGGTTGGAACCAAGTCAGAGCCGTTGCTGTGAGGGTGAGTCCGAAAGGCTCATATTGCACAAAGAAGTCCTCTACTTGTTGATGTTAGATATGCTCAATACTCCACCCTCATGTGACCACAAATGATCCATGGTGCTCTAAGTTGTAAGGCCCCCATTATGAGGAGAAGCCATTATGAGAGCCCGGATATTTGTGGAACCCTAACTTCCAAGTTAGATGAGGTCTATGTGTGACCGTTGATGGTTATAGATGATCTTTGTGAGCCTAGCCGTCAGGTTAGGTAGGGCATAAACTTCCAGGCCATTGGGTTACCATTTAAGGTGAAAATAAAGGCCCTGTGACGTCGCGCGGTTTCCCCATAGAACCTTAATGGGGGGAGTGCAGAGGGGGGCTTGCCCCCTTTTGCGGGGTCCGGGGGGCCTATCCCCCCGGCCCGTAGGGCCGAGATGGTAGGACTTCTGGTCGTGGAGATATTGTTGGATCATATATTTTACCGACTATTTTGTATCTCCCGACTACGTTTATCTATACCAAACCGCCTTGTAAAAGCTATATAAGCACAGCCCAGGTTGAGCTTTATACAGCATCCCGCACTAGTAAGCCCTTCATCTAGAGTCTGTCTAGATCGCCATCTAAGCTCCACAGTGGGAGCGCACGGGTGGACAGCACCATCATTGTAACTGCATTATGCTTTGCAATCTGAGAATTTGAGTTCTCTACCTCTCAGTCTGCGTCTATCTTTGTCTGCGTTTTTCTCTCAACTCTATCTATAGGTCTATTCTGCTGTGCTATTATTTTCTTACATGGTATCAGAGCTCAGGAGGCTTTGAGTGGTGCAGAAGCAGAAACGTAGAGGTTGCAGAGTTCTAAACAACAAAAGAGAGAAGATGTCAAGCGATGCGTCATCATCTACGACTGGGGGCCAAGGTGGTTCATCAACAGGAGTAGGTGGCGCACAAGCAGGAGCAGCAATGATGCCGATCATCCCAACGTTGCGGATACGGCCACCAGCCTTCACAGAAGGTAAACTTGATGGTACGAACTACACCCTGTGGAAGTTCAAAATCACTTCTATTCTTGATTCATATGAGCTTTTGGAGACTGTTCTTGGGACTGATCATGAGCCCCAAGAAAGACCTGATCCAAATACTCCTGGTCGAATGATTCCTCCTGATGCTGATCTTCTACGTGCTTGGAAACGTAGAAATGCAGATGCACTCTGTGCTCTTGTTACAAGTACTTCTGATAGTGTTCTGACTCTCATTCAGCATACTACGAAGGCATGTGAAGCATGGAACATATTGAGAAATCAATATGAAACTCGTAATCAGACACGGATTCAGAACTTCGAGAATCAGCTTGCAGCAGAACGGTTTGCTGATGGGGAGACTGCAGAGGTGTTTATCACTCACATAAAGAATCTACGAGATCAAATGGCGGGAGCAGGTGTTCAAAAGTCAAGTGAAGAGCTAGCTCGACGTTGTCTTCGAATCTGTCCACCTAAGTTTGATGGTCTGGTAACTGCTCTTAACACTCAAATCAGACCTCAACCACTAACTTTTGAAGAATTCAGTGCCTTACTCATGGAGGAGGAGTTGCGGCTCAAGGCAAGGAGTGGTGGTAGCAAAGGAGATGCTGCATTCACATCAAATGCCAAAGGAGGCAAAACAGACTCTTCAAAAGATGGATACAAAAAGAAGAACGACAAAAAGAAGTTCAAGGGAGAGTGTTTCCACTGCAAGAAGAAGGGACACAGAATCCAAGACTGTCGCATCAAGAAGGAAGAAGAGAAGAGTGGCTCTTCAAAAGGTGGCAAGGGCAAGGAATCTGCCAACACAGCAGAAACAGAGCTTGAGTTATTTGTTACGATAGAGGAGGTGTGCTCCTCGGCTGAAGATTCAGGAACAGATGACTCATGGGTGTTGGACAGCGGTGCATCTCGTCACATAACGAGTAGAAAAGACCTTTACAGTTCCTTACAGCCTCTAAAGGAACCCATCACAGTAAAGGTAGGAAACAATGCAAGATGTCCTGCAGAGGGCGAAGGTACGGTTTCTTTCATTAACTCTAATGGCGATATCAGAAAGCTTTCAAATGTGCTATATGTTCCACAAATAAAACGAAATCTACTTTCAGTTCTATAACTGATCAAGGTCATCAAGTATCTTTCAGTAAGACAGGAGCTAAGATTATGGACGGTAACAACAACATTGTTGGGACTGGCATAAGGAGGAACAACCTATATGAGTTGTGTGCTCTTACAGCCACTACAAACGTGGGCACAAGTAAGCTATGGCATGAGAGATTCGGCCACATTGGATACCCTGTACTGAAGGAGATGCATCGCAGAGGTATGGTTGCACACCTACCATCGATTGCAGAAATGAAGGAACCATGTGAAGCTTGCATGATGGGCAAGCAACAGAGGAAGGCATTTCCACAAGAAAGCAAGAACAGGGCAAGCTATCCTCTAGAGTTGGTGCATGCTGACTTGTGCGGAAAAATGCCTACACAGGCCTTGGGCGGATCTTCCTACTTCATGTTACTTGTCGACGACTATAGCAGGAAGATGTGGCTGTACTTCCTTCGCGATAAGGCTCAAGCTTTTGGTAAGTTTAAAGAATGGCTTCAGCTTGTTGAAACTGAAACAGGGAAGAAGATGAAGAAATTCAGGACAGATGGTGGTGGTGAGTTCACATCAATAGAGTTTGAAGATTTCTGCAAGAGTAAGGGAATCAAGCATCAACTCATAGTGGCACATAGTCCTCAACAGAAAGGTGTTGCAGAACGCCGGAATCGAACCATCATGGAGATGGCAAGGTGCATGTTGAAAGGAAAGGGTTTGCCTAATCAGTTTTGGGCAGAGGCTGTCAACACTGCTGTCTACATCTTGAATCGAAGCTACACCAAGGCACTTGATGGAAAGACTCCACAAGAAGCCTACACGGGTAAAAAGCCTTCTGTTTCCCATTTCAAAGTATTTGGAAGTGAATGTTATGTACATGTTCCAGATAGGGAGAGAAACAAGCTTCAACCAAAAAGCATCAAATGTATCTTCCTGGGGTACAGCGAAGATAAGAAGGCTTATAAGCTTTATGACCCTGAGGCTAAGAAGATCATGGCGAGTCGTGATGTGGTGTTCAAGGAAGAGCAGCCACATGCAGTGGAGGAGGATAAGAGAGCTTCCACTTTATCATCATGCGAAGGGGCAATCCACTATGAACCTGACCCAAGAGCTATCCCTTCTACACAAGAGAAGGAAGCATCATCTTCAGATGATGAGTCTAAAAGTCACCAACCTGCCGACACCCAAGTGGAAAAGCCATTGCCACGTTGGGTGAGGCAGCTCTATGATTCTGCAAATCCCATCCCACAGTCACTAGAACAGGTTGCAGATGGACCAAGGCGATCACAGAGAATAGAGGAACAGAGACGGGCAAGCGCCCATATTGTAAACACAGCCTTGATGGCTGATCTCATTCAAGAAGAAGCGAAGGAACCAAGCAATGTGGAAGAGGCACTCCATGATCCGAATTGGAGGGCTGCCATGCAAACAGAATACAACAATATCATGAAGAATGGAACTTGGGAGCTAGTGGATCCACCCCCTAAGCGTAAAGTCATTGGCACCAAGTGGGTTTGGAAGCTAAAGTACAAGGCTGATGGTACTCTAGAAAAATATAAAGCAAGACTTGTTGCACAGGGCTACTCACAAGTTGAAGGCATTGACTTTTGTGAATCATTTGCCCCGACTGCAAGAATGACTACTATCCGAGTAGTACTAGCTATGGCTGCACATAAGCGTTGGCCAGTCTATCACATGGATGTTAAATCAGCATTCCTGAATGGAGACCTCAAGGAGGAGGTATATGTGTCTCAGCCACCAGGGTTTGAGGCTCCCCATTCACAAAACAAGGTATGTAAGCTGAAGAAGGCATTATATGGGCTAAAACAAGCCCCTAGAGCATGGTACCAACGGATAGATAAGTATCTCTTGAATCTAGGGTTCAAAAGATGTGCTTCTGATGCTAACTTGTATGTTCTAAAGAAAGGAGGGAAGACAATTGTGCTTGTACTCTATGTAGATGACCTTGTGATTACAGGAAATGATGATGCTCTTCTTCAACAAACAAAAGATGCCCTGAGTTCAGAATTTGAAATGACAGACTTGGGCTTAATGCATTATTGCTTAGGTCTTGAAGTTTGGCAGGAACCAGGGAAGATTTTCATCTCTCAACAAAAGTATGCAAGGCAGATATTGAAGGCATTCGACATGGAGGATTGCAAGGAAATTTCTACACCCATGGAGGTCAACACAAAATTATCTATTGAAGATACTTCACCTCCAGTGGATATTGGAAGATACAGGAAATTAGTTGGAAGTCTCATCTACTTGTGCAATAGCAGACCAGACATCTCTTATGTTGTTGGAGTAGTAAGCAGGTTCTCTAATAAACCTTGCCAAACTCATTGGAAGGCAAGCATGCGGATACTCAGGTATGTGAAAGGAACCATTGATTATGGTATTCTTTATGAAGAAGGATCATCTCTTGTCGGATACTGTGACTCAGATTGGGCAGGAGATATTGATACCAGAAAATCAGTTTCTGGATATTGCTTTTCTTTAGGATCAGGGATTTTCTCTTGGATCAGTAAGAAGCAACCGACTGTAGCATTATCTTCTACTGAAGCTGAGTACAAAGCTGCATGCGTTGCAGCATGTGAAGCAGTATGGTTGAGGAGGATTATATGCTTTGCAATCTGAGAATTTGAGTTCTCTACCTCTCAATCTGCGTCTATCTTTGTCTGCGTTTTTCTCTCAACTCTATCTATAGGTCTATTCCGCTGTGCTATTATTTTCTTACAGTTGAGCTCTTAGAACTTGTTTAAATTCAGCAATGTGGTCCTAAGGTTCTCCCAATCCATCATAATGATTGCTCATGCATTTGGCCACCTAAATAGGTATTAATCTTCTCATTGGTTCTCGTTGCCTGGGCATTACAGGGAAGGCGGGGATTGCTGGTCTAATTGGGGTATTCCAGGCTCCGCTCCTATTAGTGGTCATGGCCTTACTGGTGGTCCGTATTGATTTCCTACTCCAGGGTGGGTCTGATTGTGTGTTTGCACTCCGGGTGTTGTGAGTTGCACATGAGTTTGGTTCGAAACACTCCGTTGGCTTGTTTATCTTGACATTGTGTGCTCTGCCTCTTGTTGTGTTCCGAAGGGGTTCTGAGAGGTGGTTGCTTGTCCTCTCTTAGGGAATACAGGCAAACCCATGTACTTTAGTCAAGATCTCTCTATGGCATCTACCAACCAATACCTTTTTTGGTTCTTGTCTAGGTATGTTACTCTAGACTTGTCTTCCAGATCCTTTAGCTCATAAAAAATCATCGTAATTTCCTCTCTTCCTTGAGTCGGTGAGTCAGTTTGAAGTAACAAGTCTGATCCATGGATCAAATAGACTTCCAGTAAGTAGTCGTCTTGACGTATCAAGTCCCCTCTCAAGACTTGCGTTACTATTGACTTGCCTCTAGGGGTAGTCACTAACTCCTTAGGGTTTGGTCTCCGTGAGTTTTCTTGTTCCACTAACTCTTCCCTCTCATTGATCAAATCGGGATATTCAGTCACTATGTAGATGTGACCCAACTTGTCCATGTATGCTCCACCTTCATACTTGACAGCCGGTCTAGGCACAATTGTTGCATCTAGGGAAGTCACCATCCTAGCGACAGATCTGTTTAAATCGTCTAGGTAGATGGGGATCTCCTGGGCATTAGTGGAAACATACTGGAAGTAGGTGCGGTATTCTCCTTCTACAGCGGTCATGAAGTTTCTCCTGAGAGCAGGACCCTACATGTCTTCCGAGGCCATGGGTATTTCCTTCTCTGAGTCACTAGAGGTATCTGAATAGACAGAGTGGTGACTGACCTGAGCGGTATTTCCTATGGATGATATGATACTTCTCTAGCTAATCAGAACTCATCCTGACCTCAAGTTCATTCACCCTCCTGGGGCTCTCTTGACCTCTAAAACTCTCCTTAAGTGGCTTCTCAAATACCTCAATTTCACCCTTGAAAATGCTCAAAGTGTTCTGGACGATACCACTTTGGCGATACTGCACTAGGCGATACCAGGTTGTCGATGATACAATACCACTTCAGGATACGATATGATACCAGTCTTTGTCACGATACGATACCCAATATGTTCACGATACGATACATGGGGAATCGACGATACGATACCAGATGACTAGTCGATATGATACTAAAGGCAACAGGCGATACGATATCTCTACACAATGCGATACGATATCGGGAATTCTATCGATACGATACCAATGCAAGTCACGATACGATACTGTAGTTTTGCAGGATATGATACTAAGAATTGCACGATACGATGCCAATTCAAAGGGTGATATGATACCAAAATTAGACGCGATACGATATTGAAATTTGACACGATACGATACTGAAATTTGACACGATACGATACCTGAGTATTACACGATACGATACTAGCAAGTCACGAGATATAATACCACTACAACTGGCGATACGATACCATCGAACTGCACAATACGATACTAGTACAAGTCATGATACGATACCACAAACTTGCACGATACGATACTGGAAGGTGAGACGATACGATCTTGCTAGATCAGCGATATGATACCACAGTGGACCGCGATACGATACCACTAGGCAACTCGCGATGGCGATACCAACTAGGCTATACGATACCAGAAATGGTATCACAATACCACAATTGGTAACGGCGATATGATACTTCGGCGAGTATTGCGATACAAGGGAATTTTTGGTATCGCGATACCAAAAACTCAACCGATCGTGATACTACAGCCAAATCACCTCCAAATTCAAAAGTTTTTTCACCCCCTAGCTCTTCTCTCACCCCTCTTCACTCGTAGACCCCAGTTTCACAAATAGCACTCCTCCAATCACTCTGTCCCACCCCGCAACATCTTTGAGATTAATACTTGCATGAAGCTTACCTTGAGGTGGTTATGCTTAGGCCTTGAGCTCACTAAGTAGGTTTGGAGGCTTGAAATGTGTGATACCACTCAGACAAATACTAGTCATTGGTTGCAGACGATACCAAGACTGAGCAAGTGAGAAATGACTACAATTTTTTTGGTTTTTATAGTTTCCAGTAACTGAAGCCTAACTACACTGATTTGGTAATTTTTTTGCAAATTTTTCTTGATAATTTTGACTTACTCCTACTCCACTTCTCTTCCTAGCCTAACACTAACTCTTTCTCCTCTCTCTCTCTCTCTCTCCAAACCCTAATCCTAAAAACTCATTACACACACCTCTGGGATGTGAAATAACAAGTGCTGAAGCATCGGACTACTTGCCACTGAGCGAATTCACTCCGAAAAGTACGCTTTTGTCACTCTAGAGCTATAACCATCACGAAGCCATCTTGGTCGAGTGTGTTACCCGGAAATGGCGCCAAAAACATGTGTACCTAAGTAATGAAGTCTTAGGGACTTGTGCCAAAGAGAATAAATCTCGTTTGCCACACAAGTGCATATAGAGGTGGATTGACACACGCTTAATTATCAATCCGAAGAACCGACCTAACCAAACGTATGAGGATGTGTGCACTCGTGATGGAATGTGAAGTGATATAGCTCACATGCATGTGAAAAGACTAACCTACCTCTCTAACTCACTTAACTGTTGAAAGTGCCTGCTGCGATACCTCTTACAGCAATTTTCACTAAGTCGAGGATATCTCCCAGCTCAGAACTCGGAAAGTGGGTTCATTTCAAAGCTCTCGACGAGACGCTTCTATTGGACATGGCTTCACTTGATTCTGACAACTATGGTTCAAGTTATGACAGAAATAGTGAATGGCAGGAAACACACATACTCAATCCACCTTCCCCTTTTGTGTTGCTTTGGGCCTGTTTGCCTTCTGCCACCGCGTGCCTTAATTTGCTGACCTCTACTCTCTTTTAAGAGAGCCTTAATTTGCTGACCTCTACTGTCTTCTCACCGCACGCATCTAGTGGACGAGGAGACACCTAGGACCTTCAGACAATTGGTTATCTTATCCAATGAAGCGTCCTATGTGTTTTGTCTCTCTCCTCGACTTGTTTTGCTTCACGGCCAGCTCCTAGTGGATGAGGAAGCTGTGTGCAACCTCCCATGAAATGTCTTGGTTGTTATCTTAATTTAATTCCACTCCTCACGACCTGAGCCTTTGGCGTTGTTGCGTGATGCGTGCCCCTGCAGGGCTTTGGGCAGAGAGTTGGTCTTTTTTTCTGACTTCTTTATTCCTTATTGAGCAACTTTATTCTTTCATTTTCTTCTTCTTCTCTTTTTGCTTGATTCCCCTTCCACAGAATGTTCACAAGACATAATATTCATTGAAAAAAGCTATTTACTCGTTTAATCAAGGGCATGCTATGTCTTTTCTTCAATTCATTAAAGAGTAATATGGATTCGATATCAGATTCTAGATTTTGTTCTATGTGCGTATTAGTTTAGATGTATATTGTACTAATCTCTATATTTTGTTGATTGTAGGAGTGAAAATGGAAGGAAACTATTTTGCTTCATTTGGATCAAGAAGATGGGAATGGAGAGTGAAAAAATTTATGGGCCAATAAGTTAGTAGTCAAGAGTTACTTGACTCAAACAACATGGAATTATAGAGATTCATAGAAGTTGAAGCGTCCAAAATTCATGATATGCTAGATGCATAATATCTTCTTTCAATTAGAAGTATGTGTGTGAACACTCTGGAATCATCGGGGCACTTTTTTTTCCCTCTTTAGGAGGTTTTTTTCCCTCGGCTTGTATATATGCCTATTGCCCTAATGGGTTACTTATCTTTGTACATTCTAGTGGTAATACATTCAGTATTGTGTGTTGTGCTCCAAGCTTCTTCTTTTTCCTTGTGTTGTTTGCGTGCCTTTGCGGACCTTGAGCTCCAACAATTGGTATCAGAGGAGGTCGCCATTTCATCTAGGTCATCGTCGACACCCCTCCGGTCACAGTCTCAGAATCGCATGAAATTTTGTGCTGATACTTAAACTAATTAGGACTACAAAATGACTTTGCTCTATGGTGTTGAAATCGCGATTTGAGCTTATTTCGGCCTTCGAATGCAGTATTGCAGCAGTTTTGCAAGCCATTTCATCTTTTTGTGCCAAAGATATATACAAGTTTGATTCATCAGTATAAGCATCTCGAAGTCTTCTACAAATTTAGTAGAATGTGTAAGGGTACTTGTGTTCAACCTTTTTAGATATAGTCATTTTTCTACATCTAGGTATTTTAATGAGTGGCCATGGCTGAAATAAGTGATATATTTTGTATGTTGGTTGTTGAGGATAAATTGGATGGTACGCATTACCCATTGTGGGCTTATATGATGCGTCTTGTATTGGTCGCCAAAGGACTATGGAATATTGTGTAGGGTGTTGAAAAAATGTCATATTACACCTTCAAATACAAGTACTGAAGTTGATGCATATTCACTCTTGCAGAACAACTAAGGATGATTGGGATACACTTACCGCATTGTACCAAGCTAGGAATGAGGCTCATGTTGCTTTCCTTCAAAAATAGTTTGAGAGTGAGCATATGAATGAAGGTGATTCTATGGAAAGTTTTCTAACAAAGATCAAAGATTTGAAGGAAGAGTTAATTTCTGTTGATGATGTCTTGGCTCAAAATTTGCTTGTGGAGACTGTTCTGAATGGTCCTCCTGACTCATAGTAGAGTTTGTCTTATACTCTTCATTTGATGATGAAAGGCAATTCAAATGCCTTAACATTTGAGGCGTTAGTCTTTGTTTTTTTGCAAGAAGATTAGTTTAGGCAGAACAAGTCCATTATGCATGTTGCAGATCAAGCTTTCTTCGCTAATCATAAGGGCAAAGGTAAATGGAGCTCTTCTCTAATATGCACAAATCTACTAATTTTGCACAATCAAAGAAGGATGATAGAGACGACAACAAAATAGAAAGGTAGAAATTGTCTTTAATATTGTAAAGACAATGATCATATCATAAAGAATTGTCCAAAACTGGCTACAAAAGAGGCAAAGAAAAAAGAGGTTGGAATGCTTGTTGCTAAGGCCTCCACACCAAAATAGAGTCTGCTAATCTAGTGCAGAATGAGGAATGGGTGTTTACTATTGTTTGCAGTTTTGATGCATCTTCTCCTAAACTGTGTATGTCTATAGTAGACTCAGATGTTTGGTACTTTGATAGGAGGGCAACCAAACATATTACCTCGTAGCATAGTTTCTTCACTTCACTTAAGCTTGCCCCTATAGGGAATACTATCATGTGTGCCAACAACTCGTCTTATCTTGTCATGGGAGTTAGTAAGATCATTCTGACTAGTGCGAATGGTAGTTCTTTCACATAGTCAGATGCTTTATTTGTGCCAGGGATCAACAAGAATCTATTATCAATTTCATGTTTGGCCAAGATTGGCTTGGTTGTGAACTTTATTGATGATATGTTTGGCCAAGATTGGCTTGTTTGTGAACTTTATTGATGATAGATGTACAGTTCATGATCTGTCAAATGGCAACAATATTACTGCTTCTAGCATTTTATATCATAGGCTATATAAGCTCATAGACTATGAAAAATCTGTGAATGATTCCGCATGTGCAATACATGATTCTCAGGCTATGTCAGATGCAAATCTTTGGCACGCATGCTTTGGTCATCTAAATTTTTGCTAGTTTGTTACTCTGGCAGAAATCTGAAATGGTGTCCTCTTTGCCCAAACCTGAGGGACCTGGTAAACATGTTTGTGAAGGCTATATGGTTCAGTTCCAGCTACTGAGAAATTGTAGCTTGTTCATAATGATGTCTATGGTCCTACGCAGATACCCACTTTTGGAAAGGATCTTTACTTCATGATTTTCATCGATAATAATTTTAGGCATGCATGGGTATACCCGTTGAAAGCAAAGTCTGAAGTGTTTATGTGCTTCAACGAGTTTTTGGTATTGGCTGAAAATATGTCAGCATGTAAAATGGGCACCCTTTGATCTGGCCGAGGGGTGGAATATATGTCTTCTAACTTTAATGCATTTTTGGTTGAACATGGGATAAAACATTAGCATAAAGTGCCATATACACCTCAACAAAATGGAGTGTTGAAGGGAAGAATAGGTCATTCATGGAGAAGGCGAGGTGTACTGTCAGGATTTAGGCTTTACCACATAGTTTTAGGCTTGAGGCTATTATGTGTGCAGCATATGTATGTAGCAGGTCTCCCACTAAAGCACTATATTCTATCACTCCATATGAGGCTTGGCATGGTCGGAAGCCATCTCTTACTCATTTGCGTGGTTTTGGTTGTGTGGCATATGCATTAGTGCCTATCATAAGAAATTGGATGAAAAAGCAATAAAATGCATTTTTGTTGGGTATAATATTGAATGCAAAGGCTATCATTGGTATCATCCACAAACTAAATTCATTTGTTGTTTTTGTGGAAGATTCTATTCAACCTTTACTTTCATATACGAAGGAGACATCCGTTATCTCCAAAGACATGTATGATACTTTGCTGCCTCTTTTTATAGGTGGAAAGTCTAGTGCTGGTCCTAATGAGCCAACTTCTCAGCCTTTCCACCTTTGATGTGATGATGTAGATCATTCCATTTCTGATGTAGATTTACATGATGCACTTGTTGATAAGAGATTTTATATTGAGAAGGCAAAAATTATGCCAAAATGGCTAGTGCAAACTTTGCAGTAAAGCAAATTAGATGCACCTCTTTGTGATGAGAATAAGCTTGTTTCATTTGATGAAGCACAAAATTCTAAAAATTGGATGGCTACTATGCAACAAGAATATGATGCTATCATGAAAAATAGTATATGGTCTTTATGTGAATTGCCTTCTGGCAAGAAGGCCATTGGCACTAAGTGGGTATACAAGTTGAATCATAAGCTTGATGGAAGAATTGACATGTATAAGCATGGAATGACTACTGTTCATAGCATTTGTGCACTTGCAATTCATCATGGTTGGAATGTACATCAGTTGGACATTAAAACTACATTTCTTAATGTTGACTTGCATTAAGAAGTGTATGTTTTTCAGCCCCATGGCTTTGTGCACAAAGGGTACGAAAATCAAGTGTGCAAGTTGAAAAAGGCATTATATAGTTTAAAGCAAGCACTACGTGCTTGGTATGAAAAGATACATGCCTATCTGATAGCACATGGTTTTGAGAACAGTCCAACTGAAAGCACCTTATATGTTAAGGATGCTAATGATGTGCTTCTGATCATTGTTGTGTATGTTGATGACATACTGCTCACTGGTCCTTATGACAAGCATATTGTTAATTTTAAAGCTGATTCGCATGCCTCATTTGAGATGTTTAATTTGGGGCATTTGCATCATTATTTGGGCATTCACTTTGTGCAAGTTGATGATGGAATGGATTTGTGTCAATTAAAATATATTGACACGTTATTGTAGCATTTTTTCCTTGAAGACTATAAACCTATTTCCAATCCTATGGAGAAAGGTTCACGATTGAGACTTCATGATGTTGGAGATGCATTTAATGCTATTCTCTATCAGCAGGCTGTTGGATGCTTGATCTACTTATGCATTACTTCGCAAGATATTCAGTTTGCTATCTTAGACATGAGCAAGTTTATGCATTTCCCAGGTGTCAAGCATTGGCAAGTGGTTAAGCACATCTTTCGCTACTTGAGTGGGGCCCAACTACTTAGATTGTGTTATCCTAAGCAGGGATCACTATCGCCTGATTTACATGCTTTTTTTCTACTCGCACTAGTATGGTTGCCATGACACTCATGTGTCCTCTAGTGGCTTTTGCTTCATGCTTGGTAGCTCATGTATATCTTGGTTGAGCAAGACCTTGTAGTGATGATTCCACTCATTCAAGTTTTTTGATGCATGTGAGGGATTCATGGAAGGCACTATTACCACTTGTATATCAAAGCCTTGAAGTTCTTTGTTGAGATCTAAGCACTTCTCCACTCTATGTTTATAAGAGAAAACCCTTTGGAAATGAAGATACTACATGCTTTAAAGGACATTTTATGGTCAGATTTCTTTCCAAGAAGAAGAATGGGGTAGATCATGTGTGTTCCTAAAAGAAAAGAGTGGCATCTATTCTCCTAATTTGGGGAGTCGGTGACACACAGTACAGAGGGGAATAAAGAGGAAAGTTGCGGACTAGGAGGTTTCTCTTTGTTCCCTTTCAGGAGGTTGCATAGAGGACAAAAAAAGGAGCTGATAGAGAGGAGGAGGGATCGTGCTAATCATCTCCTAATGATCCTGATAATTATTTAATATGTAGCACGCAACGAGGATGGGGAAAAACTGCGAGAAGGTGGGAGATCCATGCGATGAAAGAGATCAATTTTCTCTGTTGATCTCGTGCTTATCTTTTGCAACAAAGGGGATGCAATACCTGTGACATCAATCCTTCTGATGTGAGTGACAAACATAGTGATTATGAGATCGAACACAGTGTCTGGATGCCAATAAATTCAGAGTTTGTTCACTTCTCTTGTTTATGGTTTGCATCACGAGAACACATTCACAACTTGGTACATATATGATCCTGGAAGATTTTGAAGCATCGTGAAGTAGAACTCGAGCACTGCTGCACAAATCTGTTTCTCAATGATGGTTATCTGGTAAGGTTTATGCACTACATCCTTTTATGAGCTCCTTAAATTCTAATATGGAGAATTGTCTAAGCGTGTCTTGAACTGTTGCTTGCATCTTTTGCACTCGGTTTAAGTGGATTTCAAGGTGGTTGTCAGAGTTTCTATTAGGCATACAGCATATATTCAAAAGAAAGTAGAATACTGCTGCACTTTCACTTCTTTTGTGTCGTCCCTCACTTTTTCAGCTTCCATGTGCATGTTCTAGTGAATCTTTGTGAGGAAGATATCCTGATTCATACATTTGAATCATGTGAAGATGACTCGCTATAGCTTAATGACTGTGTAATTTGCGTTAGTATGATATCTGCCATCGTTCTGTTATATTATACTTTGTCATCTTCTAATAAATAATGAACGACAATTGGTGTGCTGTTGTCAGTGCCAACATGTAGCTTTGTTACAGCATCTATCGTTGATTAGTTCTTAAAATTGTCTTTAAGATCAAAGGGATTTTGTGTGTCGACTTTTCGAAACAAATCTGCAACTTCGAAGTGAATATTTAGCAGCATACTATGAGTTTTCATAAGTTCACATCTATACGGAGTCAATAGAGCTCATAAAATTTTGCATGATTTATGTAATGAGAAGGATCAATATATGAATGAAAGCAGATAGAGTAGATGAACGATTTGAAAGAAATAAACGATTTAAAGCATATGTTAGTCTACTGCTCGATTTGGATGGTGACAGCTGCATGTTCCATTGTTTTTGAGAGATTTATATTGGCAGAGCATCTTGTGACATAAGGCAATCACGAACAAAATTCACAACAGTTTTGGAGAGTATGGTGTGAGATCATTGGCTATTCCATAATTGTACCAATGCTAAGTTTTTTTTACTATACTTTCATATTTATCAATGAAAAAGATAACTTATGTTATGCACCATTTCCAATACTGTGGTTGAGGGTATGCATAGAGCACTTTATCGAATTATCTCTTATCAATATATGTGTTCTATACCATACGTGAATTTATTTTGTTGGGTACTGAATGTGATCTCTAAACTGTGATAACCATGCATATCTGATCAGGTTCTATTAGAACTCATTTTGCACGGATGTTTTTGCAATAACATAAGAAAAGTAATATATGTTATCTTAGCAAACTTGCATGTAACGTTTCGAAGAATTTTTGTTCTATACTTTTACATATCTAGTTGATTGAATCGCTGTCAATATTGGGTAGCGCTTGCGTTTTAATTCTAAAGAATTTGAATATCTAAAGTAAGAATCAATAATTAAAAGCTGATGAAGTTGCACAACACAATAAATGAATTTAATAAAGTGATGTATCAAGTTCAAAATATCTGATACAAGATTAGAGACGTCTGTGGACTAATAAAATCAACATAAAGTAATAAAGAAAACAATGAACATATTAGATTCGAGAAAACTTGACTATGTAAGCTCAAGGAGAGGCTATGCTTGTCATATGATATATGATTGGGCTATTTATTCATTCTCTTGCGTTTAATTTGTTCTCTGAGTTTTCATAAGCACCTGAATTTTCATTTGCACCTGAGTTTGCTCCAAGCACCCGACATGCATTGTATCATCAGTGGTTGGCTTGATCCACCAAGATCACTTTCTTGGCACCCTGTGTGCTCCCCTAAGTGTGCAAGAACCCACGACAATGCAGCCTACTGTGGCCACTTTTGGTTGTGAGGCTGACATATAAGGTTAAGAATCATGTATGCAAATCATTGACATCATGCATGATAGATTGATAGTGTATGCATTATGTACATAAGTTTCTCATACACAAAGGGAAATTCTATGCAAAATGCTAGCACATGTAAGTATACGATCATGGCTTTGTTTCAAAGGTATTTTTCTTTCCAATATTAAAGGAAGCATGTGCATAATTAGACATATGGATTGTGCCCTTTAGTATCCATACATAAAGTAGACACATGGTCTTGGAAGTACATGCACATTATGCACTCAATTAAGTATATAGGTGCCCAAGGAGGACTTTATTAATGGACGAGGTGGAATAGCTCAAGCGTACTTCATCACTAGGAGAAACAGTGAAGTAAACTCAAGAGATAGATGAAGCTTAATTTCCAGATAAGCAATTGCAACCTTTTCTTTCATTGCAAGCCATAGAACATACAATGCATGCCATTATGGACACAAACTTTGAAGTGGATGCATAGATTCAGATGGACTACTTTACTTGGTCATCTATATAGTTAGTCATGTAAATGATTTGTATTATGCATTAAATCAATATATTTCATGAATAGAAAGATTGTTTGTGAATGAGCATGGCCATGGTTTAAGAAGTATGTATCCAATGCATTATGGATGTTTGCATGCGCCAAAAAAAATGGTTCATAGAAACTTTGCACCATTCTTGGAACAAACAAAGTTCTAATTTGGAACTTTTTCAGACTTTAAGGAGGGGTTCAATTTTTGAACGTTATGCAAAGTTGTAACCGTTTGGCATACACTAGTTTGCATATGGAATATATTACATGGGTTTTGAGTTGATAGGGACATGAAATTCCAAAAGTTAAGGTTAAGTAGGATTTGAATTTATTACGTTCTAGGAATAATGGTGAAGAGACCAATTGGCCACCATAAACCATTTAATTCATTTATTTTTGGCTTGTTAATGAAAAATCAAATAATCCTTAAATACATTAAGCTTAAAATATCTCCTATGGAATTTTAAATTCCATAAAAGCTCGTGGCATGCCTGATTAGCAAGGCCATAGACTTAAGGTAGAAGTACAAAATTTTCTCTCTTCTTAAAACCATGATACAATGGTGGTAACTTAGCACACCATCTTCTCAAGCTCTGAGGAAGAGAAAATATGGTACAAAAGAATCTATGTAGTTTTGGAAGATGGAAGTATCACTACTCTTGTTCAAGAAAGTTCTTTGTTTGAGAGAACAAAAGAGCTATTTGGAGTTTTACATTATTATTCTTCTAAGCAAATGCAAGGCATGAAGAAAAGGTAGAACTCAAGGGTTTTAATAAACCCTAAGTACCATTTTCTAATGTCCTAGAGGTAAAGGGCTATTCAAATGGTAAATATTATTACCATCTACTTCATATTAGAGATCTCATTAGTAAAACAATTATAACGACGAGTTGTAACAAACGAGAACTATGTCATAAAAATACAACACACTCGTCAAGCAAATTGCATCTTATATTTGAAAACCCTTTATACCAATACACACATATTTCAAAACTCAAATGAAAACGTGTGGTTTTTTGATAGTTTTTGTCATTTCATAGAAAAAAGAGCTCAAAATGTGGCCAAAATTTTACTAGATTTAATATTGACATGTCCAAAATCTACATAAAAAAATATAAAAGTGATAAAAAAAGCTTATACAAAAATTGAACATTGAACATGTTTTAATGGTGGATATCGATAATTATTCAAAATTGCTATAGAACATGGTTTCATTAAGCAAAATACTTTGGAGCATTTATATAAGCACTAAAAAAGTTATGAATTTTCAACTCAACTCACAACTTTCATGATCTATGTCTACACCCCCATTATCTGATGCACTTGATTTAGTCTAAGATTGTTGAGAGCTCTCTTCTTCTTCTTCTTCTATATCCACAAGAGCTCTATCTTCATCCAAGTACATACCGAATTCTATAGGATCATGCACATATCTTCTTGTTTGCCTATGATTAACTGTAGCACATACATCTAGAAGCTTTTGCTTTATCATAGTGATGGTTGCTTTCCTCAAGTGCCCTATTTTGGTCAAGGCCAAATCATAAACAAGAATATCTACATCATCCATTTTAAGAGTGGATGTGCTTGAAATATTCTTTTTCTTTTTTGAGCATGTTTGTTTGGTGTCACATACCATTTCTAAGTTATATTTACCTCTAAATGCATTACTAATTTTAGTGTAATACTAATGCACTACCAAAGCCTCTATTCTTCTTTTATCAATGTTGGTAGCAGCCAGGGCACCCAAGGACCCACAAGACAAGGAAGCCAAAGAAGGGAGTCGGAGCAAGGAACAAGCAGGCAAATCAATCAACGCAGATCTGGCAAATAGGCCCTATAATTTTTCCATGAAACAATATTTCCAAAATAGTGATCTTAGTCACTTCACATCATTGTAAATACCAATTTTTGATTATTCCTACTCCATTTTGTGCAAGCCGAGGAGTCCTCGAGCTTGAGGAGTACTAGTAGTATCTATGTACCAATTTTCATAATTTTCAGAGCTCGTTTGAGCCTCCAAAATAGCCTTAGAACCTGCTTTTTAACTAGGCCAGACACTAGGTTTGGATAGGACCAAAGCTAGTCAAAAACTATAAAAAGAGCTAGAGAACTCATTTTTGAGGTTAGCTTGTGGTAGATTTGAACTTGTATGAGACTTTTTGAGTAATCTAAAGAACTCCATTATTTCTCTCTTTGTCTTACCGTGTGTGCGCGTGTGTGTATGTGTGTGCATGTTTGTGTGCTTCTCACTCACAAACTTGTGCCATCACTTGTTCAAGATCTTCATACCATCCTCAAGTCTTCCTGGATTGACATTAAAGGAGGTGCTACTCATCACTGAGCTACACCAAATTTTGGTGCCGTTGCCGGGGAACGGGCTTTGAGGACGAGCGTGTGATGGTAAGATGTAGAGTTGAGACGTTGGAGTAATAGGTATTTTCTTCACTTTTATCTATTTTCTCTTCTTTTCTTCACCTTCTTCATCACCATCATCATCATCACCATCTCCCACCTCCATCTCCATCATCACGACATTTTCAGTTTTTTGTTCATATCACGCTTCCCATACCATTTCCCCTCATTTCACTTGTGAGAGAGAGCGAGAGAGTGTTTGCATGCTTGTGCTTTGTGTGTTTTTTGAGATTTTCTGCAGGAATCAACATCCCCAGCAGTTGCACCAGCTTCAGCACGTACAAATTTTTGATTGTGCACGTCTCAACGCATTGACCCCTGTCAATTGCGATCAACAAAAAAATTGATCACTTTGCTAAACTAAGTGCCTAAATGTGATGTGTATGCCTAGAGCATCTTAAATATGTGTTTAAAATCTTGATATGCCTCAGTTTTCTGTCAATCGCGATTGACACGTCAATCGCGACTGACAAACGATGACGGACACTTGCCGATGGACCTGTCAATCACGACTGACACGTCGATCATGACTAACAGAGTCAACGACCGATTGACCATGACTGGCACAATCCACGCATGCCATGTGTCAATCACAATTGACCCATCAATCGAGACTGACAGCCCCGACTGACCTGTCAATCATGACTGACAAAGTCAACGATTGTTTGACCACGACTGACTGAAATTTCGGGCCACATGTCAATCGCAATTGACCCATCAATCGCGACTGACAGCCACAACAGACGTGTCAATCACGACCGACACGTCGATCATGACTGACACATCAATCGCGATTGACAGACCACTCGATCGCTATTGATGGGCAATTTCAGCATTTTTTAGGGCAAAAAAATACTTGGTCTATTTTGGCAAAATTTGGGAAACATTAAGGGACATTAGAACATAACCAAGTCTTAGAACACATTGTGAGTTATTGCTATTGCCTGTTAGCCTGTTTTGATCCTATTTCAGCCCTAGAGTCATGAATAAACATAACTTTCTCATACAAACTAATATAGAGAGTTATAGATAGGGTATTTTGAAGTTGACCATACCCAAGGGGAAGAAAACTGAGGGATCTCTAGGATTGTTGGCCAGAAAGACAAGGGCAATCTGGGTCTGAAGTACATTATTGAAAATGAATTGTTATGTCATTTGAATTTAAATGTTGATCTAACCTTGGGACTTTTACACGTCCACTGAGAGCTTCAAAAGGCATTCAAGGCAAGAGTGAGTGCGAGCTTGGGAACGCACTTCCTGGGCTTCCAAGGGCAAGGGATAAGCAACTTGAGGTTGGATTATTATCAACTCCCTTTGTCAATTCCTAGCTCAGGTTAAGAATGCGTAGTACTGGAAGTAAGCTAGGGTGATGATAGGCATCTATCAAGTTGAAGACTACCTAAGCACTCAAGTTCAAGCTGAAACATAATTTCTTTGTGATCGATAAATTTAAAGGAAAAAGAATTTAACGTGGTGTGATCAACTTAACATGCGGAAAATCACTCAAATATTCCTGACGATAGGATATCAGACAAGATCATAAACATGATAATCAACTAAAAAAGAACCAAGTAACTAATACAAATTGATCTGCAACGAGGTTGTACCTTGGGTAAAAATTGGGATTGTTCATTCAGGCATATGAACCTTAGGTCAGGACAACATCTATGGAGAGATCGACAAAGCCTTAGGTCTTCTGAGGCTAGTGTCAATCACACTGCTAGGTCTTGGGCCCAGCACGTGAGTAATTATTCACACTACCCTAGCTCAGAAACTAGCGAATCAGAGATGTCTCAAGGTATGGATCGACCCATAGGAAGTTCAGGTGTGGCTTATTTACAAAAGGTTGAAGGTCCCTACAAGACTCAACTTGAATACCTTAGGACCAACCAATTAGGTGCTTGCATCTACCATGGCCTAAGAATAGTCGTGGTCCAAATTAAAACCCCGGACCAACCCATTGGACTCGAACATCGAGCAATCAAGTTTGAAAATGGTGCATACCTCGACAAAGAAGGAACCATGTATGTGGTCACCACCTACCTAGATAGGATAGATGAATTTGGTAATGTGATCCCAGAAATGGACATAGGTGACCTAGAGCAAGGGAACATAGGTGGAGAGCCTAAAACCCCTCGAGGTAAATCAGTTCTCACTAGAATTATCACACCAAAGTGGGTTCCCTAGGATAATAAGAGGATAGAAATGCTCTTAAACCAAGAGACTGATGAAGCTTTTTGGAGGCACATGTTGGAGAAACAATCGCTAATTGGACATATATTTGAAGGTTAAAGCTTTAGAAGAAAACCACATGCCTATGTGAAGGGACAAATTCACAAGTGTATTATATTTGTAAAGTTAGTTCACTTTAGTTCTAGAAGTTTTTTAAAATCATGAGAATGAGAAAATCTATATAAGTTAGTTTGTATCAACTGACGCGTAGAGAGAGAAGAAGTGGAAGACAGTGATAGAATGTGAGAAGGAGTTCATTTTGTATGACTGAGTATAGTCGGGCTTCTCTGAGTGAGAAAGCATCTATAAAACTTCTGAGTTTTTGATAGCTATGAGAAGAAATAGTTAAAGTTCTGTGTGTGAGACTCTCTCCATCATCTCCATGTTTGTCTACTATGTAATGAGTTTAAAAGTTCAAGTTTTCTAAGCAACTCGATGCTTGGCATCGAATCTCTGCTGATAAGTCATATTTTCATTTATCTATTTCATTCAGTGCTGAAGTGTTTGCAAATCATGACTTTGTTGGAGCAAGTCGATGTCTGGCATCGAATTCCAGTTGATAAGTGTTGTTTGAAGTGTGCATGAAATCATATATTATTTTGGTATCTGAAAGGGTGAGGTTTTATGCGGGAAGTCGATGCCTAGCATCAAATCCCTACTGAAAAGTGGCTAAAAACAACCCAAGTCGATGCCCGGCATTGAGTTCTCGTTGCAAGTCGATGCGAGGCATCGAATTCCAATTTAGACAGGCTCTTTTTACTATAACAGGAAGGTTTTCCAATTTTGGCAATTATACATAGTCATCTTGTGAAGGCCATAACTTGAGTTCTAGAGCTCCGTTTGAAGCATATCATAGCTTGTTGGAAAGCTCTACTCTTCTAGTTTCATCTACTAAACGATCATGGAGAAATAATATTTGAGCTAAGAGAAATTAGCAAAATACTGAAGGTATGTCATTTAAGTGACTAGGAATTTCTGTAGAAGCAAAGTTCTCACTTTAGGCTATCATTTCTCAAAGTTTGGAGTGGCAATGAGTTAATGGTGACCATAGAGGTGTTTTTAGTGTCACATTAATTCATTTCTTGTGGTGTTTCATACATCAACAAGTGGTATCAGAGCAGAAAGGTCCTAAAGAGTAGAAGGCGGCAAAGCTATGAGAAGTTTTGGAAAGTTTTCCATTAAAGTTTGAAAGGTGAAGCAGTTGAAGACACAAGGCATCAAAAGGTTACTTCAAAAGTATCTTCATACACAAAGAACTTCAAAAGGTATTATCCTTTATCCTTTAAGCTCACAGGTTGCAGCAGAAGGCAAGGAGTATGGTAGATCATATCTCCATTGACAAACTGGACAGAGATAATTATCCCGCATGGGTAATGAGAATGGAAGCCTTACTTATGAGTAAGGATCTCATGATATATGTAACAGGTGAAGAAGAGAAGCCAGTATTTGAAGATGAAAGCCGACCAAAAAAAGAAGAACTTGATGCTTTAAAGCATTGGTAGAAGAAGGATGCAAGTGCAAAATCCTACATCTACAATACAATCTCTGATCATTTGCTACCACACATCAGAGGATTGGAATCATCTGAAGATATATGGAATGCATTGGAGTATCATTTCCAAAGCACTAAAGCACGGAAAGCAAGTCTATGGTCAGAGTTTACAACATTCAAGAAGAAGCCAAGTCAAAGTATTAGTGATTATGTCACTAAGATGAAGGATCTAGCAGATAGTCTTGGATCCATAGATGAAGATATTGAGATCACAGATTGATTGCTCAACTACTTGCAGGTTTGAGAGGGGATGAAAGGTGGAAACCTTTTGTCTTATCAACAGAACTTTCATTAAATCATTATGTTCCAGATTTGAATCAATTACTTGGTTTGATGCTCACATATGAGCAAGACTTAAAGGGAGATGGAGATAAAGGAGAAAGTTCTGCAATGTACATGAAGAATAAGAAGAAAGGAGATAAAGGTAAAGCAAAGGATGAAGAGGAGTCGAGTTCTCAAGCTTATTATGCAAGAGGTAAAGGAACTGGCAGAGGAAGACCAAGAGCTTTTGGAAGAGGTAGAGGTAATCAGAATAACAACAAGAAGGCTTGCTGGATCTGTGGATTGAGTAATCATTTGGCTCATGGCTATTGGCACAACCAAAAAGGATCAATCCAGAATTAAAACAATAATAGCAGAGGTGAAGGTGGAAGATATCAAAGTAATTTTCAGAGAGGTAGACAAAGTCAAAGAGGAGGCTATGGTAGAGGTGAAGGAAGAAGTTGGGGACAGAATCAATCCTACAATACCACCTACTACAACTATGCAAATGACACACAGAATGAAAGTCATACATCATTAATGATGAATTCAATGAGCACATCGATCTAAAGGTATTTTACATTGACTCTGGATGTTCTAATCATCTATCAGGAAACATAGAATTGATGTCAGAATTGGAAAAAAGCATTTCTAGCCATAATGTTCAAACAGATGATACTACAAGACATAGTGTACATTCAATTGGAAAAGTGAAATGCAAGAGTGGAGCAGATTTGCTAATCAATGTTTTGTATGTTCCCACAATACCTAAAAACTTGATTAGTATGGGACAGATAGTTGAAAAAGGTTTTCAAGTCAGGTTTACAAATGAAGGATTATTTGTTAAAGATCTAGAGAATGGATATAATCAGATTGTCTCTAGTAAGAAAGAAGGTAGACTCTTTACTTTAAGAGTACAAGGAAACATTGGTCAAGCTTTGCTCACACATGGTGAAGGAGTGATTACGGAACTTGATCTCTGGCATAAGAGATTAGGTCACTTCAATGAAAGAGGAATTAAAGCTATGGTTTCTAATCAGTCTGTACTAGGATTACCAAATGTGCAGAATCAACATATGGTTTATAAATGTGAAGCATGTCAAATGGGTAAAGCACACAGGTTACCATTTCAAAAGAAAGGATTCAAACATGATGGATTAGTAGAGCTCATTCATATAGATGTATGGGGACCAACAAAAGAAGGATCTATCAGTGACTCAAGGTATTATGTTCTTTTCATTGATGCTGCTACAAGATGGATAACATTATATGTTTTGAAGGAAAGATCAGAAGTGTTTGGAGCCTTCAAGCATTTTCATGCGTATGTAGAGAGAGTCACAGGTCAAAAGCTTAAAAGACTGAGGTCTAATGGAGAGGGAGAATACTTCTCCCAAGAGTTCAATGATTATCTTTGGAATGTAGGTATTAAGAGGGAAATAACCTGTAGGTATACACCCCAACAGAATGGTGTAGCAGAAAGAAGAAACAGGACTTTGGTTGAGTTTGCTAGAGCTATGCTGAAGGAGAAGAATTGTCCAAATTATCTTTGGGCTGAGGCTATAAAAATAGCTACATATCTTGTGAATAGATTACCATGTGCAGCTCTAAATGGAATGTCTCCATATGAAGATTGGTGGGGTAAGAAACCAACACTAGATCATTGTAGAGTGTTTGGATCAATTTCATATGCTTATGTGCCATCACAGCTTAGGCATAAACTTGAACCAAAGGCAGAAAAATATGTGTTCATTGGTTATGATGAAAAGCAGATGGGTTATAGGTTGTGGAATCCTCTAACCAAACAATTTCTTGTTTCTAGAGATGTTACATTTGATGAACAGAAAAGTTGGTATGTAGATCAAAGTCATACAACTAAAGAGTTTGAAGAAGAGGTAAGAAGATGTGAGAAAGGAAAATCAATTGTGCAGGTGAATAGAGATGAAGAATATATGCAAGCAAGTACATCCAGAAGTGGATTAACAAGAAGGAATGAAGAAGCTCCTATATTTGATGAAGAATTGTATCCAGACACTTATGAAGAATGTGAACCAAGAAGGTCAAGCAGGACTAGAAGACAACCAGAAAGGTATTCTTATGATAATTCTTACATAACTCAGAAGAACTATGCATATATGGTCAAAGATGATGAAGAACCTCAGAACTATGATGAAGCTAAAGGTAAGAAGCAATGGGAAGAAGCAATGAAGGAAGAATTCAATGCACTGGAGGAGAACAAGACATGGGAACTTGTTCCTAAACCAAATGGTAAGAAAGTAATTGGAAATAAATGGGTTTATAAAGTGAAGAAGCTTGCAGATGAAAGTATAGCTAGATGCAAAGCTAGACTGGTGGTGAAAGGCTATGCCCAAACCTATGGCATAGATTATGATGAGACACTCAGTCCTGTAGCTAAGATGTCAACTATAAGGACAATCATTGCTATTGCAGCTTCAAAAGGATGGACCCTAAGTCAATTGGATATAAAGAATGCATTCTTGAATGGATACATATCAAATGAGGTATACATGGAACAACCTCAAGGGTTTATAGATTCCAGGTAACCAAATTTTGTTTGCAGGTTGAGAAGAGAATTGTATGGATTGAAACAAGCTCCAAGAGCATGGAACTATCGATGTCGGATTTGAACCGACGACTTACGCCTTACCATGGCGTTACTCTACCACTGAGTTAAAAGGGCTTATAATATAAAGAACCTAGACTGATGAGAAGTATTTGAATGAACTTGGATATCAAAGTTCAAAAGCAGATCCAAGTCTACTTATCAGAAGAATAGAGGAAGGTACAATCTACATTTGTATTCATGTAGATGACATTATAATCACAGGTACTTCAGATGAAGGAATTAAGGAAGTAAAGAGATTACTTGAGAAAGAGTTCAAGATCAGTGACCTAGGAAAGTTGTCATACTTTCTTGGAATGGAAGTCACTTATACAGATCATGGCATATATGTATCACAAGAAAGGTATCTTTTGAATCTATTGAAGAAGTTTGATATGGAAAATTGTAGAGAAGCTTCAACTCCACTTGAAGTTAATCACAAGCTCAGTAAATATGATGGTGCAGAATACAAAGATATGAGGAAGTATCAATCTCTTGTGGGTAGTTTGATTTATGCTACACTAACAAGACCTGATCTTAGTTATGCAGTGGGAGTGTTGTCACAATTCATGCATTGTCCAAAGGACCCACATTGGATTGCAGGTCAAAGAGTTCTCAGATATATCAAAGGAACTATAAAGGAAGGATTATATTATCCTTTTACATCAGATTTGAAGTTGAGAGTCTATAGTGACTCAGACTGGGCAGGTAACCAGGATGACAGAAGATCAACTCATGGCTACATGATATACATAGGTGATAAGCTTGTAAGTTGGTGTTCAAAGAAACAACATACAGTAGCATTATCATTAACTGAAGATGAGTACAAAGGACTTGTGGAAGCAGCTAAGGAGGTCATATGGATGCAGACATTGTTCAAAAGCTTGGGCATTGATCAAGGTACACCTACAATACATGGAGATAATATGAGTTCACTTTATCTTGGAGCAAATCTAGTTTTTCATGCAAGGACAAAGCACATAGAGATACAGTATCATTTTCTCAAAGAAAAGGTAATGGAGAAGGAGATTGAAGTGGAATACATTTCTACTAAAGATCAGTTAGCAGACATAATGACAAAGAGCTTGGATGGTGTGAAGACCAACAGATTCAAAAGCATGGAAGGAGTAAAAGAAAAGAAGATGATATGAAGAAACAGAGAATGTCAATTAATGATTGAGGGGGAGCTGTTGGAGAAACAATCACTAATTGGACATATATTTGAAGGTTAAAGCTTTAGAAGAAAACCACATGCCTATGTGAAGGGACAAATTCACAAGTGTATTATATTTGTAAAGTTAGTTCACTTTAGTTCTAGAAGTTTTTCAAAATCACGAGAATGAGAAAATCTACATAAGTTAGTTTGTATCAACTGATGCGTAGAGAGAGAAGAAGTGGAAGAGAGTGATAGAATGTGAGGAGTTCATTTTGTATGACTGAGTATAGTCGGGCTTCTCTGAGTGAGAAAGCATCTGTAAAACTTCTGAGTTTTTGATAGCTATGAGAAGAAATAGTTAAAGTTCTCTGTGTGAGACTCTCTCCATCATCTCCATGTTTGTCTACTATGTAATGAGTTTAAAAGTTCAAGTTTTCTAAGCAACTTGATGCCTGGCATTGAATCTCTGTTGATAAGTCATATTTTCATTTATCTATTTCATTCAGTGCTGAAGTGTTTGCAAATCATGACTTTGTTGGAGCAACTCGATGCTTGGCATCGAATTCCAATTGATAAGTGTTGTTTGAAGTGTGCATGAAATCATATATTATTTTGGTATCTGAAAGGGTGAGGTTTTATGCGGGAAGTCGATGCCTCGCATCGAATCCCTACTGAAAAGTGGCTAAAAACAACCCAAGTCGATGCCCGACACCGAATTCTCGTTGCAAGTCGCTGCCAGGCATCGAATTCCATTTTTAGACAGACGCTTTTTACTATAACAGGAAGGTTTTCCAATTTTGGCAGTTATACATAGTCATCTTGTGAAGGCGATAACTTGAGTTCTAGAGCTCCGTTTCAAGCATATCATAGCTTGGTGGAAAGATCTACTTTTCTAGTTTCATCTACTAAAAGATCATGGAGAAATAATATTTGAGCTAAGAGAAATTAGCAAAATACTGAAGGTATGTCATTTTTAGTGACTAGGAATTTCTGTAGAAGCAAAGTTCTCACTTTAGGCTATCATTTCTCAGAGTTTGGAGTGGCAATGAGTTAATGGTGACCATAGAGGTGTTCTAGTGTCACATTAATTCATTTCTTGTGGTGTTTCATACATCAAGAGTACAAACCTGACCAGCCTAATGAGGTAGGGACACTCACGATCTATGAGCTTAAAGATCTTGATAGTCCAGGCAAGGTGACCTATCTGGACAATACTTTAGAGAGGATCTTTGTGGTCTCAGAGCATGGTAGGCATGCCTACACTTGGAAGGGTGAATTTATTTTTCCCCAACCAAGATCTAATGTCTCTTATGGCCACCAAGGAGCTCGAACATCCCAAGCTCATGGGGCTTAGAGGGACAGAAGTAGAGACAGGCTAGAGGTAAGTTTTGCCAACCCCTTGGGAAGAGAAAGGATGAGAACAGAGACGGATAGAATGGAAATTGAGAGAGCTAGGGACCCAAGAAACCAAAGAAATAGTGATGATTTTCCTTTGCCAAGGCCTAGAGAACAACTAGAACCTTGAGGCCAGCCCAGCTCGTTAAGTCCATGAAGAACTACTTTGATGGCACTGGAGACCCATATGATCATGTGGCCGAGTTTAGGCAAGTCTTGAGAGCTCAACAAGTTGAGGAGGTATTCACACAGTACAATGCTTTTGGTCTAACCCTTAGGAGCACAACCCTTACATGGTTTCAACCACTACATGAGAGACAATTCAAGAACATAGACCAACTTCTAGAGGCATGCATTACCGCATTCTCTAAGAGTGGCATAAGGCATAATACTTCCTCACTAATTCATAGCTTCAAGCAGACCCCCCAAGAGACAGTTCGACTTGCAGGAAGAAGGTTTAGGCAATACCTAGAGAGATGTCTTGTTCGTGAGTTACCCACACCAGCCAAACAAGTAGCTTTATTCCTAGATGGACTGCTGATTACAAAGTTGAGATCATATGTGTACTTGAAGGACCCTAGAACCATAGAAGAGTGTGTACGTATGTGCATCGATATTGTGGATAACCTAGGGGAGGAATTGGAACTTTCAAAAATGTATAGAGATTGAGACAGCTCTACCAACCTATCGTCCAGGCAATCCAAGTCTATTGAGGAACTCGCAGAGATGGTAGCTCAGAAATTAGGTGTTGCAAGCAAACAAATACCGAGGTTTGCCCTAGTGAAAAGATGCTATATTGTGGAGGTGACCATATGGAGAATGTATGTCCCATTATGGCTCAAGCCCAAGTGAATCCTAGTAGTCGATACTACACCATAGAACAGAGATACACCAATCACACCGTGCAAGATTGCCCATACAATAAACAAGCACTTAGGCAACCTTATCCATAGCCTTACCCTCAACAAGGAAGGTACCAGAATCAATACCCACCACAACCATATGGCAGACCCCAACAACCCTATCAGCAACCCTACCAAACCCAGCAAAGGCCTCAGCCTGTGTTATCTCAGCAACCTCCTACCCCAACCAACGTGATCCCAGTAAAGTATGCCGCTGCAGAAGAAAATCTAAATAGAGCTATAGTGCCAGTAACTCCATTACTCTCAGAGAGTGACCCGAGTGATCATAGTTTTGACTTGACCCATATTGATAGCTCCCAGGCTTACTACATGCATTCACCTGAGCATAATGAGTCCTAGTATTGTGAAGAACCAAGTGAACCTAGTTGGGATCCAGAGTATACAAATGTCATGTACACAAATCCCAACCCTAGACCTCAACGTAGGCAAGTAAGACCCCCATTTCCTAGAGGACCATGCTATCGATGTCACAGAGAACACCTCATCCGTGATTGCCCTATGCCTGCACCTACACAAACCCAATTTGTGACAATTCAAGGTTTTTGTCCCGATTGTGGAAAAGAGCCCCTCTTGTGAGATTGTCCTAAAGAACCCTAAAAATGCACCAAAAATCACTCCTATCAATGTTATTGGGTTAGTAGTAGACTCTACAGGAAGTGTAACTTCCACTACACCTGTGCAAGTGGTCACTAGAGCCCAAGTTTTACAGCAAAACCAAGGTTTAGGCCATGAAAAGGGGCCCGAGGTTAGTGAGACTGAGAGCATAACCAAGAAACAGACGAGCCTGGAAAGATAGTCGGGAAAGGATGAAGAGACAATGGTCTAAGAAGATGAGCGAATTAGAAGAAAGCATAAGAGAAACAAAAGCCAAAATTTTTGAACTCACCTCTCAAACAAACTCTCACATACCACCAACACCTTCATCCCTATCAAGACCTAATCCACCAAAATCCAACCCACCTCATACCATTCCACCACCCCCTAGAGTAGGATCAGTATTAGCTCACCCCACTCTAGAGGACATAGACATGATGCTTAAAGCATATCAGCGAGAATCCAAGAAGGGCCAAACGTGATAGATCATGACAAATGTTACGCTAGAGCTGATTTAGAGATAGAGAGAACCAAGCTTTGTGCTAAAATGGTAGCATTGGCTCAGACCATGTTTGAATCCAACTGCCTTTTAACTACTCTTACTTAGGTAAGGCGCAGTTGCATTTTGATGGACTATTAGAGAAGTTAGAGAGCATAATTGCAAGATCTGCCAAGGAAGGAAACTCCCAAGGAAGAGATGAGGCAAGTAAAAGAATAAGCATTCCCCCCTAGGAAGCTTATGTGCCGAATTCCAGTAAACCAGAAAGCTCTTCTTCTATGAATAGATATTCACCAAATTTCTTGTGAGAGATTCAAGAAGACAAATGGGCTAAAGAAAGTGAGGTCCCTCCTCCCAGTGAACTTGTGGATGATGCGCATGATCAATTCCCACAAGATATTCCTTCCATTTATGAGGAGCAGGAGAGTACTCAATCTCATGAGAGATTAGACTTTTAACGAAGACTCTATCATACCTAGGAATACGGAGGTAGTAAATAACACTAAAGTACAATGAAATCTCACTTTAGAGGAGCTACTCAAGGTTAGGCTAGAACTGTGGAAACATGTAGCCAATCAAGTGCCAGAAGTAGCAAAACCTTGTTCCCAAGTAGGATCTAATCGCATAGTGCCAGAAATACCCTTGGACAAGATAGGAGACATGAGTGAAGACAAAGAAGGGAACACCTATCTTCCCATTACCCATCAAGGATACACAACCAAGGCCATTGTAGACTCTGGTGCAGGAGTAGCAAACGCTACCACTTCCCTATGGAAGGGTTGGGGCAAGCCAGCACTCAGGCCCACGAGAATGAAACTGCAGATGGCCAATGGTCAAATTGAGAGACCCTTGGGACTGCTAGAAGGAATAACTCTCACTACATGTGGTGTTGAGTTCGAGCATACTTTTTCTATATGTGACTTTAGCAAGAATCATGCCTATGAGATGATTCTGGCAAGGCCATTTATGCGACAGTTGCAAGTGGTACAGGATTGGGGAACCAATTCCTTGTACTTGCAACTCTTGGGTGTCACGACCAAAGTTCATCTCAAGGATTACTCTCATAGAGATGTACCCCCCATCCAATGGAATCCCATCCATAGAGCCAAAGATGATACTAAGTCAGTGCATTCCATAGGGTGAGCATCCTCGTGGATGCATGAAGACACCCACTTATGGATGTGCAAGGTAGCCGTAGAAGAAGAAAAGAGAGAAAAAGCCAAAGAGGTAGGTGCAAAGGAAACTCATAGATCAATTCAAGACCCAGCCTATGCACTTGTAGTTTTCCTTGACGAAGAATGTGAACCTCACAGATGGGCAGAAATTTTAGCGACAATGGATGTGGCCATCAATGAAGAACAATGGACACCCCACTGTGATGAGGATGGCTATGACATTTCAGTCTTCTCAATAGAGCCAATCATGGGTGATTCGGTTATTGAAGAATTTGAACCTAACACTAATGCATTCGAGGATGCAAGTGACTCCGATCTAGAGTCAATTATAATGGAGCCTCCTTTTGCATCAAATGAGGAATATTTTTAGGAAGTAGAAGCTTACCCTCAGAGACATGGAGAAATTATGAATGATGTGAGGATAGCGCATTTGCACAAGGACTTCATCTCCAATGTCCTTAGGGACGTGATAAAAATGGGGCAAACATGTTTTTTTTAGCCAAACCATTACTCAACAAACACATATAACGCTTCGGTTTTCTTAGACTTGCTTTACTTCCATTATGACTTGCTTTCTTTCTTTCTAAAGCTTGACTATCACGGTGGTTACTAAAAGGCTTTTGAAATGATCATTAGCTTATGGTGTTGTAGCCCTCTTTGCCATGTTCTTCGAAGTGGCACAAACTGAACATTCACCCATTCTAACTTTATGAGGAATAGTCACATTATTAAACTCTTCCTTCCATAATCGAGTAAAGTGACAATACAAGACATACTTCTCATTTCTACTTTCCATATCTTCTTTATATACTTGAAATACTTCTCGATGAGTAAAGTTATGTGACAGGTGTAACCTTCCAATTGTAGGCATAACATCCTTTGCCACACATGCACTTGAATCAGAAGGGAGATCAATGTGTGGATTAGAAGGGAGATAAAGAGGTGCATCTAGTTGAGCAACATTGGATTGAGAATCTAACTTAAATGACTCAAATGAAAACATAGAATCAACACATTCTAAGCCATGGACATCACTCGTTAAGAAAAGATCAACTGAAAACATTGAATTCAGAATTCTATCAAGGTGATCAGAGGAAGCTCATGCCTAGGCATCTACTAAAAAGATGGATCTCATCTTCACTTACTTCAAATAGAAATGAAGATGGAAAACCTTTTTGAATGATGGAAGTGTAACACCAATTGAAAGTGTCATATCAAGTAGATATGAAAATAGACTGTGCAAATTATTATGGTAACATATGAAGATTAAGAAAAAGTACAATTTGATGAGACATCATTAACTACGTGATTTATTTTGACCAAGTTTGACCTTACAAAGTTTTGAGATACATAATAAATTTTTCAGATACATAATAAAGTTTTGAGATACATAATAAAGTATGGTATGTTTAATTATGATGATACTATAAAGTTTTGTGATATTATACATTGGAATAAAAAGGAACCATGTCTTTATCTTATCCACTCTCTTGAATCCCAAAAGAAGAAAGGAAACAAGAATGTGGAGAAAAGAGAGCACATTCCTCCCCTATCCAACTCTATTGATTGTCTTAAAACTCGTGAGCACAAAGAAAATATTTGATGACAAAGAGATGAATTAAATTCCTTGAGAGACACAACTAACTTTATTATTTCTTTTGGGCCTTTATTTCTTGTGGACCTCAAATGTTCTTGCATATACTATTTAATGTATTTCCTCATAATTTCTTTACACCATGCTTTCTTTCTAACAATGATGAATTAGAAAGAAATATTTTGAAATGGCCTAGTATTTACTCAAGATGTTTGAGTTGCTAAAAAAATAATAGTTGAAGTGTTTTACTTTGCACAAAAGAATATTTTAAGATGTTTTTCGTCTAGTTCCATATTTGTTTAACTATGGGATTTTTAATATTCATTTAGTTTTTGGTTTATTGATTGTCCAATGGTGGATTTGAAAGTCTTTCTTAGTCAATTGGTGGATTATTGATTATTTATCATAACCAATTGTGGATTTGAAACTCTTTTTTCATTATACCTTGATCAATTTCAACATCCTGTGACATATATTGTAGCTCTACATCACTTTTTCACTTTTTCTTGTCAAAATTAATAAGCATCTAGGTCTTTTATTCCTTGCAATAGTTACAACATTCCCAGTAGTGGGAACATGTGCAAACTTTCAAAGGAAAAAGAGACTAAAAACATAAAATGGACTAACCTCTCTTATGAGACCCTAAATTGACATACCTATTGCTTCCTAAATTGGAGTAACCTCTCTTATGAGATCCTAAATTGGCATAGCTAGTGGTTCTTGGTTCAACTACATAGTCCAGTTTGTTAATCTTGTTAGGGCCTAGTTGATTTAGGTAGATCTAGTCAGTTCTTATTTCAAGCCATGCAAGTGCACATAAATAGTGGAGGAGGAGATCAATCTCATTTCTAAAATCCATGAGCAGGGAGAGAGCAACATAGCACTAAGAGCAAAAGAGCACATCGCCTAGAAAATAAGTAGAGACAAGCACATGGAGAAGAAGAGTGCTGGCAAGAATACTCAGAAGTACCCGAAAATCATACTTCAAAAAAGATTCCAAAAAGATTCCCATTTCTATCCTAAAGAGTTCTGTATTTTTCAAGCTCCTAATTTATATGTACATGCAAATTGAGTGTTATTTCTATTTGCAAGTCGATGCCAGGCATCAACCTAAAGGTGAAAGTCAATGTGAACAATAGAATTAGAGGTCCAAGTCGATTCCGGGCATCCACTTTGAGGTGGAAGTCAATGCCTCGCATCGACTTGCAGTTGCAAGTCGATGTCACGCATCAACCTGTAGTAGAAAGTTGATGCTTGGCATGGAATTGTAGGTGCAAGTTGATGCTTGGCATTGACTACCATTTGACATACGTGAGCTATCTAGCCAGCTAGAAGTCGATGCCAAGCATCGACTTTCAACTGCAAGCGGATATGAGGCATCGACCTCATAGTCAAAGTTCATGCCTGGCATAGACTTTAAAGACCAAGCCAATGCTTGGCATTCAATTTGTGCTGCAATTCAATGCCTCACATTCACTTTGTGGTGCAAATTCGATGCCTGGCATTGACTTTGTGGTGCAAGTTGATGCCAAGCATTGACTTTGCAGCACAAAGTAGATGTCAGGTGTCCACTTGCAGCAGAAAGTCGATGCGAGACATCAAGTTGTAAAAAAAATGAGTTGGTATTGCTAATCCCTACTTTGTACCAGCCCTCTTTAGCTTTAGATTTGAGTTATGGGCCCTCTTAGCTTTCCAATGACACTAAATAAGTGGCTATGTACTTTGGAAATGATGTGAGTAATGTTGGATTCAAAACAGAATACTCCCAAGTTCACAATCTAGTGAAAACCTTCTATTTTGGTTTACACACCTGCTACTTGTTAAGCTCGGTGCTTCCAGTACAGTAGGAATTAGAAACATTCCTTTTGGAAATATTAAATTAGCTGAATTGGCTAATGATTCCAAGTGGAGTCACGTAAAATGATTGACTATACACAGAGCAATCAATTTAGCAAGTATAGCATTACCCCCGATTTTTTAGGACCTCTGTAGAGTTTGACTAGTGGGTACTTCCATGTGCTTTTCTCCCAATCCACTAAATCGAATGTCTTAAATATTTGTCAGCATGTAGTAGACTTAGAGTTGATTCTAATGAGCTATAGAACATTCAAAGTGGTGGAGTATTGACTAAGATATGAGCAATATAAAGTGACTATTCTTAGTGACAATAACAGAGAGCTCAATAGATATAATGAATGATCTATTGTATTATGAAACAATGTTGTACATGATCATTGGCATGATAATCAATGCCCAATGATAGATAGAAGTGTAGGCTATGATGTGATCCTCACTCTCTTACAATATGATCAACTAATGCCTCAGAATTGGAGTGATCTAGCCCACGAGTTTTACATTCATCTTTTATAGATGTTTCATTCAAATTTTGAATTTGAATTCAATTTTGGCTCTCACTAAAAATTGATCCATTAATCTAGGAGATATTCTCTCTAGTGAATTTGTGTTTTTCCAGTCCAACTAACTTCACGGGTTTAGTGGCTTTTACAAATATTCCTTCAAGACAATTTGACTTTTACAAATGGTAAAAGATAGAGAGACTCATAGCAATGGTTCCCATGGAACTTCAACTCTCATGCCTAGCCAAGTGTGTAGGCTTGGCATTTGCACCAACAGCTCCCCATCAAGCTAAACATCTTGGCTTGGTCTTCTTCTTCAATCCTGTTGAATGTCTTGCAATCCAATCATAGCTTTAAACTTGCAAAGTTTATTACTCTCAAGTGCTTTGGTTAATAAGTATGCACATTGCATATTAATTGATACATATGCCAACTGAATTTCCTTGCTCAATAGTTTCTCTCTCACATAGTGATAGTGGACCTCTATATGCTTGGTCCTAGCATGATAAATAGGATTTTTTGCATGATGTAATGAACTTGTATTATCTCCAAAAATCATTGGAGATATAATATGCAATCCCAAATCTGCATATAACAATCTGATCCATATGGCCTCTTGAGTAGGTTTGGCCAATCCTCTATATTTTTCCTCTGTTGAAGATAATGCAATAGTAGGTTGCTTCTTGGAAGACCATGATATAGGCTTGTCACGTGCAAAGGATAGGTAACATGAGGTATTCCTTCTATCATCTTTGCAACCTACCCAATCCGCATTTGAGTATATCTTGATATCCAAATGTGAAGTATAAGGAAAATATAAACCTTGATTTTGAGTTCCCTTCAGGTACTTCAAAATCCTCTTGGCAGCTTCCAAGTAAGGTGTCCTAGGTTTGTGCATAAATTGGCGTAAGACACTTACTCCATAAGCAATATCAATCCTTGTCAATGTAGGATAGTTTAGGCGTCCCACTATGCTTTGGTATCATGCATTATTTTCAAGCACATCACCTTCATGCGCACTTAATTTCTGGTTTACCTCCATGGGGATGCTTGATACGTTGACATCCTGCAAATGAAATTTCTTCATTATGTCCTGTACATACTTTCTTTGAGAAATGTAAATTCCAAAGTTAGTATAGACTAACTCAAGTCTAAGAAAATACTTTAGTGATCCTAGATCACTGATTTTGAACTCTTGCATCATTTGATTCTTAATCTGCTTGATGCCATTCGCATCATTACCTATGAGTTCGATATCATCAACATATAGACATAGGTATATTACCTCTGAATTACTTCTCTTAACAAACAGAGAAGTATCTGCTTTACTCATGATGAATCCTTGATCCTGAAGGTATGTAGTTAACCTATGGTTCCATGTCCTAGGTGCCTCCTTCAATCCCTAAAGAGCTTTGTTTAGTTTACACACATGGTTTACCTTGATTTGGTCCTCATAGCCAGGAGGTTGAGACATGTGCACCTCCTTTGAAATCCAGCCCTTTAGAAATGCATTTTTTACATTCAATTGGTACATGTTCCAATTCTTCGATGTAGCCACACTTACCAATACCCTGATGGTTGGCATTTTGGCCACAGGTGCAAAGGCTTCTTCAGAATCAACTCCTTGGGTTTGTGCAAAACCCTTAGCCACAATTCTAGACTTGTACCTGCTTATTGATCCATCAGAATTTCTCTTGATCTTGTAGATCCATCTAGAACCAATTACCTTCATAGACTCCTTCTTTGGCACTAGCTCCCATGTGTCATTTTCCTTGAGTGCTTCAATCTCCTCATCCATAGCTTACTTCCATTCTACCTTGGTCTTTGCCTCTTCATATGATGATGGCTCTTCAAGTGACAAATCTTTTGCAAGATAAACAGAATGCTTAGTAACTAAAGGTGTATCATACCCATATCTAATTGGCTTCTTACTCTCCCTTTGTGATCTTTTGATTGCTTGGTTGGATGATTCAGGTATATCCTACAATTTCTTCATCATGACTTTGCCTTTGGATTTCCATGCCTTGAATTCCTCTAGGTTGATGATGTCTTCATCATTTGATTTGATGTCTTCAATCTGGTTTGGTTCCTCCTTGGTGAGACTTGGAAATTCCTCTTCCAAGTCATAAGGTAGCATTACTTTCCTGCATTCACTTTCAAACCAAGAATCATTATCATCAAAGACAACATCTCTACTGACCATAAATCCTTTGTTGGAAGGATTGTAAAACCTGTATCCTTTCTGATTCAAGTCATACCCTATGAAGATGCACTTCTTTGCCTTAGGTTCAAGCTTACCTCTTATTTGAGATGGTATATGCACATAAGCAACACATCCAAAGATTCTGCAATGATCAAGTGAATTTCTTCTACCATGCCATGCTTCATATGGGGTCATCCCATCAAGAGATTTGGATGGCAACCCGTTAACAAGATAAGTGGTAGTAGATACACTCTCTGCCCATAAGTAATTAGGTAATTTTTTCTTATTTAACATTGATCTAGCTGTTTCAACAATTAGTCTATTTCTCCTTTCTACCACCCCATTTTTCTTAGGGGTATACCTTTTTGTAATTTCTCTTTTGATTCCTCTATCCTACAAGAATGCATCAAACTCATTTGAGAAGTACTCACCTCCTCCATCTCACCTTAGCCTCTTTAGGCTTCTTCCTATTTGATTTTCAACAAGTGCAAGATACTTCTTAAAGCAATTGAATACTTCATCTTTGTGCTTCATAAAGTATAAGATAGTCCACCTATTGAAATCATCAATGAAAGATACATAATACCTTGATCCGAAAATTGAGGGATCCTTGCTTGGTCCCCATACATCTATATGGACAAGCTCTAGGTAATCCTCATGCATGTAGCCTTTCTTTGAGAAGGGTAACATGTGAGATTTTCCAAACTGACAAGCACTACGTTTATAGATCATGTGTTGCTTGGATACATTAGGTATCCCAAGCACACATTGATCTCTGCATATTTGCTTTAGTTCTCTCACCAGCATGCACTAATCTCTTATGCCAAATTTCAAGCTTTGACAATGTTTGATCTTTGTAGCTATAAAGTGCAATGTTCCTTGTATCTTCAATTTCAAAGATGAATAATCTACTTGTCTTTTCTCCTTTGTCAATTCTCTTGAATCCATGTTGGGGATCCTCCACAAATGCTCCATGTTCATTGAACCTGATCTACAAACCATTTTACCTGATCTACAAACCATTTTCCACAATCTATCCAACACTCATTAAATTCTTGGTAATTGAAGGTACATATAGGACCCTGCTCAATAGATTTTTATATCCATCAGAGGTTTAACATTGCCTACCTTGATCACTAAGTGCTTGGTGTCATCACCTGTTTGTACTTGATGCTTTCCCTTTGGTTCCTCAAGATCAGAGAGAAGAGCTACATTGTCTGCCACATGGTTGGAACATCCTGAGTCAATGTATAAGAGATGGTCATCATTCATACCTTGCTTTGAAGTCATATTCATGATCAAAATGGAATCCTCTTGTTCCTCTGTATAATTGTTGTAATCTTGCCTTGATTTATAGCCTCCTTGGTAGTTGTTATGGTAAGTGTTGTTGTAGTTGTTATTGTAGCCTTGATCATGGTTGACTCTTCATCTTGATTGTGTATATCCACCTCTTAGGAAACCTTTACCTCTCTGATTCTTGAAGTTCCTGTAACATTCATCTATAGTGTGATTTGACAAACCAAAAATATTACATGGTGAGGAGTTATAAGGTCTCCCCCTACCTTGGTTACCTCCTCTGCCCCTACCTCTTGAATTTCTACCTCTCCTTGTATAGTTGGCTTGAGAGGATGTACCTTCATCCTCAATTTTCTTGCTTTTCACTTTCTCTTTAGACTTGCCTTTATTTGTGTATAGGGCAGAAGAGTTATTACCTCTTGATGAATCTCCATTCTTGTTGAGCTTGGCTTCATGGCTAAAGAGTCACCCCATGAGTGTGGTAAGATTTTGAATCTACATGTCCATGTACAAGTCCATGGCAGTTGTGAAGCTCTCCCATTTATCATCTGCTTTAATCTCATTGATTACTTGTCTCACAATCTGCTCCTCTTCAATTTCTTCTCCTATGCTTGCCAATTGGTCAACTACATCCTTGACTTTGGTCACATACTCTGAGATGCCTTTCTTGGGTTGCTTCCTTTGAGTGGTAAACTCAATCCACAATTGGTTCTTTCTAGCGCTTGTGTTGGAAGAAAAGTATGAAGACAATTTTCCCAAGTCTCCTGGGATGTCTTACAGTTCCTAATGTGTGAAAGAAGAAAATCAGAGATTGAGTTAAGTAAGTATGACCTTTCCAATGCATATTTTGCACACCATGAATTGAGTCTTTCAAGCTCCTCTCTTGTAGGTTGTCCTTTGCTTCTGAAATTGTAGGCTCCCACCAAGGAGAACATGAATATGGAGCCTAAACATTAGCACTATTATCAAGGCCTAATGAGCAAAAGTACTTAAAATCATAAATCTATGTAAGGTGTTGAACTTCAGGTTTTGGAGTATCTGCTTATGAAATCAACTCAGATAATATTGGAAGAGTAAAAGCATTATTACCTGCCAACCTTTTAGAGAACGTACTAAACATTTGATCAATGTGATCATGAGTGTGCTGAACCAAAAGGAAATTTACCTTAAGCTTCTGAAACACTTGTCAATCAACAAGCATGCATAAATATCCAAAAACTATAGAATTTTTATTATTTCTTGCAGTATTATCAAGCTGCAAATATAAAATTGGTGGGAAAAGACCCTTCCAAGACTGAAACCCGATGAATGATAGTAACTGTAAGGTTTCAATCATTATGCACATTCTGATATGTGAAGAAGACCTTGGACTTTACAGTTCCATTGTATACCAAAGAACCAACCAAATGCATTTGCACAAGGACTTCATCTCCAATGTCCTTAGGGACGTGATAAAAATGGGGCAAACATGTCTTTTTTTATCCATACCATCAATCAACAAACACATCTAATGCTCCGGATTTCTGAGTGCTTTACTTCCATTATAAATTGCTTTCTTTCTTTCTAAAGCTTGACTCTCATGATGGTTCCTAAAAGGCTTTTAAAATGATCTTTTTCTTATGGTGTTGTAGCCCCCTTTGCCATGTTCTTCAAAGTGGCACAAACTGAACATTCACCCGTTCTAACTTTACGAGGAATAGTCACATTATTAAACTCCTCCTTCCATAATCGAGTAAAGTGACAATACAAGACATACTTCTCATTTCTACTTTCCATATCTTCTTTATATACTTGAAATACTTCTTGATGAGTAAAGTTATGTGACAAGTGTAACCTTCCAATTGTAGGGATAACCTCACAATGCAAGATAAAATAGTTCATCATCCAATTCATTGCATGAATTCCAAGAGATCCTTTGGTCCCAACATGATATGTATCCAAAACAAGATCTCCATTCATAACTCTGTTGAACCTTATGTATTCTAAAACTTCCCACACCCATTGCAATTTTAAATGCAACCCTACAACACCACATCCCTTGACTAAAATAATATTCAAAAGCAACACATGTTACTAACATGTTATCATTAATGATTTGCATGTGAGAAACAAGGTATATATCTTGCCTTTCACTATCGAAATGGAGGAATTTCTCTCTTAGGTGCTTTAGTTTCTTCATTCCTAAGTTATACAAACATTTCAAACCACAAAAATGATTCACAATATCAAACGCAATTTGTCTATCTAAAGTAAGAAATTGAAATCTTTTATGACTTACTTCATAAGGGCTTCTCTTAAAATGTAGATTGAGCCTGCTTTGCCTTTCTTTCCCTTTTCTAATATCCTTTGCTCCACATGCACTTGAATCAGAAGGGAGATCAATGGGTGGATCAGAAGGGAGATAAAGAGGTGCATCTAGTTAAGCAACATTGCATTGAGAATCTAATTTAAATGACTCAACCAAAAACATAGAATCAACACATTCTAAGCCATGGACATCACTAGTTAGGAAAAGATCAACTGAAAACAATGCATTTGAAATTCTATCAAGGTGACTAGAGGAAGCTCATGCCTAGGCATCTACTGAAAAGATGGAGCTCATCTTCACTTACTTCGAATAGAAATGAAGATGGCAAACTTTTTTGAAGGATGAAAATGTAACACCAAATAGATATGAAAATAGATTGTGCAAATTATTATGGGAAGATATGAAGATTAAGAAAAAGTACAATCTGATAAAACATCATTAACTATGTGATTTATTTTGACCAAGTTTGACCTGACAAATTTTTGAGTTACATAGTAAATTTTTCAAATACATAATAAAGTTTTGAGATAGATAATAAAGTATGGTATGTTTAATTATGATGATACTATAAAGTTTTGTGATATTATACATTGGAATAAAAAGGAACCATGTCTTTATCTTATCCACTCTCTTGACTCCCAAAAGAAGAAAGGAAACAAGAATGTCGAGAAAAGAGAGCACATTCCTCCCCTATCCAACTCTATTGATTGTCTTAAAACTCGTGAGCACAAAGAAAATATTTGATGACAAAGAGATGAATTAAATTCCTTGAGAGACACAACTAACTTTATTATTTCTTTTGGGCCTTTATTTCTTGTGGGCATCAAATGTTCCTACATATACTATTTAATGTATTTCCTCATAATTTTTCTACACCATGCTTTCTTTCTAACAATGATGAATTAGGAAGAAATCCTTCAAAATGCCCCAGTATTTACTCAAGATGTTTGAGTTGCTAACAAAATAATAGTTGAAGTTTTTTACTTTGCACAAAAGAATATTTTAAGATGTTTTTCATCTAGTTCCATATTCATTTAACTATGGGAATATTAACATTCATTTAGTTGTTGGGTCTATTGATTGTCCAATGGTGGATTTGAAAGTCTTTCTTAGTGAATTTGTGCATTTTTTATTATTTATCATAGCGAGTTTTGGATTTAAAAATCTTTCTTAGTTATATTTTGATAAATTTCAACATTCTATGACATATGTTGTAGCTCTACATCACTTTTTCACTTTTTCTTGTCAAAAGTCATAAGCTCTAGGTCTTTTATTCCCTCCAACAGTTACAATATTCCCAGTAGTGGGAATATGTGCAAGATTTCAAAGAGATTAAAAAACATAAGATGGACTAACCTCTCTTATCAGACCCTAAATTGACATAACTATTGCTTCCTAAATTGGAGTAACCTCTCTTATGAGACCCTAAATTGGCATAGCTAGTGGTTCTTGGTTCAACTACATAGTCTAGTTTGTTAATCTTGTTAGGGCCTAGTTGATTCACATAGATCTAGTCAGTTATTATTTCAAGCCATGCAAGTGCACATAAATAGTGGAGGAGGAGATCAATCTCATTTCTAAAATCCATGAGCCGAGAGAGAGCAACAGACCACTGATAGCAAAAGAGCACATAGCCTAGCAAATAAGTAGAGACAAGCACATGAAGAAGAAGAGTGCTGGCAAGAATACTCAAAAGTACCCAAAAATCATGCTTCAAAGACGATTCCAAAAAGATTCCCTTTTCTATCCTAAAGAGTTCTGTATTTTTCAGGCTCCTAATATATATGTACATGCAAATTGAGTGTTTTTTCTATATGCAAGTCGATTCCACGCATCAACGTGAAGGAGAAAGTCGATGTCAAGCATAGACTTAGAGGTCCAAGTCGATTCCAGGCATCCACTTAGAGGTGGAAGTCAATGCCTAGCATCGACTTATAGTTGGAAGTCGATATCAGGCATCAGCCTGTAGTAGAAAGTCGATGCCTGGCATGGAATGTAGGTGCAAGTCGATACCTGGCATCGACTACCCTTTGACATGCATGAGCTATCTAGCCAGATAGAAGTCGATGCCAAGCATCAACTTTCAGCTGCAAGTCAATGTGAGGCATCCGCCTCATAGTCCAAGTTGATGCCTGGCATTGAATTTAAAGCACAAGCCAACGCTTGTCCACTTTGTGCTGCAAGTCAATGCCTTGCATTGACTTTGTGGTGCAAAGTTGATGCTTGGCATCAAATTTGTGGTGCAAGTTGATGCTAGGCATTGACTTTGTAGCACAAAGTAGATGTTAGACATCCAATTGCAGCACAAAGTCGATGCGAGGCATCAACTTGTAGCACAAAGTGGATGCGAGGCATCGACCTCCACTATGAAGTCAATGCCTTGCATCGACTTGCACCTAAACGAGCACATTCATAGAGTGATAACCAACATTTTTGCACATTTCAGGGACAATGAGGGAAAAATTGAAAAGAATATAAAGAAGCTTAAGGTGACTATGAACACAAGAGAACAACCTTGTGATAGGAGCATCGGTCACCCCATGAAAGGAAAGCATGGCATGGATTCATTATCCGGAGAGAGGGAAAGCAACCCGATTGGCATTTCATCTGGTGGATGTTGGGAAAGATTGATGGACACATCCTGAAAATGAGTTGGTACTACTAATCCCTGCTTTGTATCAGCCCTCTTTAGCTTTAAAGTTGAGTTATGGGCCCTCTTAGCTTTCCAGGGACACTAAATAAGTGCCTATGTACTTTGGAAATGATGTGAGAAATGTTGGATTCAAAACAGACTGCTTCCAAGTTCACAATCTAGTGAAAACCTTCTATTTTGGTTCATACACCTGCTTCTTGTTAAGCTCAGTGCTTCCAGTACAGTAGGAATTAGAAAACTTACTTTTGGAGATATTAAATCAACTTAATAAGCTAATGATTCCAAGTGGAATCACTTAAAATGATTGACTATACACAGAGCAATCAATTTAGCAAGTATAGCATTACCCCCATTTTTTAGGACCTCTGTAGATTTCGACTAGTGGGTACTTCGATGCACTTTTCTCCCAATCCACTAAATGGAATGTCTTCAAAGATTTTCAACACGGTAGTAGACTTAGAGTTGATTCTAATGAGCTATAGAACATTAAAAATGGTAGAGTTTTGACTGCGATATGAGTAATACAAAGTGACTATTCTGAGTGACAATAACAGAGAGCTCAATAGATATAATGAATGATCTATTGTACAATTAAACAATATTATACATGATCATTGGCAAGATAATCAATGCCCAATGATAGATAGAAGTGTAGGGTATGATGTGAGCCTCACTCTCTTACAATATTATCAACTAATGCCTCAGAATTGGAGTGATCTAGCCCACGAGTTTTACATTCATCTTTTATAGATGTTTCATTCAAATTTTGAATTTGAATTCAATTTTGGCTCTCACTAAAAAGTGATCCATTAATCTAGGAGATATTCTCTCTAGTGAATTCGTGTTTTTCCAATCCAACTAACCTCAGGAGTTTAGTGGCTTTTTCAAATATTACTTCAAGTAAATTTGACTTTTACAAATGGTAAAAGATAGAGAGACTCATAGCAATGGTTCCCATGGAACTTCAACTATTCCTCATAAGATCTTCTCATGCCTAGCCAAGTGTGTAGGCTTGGCATTTGCACCAACAGTGGACATAGTAGTATAAAACCTAGTGGTGATGATTCAATGAGGAAGGAAAGGTCAAAGAAAATTGAGCTTGTTAGGAAAGATCGACGACTTTGAGATCTAGAGTGGTGTCTTTAGTACATTGAAGAGGCAAACATGACCCTTTTGGTGTTTGTAGGGGCCTATGGGAGGGGAAAGCTCATGACAACATAGGCTTTTCACTATGGCTTGGTGTTCAAAGTTGATTATGAGGATGAAGATTTAGACAACCTTCTGTTCTTAGTGGAGACATCTAAGGGCTTATGAAATGTAATCTACAAAATGGAGTTCTTCTGCCCAGAGTGTTGTGTCCTAGAAAAGCTTGCAAATACTTGGAGGGACTCTAAAAATCTCATCAGGGATTTAATGCCATGGATCCAAGGGAACATAATGCAAACAAAACAAAAGAAGACAACCCCAATAAAGGCAAAGTGTAAGCAGTGTGTACAAAAGAAACCACTCAAGAAGTTGAAGAAATCCATAGATGAAGTAGGCACTGAGTCAAGTTCTGACTTAGAGGATATTATCATTGCACCTGATGGAGAACTTGCATCTGGGATCTTGGGTACTGAAGAGAATAGGATGAGGGAAGACATTTCTAAGAGAAAAAATTTTAGAAAAGGGAAGTTATTCCACCTTCCCATAAATCTTATCCACAAACAACCAATTGATTTGCTTGAATAAGCAAGTTACTTGAGTCATATTGCATCTCATATGTGAGACTAGATTGAGGATCTTGCCTTCGTGTGAAGCATCATGGATGCTCATATACATCTCAAGCATTCAGTGATGGTGTGTGAAGAACTTTGTATTATGCGTGATTGAATAATAAGATGATTTGTTGAAATGCAGGAAGATTGTTGAAGCAACTCACAACTTGTTAGAACATTGTAGAGACCCATTTTGGACAGGTCTTTATAACTGATAAAAAGTTTATATTTGAATGTTATGAATGTGTTTTGATGTTCAAGGCCTCTACTTCTAAGATAAAGTGAAATTTTTGCAATATCGTAATTGGTGAAAATTTTATTGATGATCAAAGTTGGAGGTTTGTAACTGTTGGACAGGTCTGAAATTCAACTATTCTAGAGGCCTATTTTTGACAAACTTTTATAATTGATATAAAATGCTTATGTAAAGTATGTTTTGATAGTATACAACATGTACTTCTAAGGCAAACTGAAAGTTCTGCAATATCATAATTGATGCAAGTTTTACTGATGATCAAAGTTGGAGGTTTGTAACTTTGGGATAGGTTTGAAGTTCAATTGTTCTAGAGGCCTACTTTGGAAAAGTTTTTATAGCTGATATAAAATGCTTATGTAAATATTATGGGTATGATTTGATAGTCCAGGGCATGTACTTCTAAGGTGAAGTGGAATTATCTCAATAGCATAAGTGGTGAAACTTGTATAAGTAGTCAAAGTTGGAGGTTTGCAATCTTGCACAGATCTGAAATTTGCAGAGAATAAAAGTTGTCAACTTGTAGAAGGTATTGCTCATGTTTCATTGTTGGTATTGGAAGTCTATCACCAAGGTATGATATTCTAGAGTATATACATGATGACACAATGTTGATTTGGTTCACATACGCCTTTTTGGTACATGTTTAAGGATGCCCAAACTACCTCTCTAAATGGATTACATGAAGAAGAATTTGTGAATGACTATGTACTAAATGTGTGCAAGAGTAAATGTATGGTAATGTGGTTAAGTGAATGACAGCTTCGCGATTGAAATTCCATATTCGAAGATCTTTGTGAGGTTGTGAGCTTATTTACGCTTCCACATCAACACACCTCATTTATTCCATCGGTGGTGTGAGAGCTTGTTTTGCTCTATCATATCTTAGACATGCTTTTCACTAAGTTTATGCATTTCCTTCGACCTAAATTAGTCCCCTAAATTTAAAAATCTCCTAAATTCATATTTAATTTCAATAAGCTAATAAATGGGAGGGGGGTTGTTTAGCAATCCAAGTACTAAATAATGTAAGAGTTTAGGTATCTTTTGTACAAGAACATTATATGCAACAAGAAATCATTGTTGCTATTATTTGCATGATTGTGTTGCCCATATTTTGCATAATCGAGGCCCATATATCTTTATAGATCACATGGAAATCCATGGGGATCTTAAGAAATATAAAGATAGCATTATTAAGGATGACAATACAGCTAATCTCTAAAAGAAAGTTTTTTTTCACAAAGTACTTTAAATTATCAACAAGCAAACAAAAATGGTTAAAAGAGGTAGAAAGAAGGATTATAACCTTTTCATCCCCTTCACAAGTTACCCAAATTATTATTTTCTATGATTGAAAAACTATGATGCTTAAAGGAATGGGGGGTTTTCTTATAGTCAAAAGTTCTTCTACCTAAACAATTAATGGATGTCTCTATTCACGAGACTTGAGGAGAATGTCTCACATGAGGACTACTCTATTTTTGTCACTAAGAAAGGGCTAGAGGTCCTTGAACTTGAAGTTCCATCTAATCTAGGTCCTATTGAGACACCGTTTCTCGTTTAAAGAGTGACTGAAAATTTAAATATTTTGGGATTTCCTATATTTTGTTTCCATTGAGCCACTTCAGGTCCTCATGGTGAGATGGATCTTGACCAAACATGAGGCGGGTCTTCAATTCATTCTAAGCATTCATTATGTCTATATAATCACCAAGCTTCATAGTTAATTGTACGATTCTCATAAATGTCCTCGAATCTGATCTAGTTTATTATATCATGGTTCCAAAGCTACTTCCATATGAAAAAACCTTTGTTCTAGTGTGTCTTGGATCTCTAAAGTTTCTTGTAATCAACTCTTACAATATCCAAAATGGGAAACCAAATAGAATCATTTTATTTGATACTAGCAGCAAACTTTCAAACATTACTAATATAAGGAAAGGATTTCATATTCTTCCAACATTTCCATAAGGAGTGCATCAAATCAAAGCCCTTTGAGACAATCACAAAAGGCACATTTTGTCCATCTAAGCATCTTTATGAGAGAGAGGGCATTGTTATTTCTCTAGATGACTTTAGCCCAATAAGCATTGTCATTACAACAAGCTCTAATCATCCACTTTGCCATAAGCTTGTTAGACAAGGTGACCATATCTAGAATACCCATACCACATAAATGATTTGGGCATGAACAAGTTTACCATTTGATCTTTGGTATCCCCTTCTATTTGGATCACTCATCCAAAGGAAATTTCTACAAAATCTTTCCATCTTTTGCAATTCTTTGTCACTTATCACCATCAAACCAAGAAGTATATAATGGAAGACATAAGAAACTAGCTAATCATTGTTGCATGACCTACCACATTAAGTTTCACTCCCTTCTAGTAATGAAGCTTTTTTTCAAGATTGGAAAGTGCCCAGGCCTCCCCTAGCCTATGAAAAGCGTGATGATCAATCAGATGCCGAGAAAACTAAAGGATTGCCCTCTAGGTAGCTCCTAACAATCTTGCTTCCTTAATAGTTATGGGGCAGCCCTAACATCAACTTGAAAGTACTTTTGGAATGGTGGATTCTAGAGCTAGATGCCTCACAAAAGATTCAAAGGAAACTCAAATGTAAGAGACTGAGCTAGTATCATTCTACATGAAAGCACTGGTGTCATCACTGAGGAGTTTTAGAACAGTGTGATCCTAACCTTATGGAAGGAAAAGATCTTAATATGACCCAAATGTAACTCATTACCATCCAAATAACTTAGCCCATCCAACGCGACGGAAAAGATTAATGGGGCAAGCGGGCATCCCTATATGATAGAAAGCTTTACCCAAAAAATATCTAAAGAGAGATGTTCATTAATGTTGATACGAGAAGAAATATTTCCATGCAACATAGACATCATTTATACAAACCTAGGCCTAGTCAAAGGTCGTAGATGGACTGAAGACTAAAATCCCATTCTAATTTTTCATATGTTTCGTCAAAGTTATTCCTGAGGAAGTGGATTTATTAGAAGACTCCCTCATGTAATCTAAGGCCCCCCCAATATCAATGATAGCTTTAAGGATGGATTGATCTTTTATGAAATACTTTGGTCCGCATTGATCCATCAGCAAAGATGGCCTCCAATGCAATTTCCTATGAACTTGGTGAAGATTTTGTAGCCGATATAAAGCATGGTGATAGGCTACTAAATTTTTATTCTATTTTTATGTCTTTCTTTTGGATGAACTTTATTACACAAGTCAAGAATCTAGGCATAGCACATAAATGAAAAGTTTCTTTACAAACCATGCAAAAAGAGAGCACTAGAATATCATTGAAAAATAGGAAAAATTATTCATTAGTAAGGCCATTGGAGCAGACAATTCATCTTTAGGGATGATTTTGATAGCATCCAAGTTCTCAAATTTATTATAATGGAGAATAAGGATGATACACAATGTCTATTGGAGAACAATTTCTCCTTCATATTTGATATAAGAGCCATTCAATTATGCCTCCCGAGGGAAGGGAGGTTAGGAACTCTAAACACATAAGTGAAGTGATTAACATTCAAAGCATGGTTATCCTCATCAAAATAGAATTCAAAACTATTACTATTAATAATTATGTGTTGAGCCCATAAAAGTCATATTGGTCAAAGTCAACCCCAGTCAAAGTCAAAAGTTCAAAGTCAAATTGGCCAAAGTCAACATGGGCAAAGTCAAAGTGTTCGAAGTGCAGGTGACAAGGTGCATAGGTAGTGCACAATTAATTGTCCACAAAGGGTGGATTCGAGAAAGTGGTTGCAGGTTGCAGAGGTATTTCTCTAATTTCCCTAAGGTTCAAAGTGTTTTTAAAGTGTTTTGGAAGGTTTAGGGTGGTTTAATTCCTTCCACTTTCTTCCATCTGTCTTCTTGGACTCTTGCCCACAATTCTTTAGGCCATTCCCCATCTACTTCGGGGACAACGGATCCTTCTCTTTTATCCTCACAGTAATTTCCATTATGTGTCTCACTTTTTTTTCCATTCTCGGGATCCTTAGGGATGACAGAATCTTGGAATTCTTTTTCGGGACTTCGTGAATTGGGTAGTGGAAGAACACCTTTTTCTAGGGTCTGTTGAGCTACTTCAATTAATTTTTTGCATATCTCCAACCTTTCCTTCTCTAAGTCACCTCTAGGATATTCTTTCTCATGTTGTTCAATGGTTGGTCCTGCTATTATTCGTGCTTGGTACGCCTGAATCCACATGGCTAACTCTTCTAGCATGGGGTCTGCCAACACTGATCCTACCTCTTCTTTTTTATACTTTCCTTTTTTATTTTCTTCTTCAAATTTCTGTTTTTCTTTTTGACCTTGCTCATTCTTTTCATTCTCCTTCTTTTGTTGTAGTTTCTTTTCCTTCATCCTGTCTCTACGATTCTTCCATCTTTTTGTTCGTTTACTTGTAATAACTTTCCCAAGTTCTTCCAAGTCTTCAACTATTTGGGGCATGGGTGTATTCGGCTCTCCATTACCTTGATCATTCTCTCCATTTCTTTCTGGTGTCTCTCTAGCTTTTTCTCTTGTTATTGCTTTCAATGGAACAGTGTACTCCTTATCACTCCTTGACGCCTCTCTCACTTCTATCAGGTTGATTTGCACGTTCGCATTAACTTTGTTGGGGTTCTTGGGGCAATATCTGAAAAGGTGCTCTTTACCACAATCACTACAGTATCCTTCCGAGACACGCTGTGGTGGTGGTGGTGGGTTTGGTATTGTACAATCTCTGATAAAATGATCACCTCCGCATCTATAACATGGTCCTCTAGGTGTAGGTGGTCTAATCATAGGTCGGGAGGGTATGGGTGCTCTGGGATTAGTATACATTAATGACACATAATCCTGCTCATATCCCTGAAAACTATCTAGTCCTTCCATGCTATATGCATGTGGCTCATAAGATTGTCCATATTCAATTATAGAGTTCTCATAAGCGGAATAATTCCCTTGAACATGGTCATAGGATGGGTCATATGGTTCGTTTCCTGCCAATGGCGTGGCTGGAACTATTGCTCTCTTGGGGTTTTCTTCAGGTTGACCTATTTTCACTGGGACTACATTTTGAGGGTGGGGTGGTTGTTGACCTAACACCGGTTGTGGTTGCGTGTAACCTTGATAAGCATAAGGTCGTGGTACTGGTGCCTGCTGCTGATATGTGGGATATCTGAAGGCTTCCCCTCCTAGTTCTCTTTGAGGGTATCCATAAGGTCTCATGAGAGGTTGTACCGGTCTTGACTGTCTATTGTAAGGATAGTTTTCTGTGCTGTGATTTGTGTATTTTTGTTCTATGCTACAATATTGTAGAGGGCTCGGGACGGGTGGTCTATTGTAAGCATAAGCAGGTGGTGGGACTACTCCCCTAGTGCACAAATGAGAAGGCTGATCACCTCCACAATGCATACAACTTCTAAGCATGGGTACTCTCATTGGGTTGTTGGGGTAGTTCCTTTGTCCTTGAACATTCAGTTTCTTTGCTACTAAGTCGGCTATTTCCTCTACATTGTTCTTTGAGTTTGATGTGCTGTTGGCGGAATCTTCACTTTTCATGCTACCTTGGGGTATCTTCAGGTCTTCTGCTAGATTGTCCTCTAGGTCAGTACATTCCTTCATGCATTCTTGCAAAGTTTGAACTCTTTTCACATATACTAGAGATCTTAATGATCCATTCACTAACCCTTCCAAAAATAATTACACCATCTTGTTTTGATTGGGTCTCTCTTCCACTGGGCATCTATCCACATACTGCTTGAATCTTCTTGCTGCCAATCTCACTAATTCTGTAGGAGCTTGCTTAAAACTATGGATCAATGAGGAAGAGTTGTTTTAATCCCAGATTTGGTGAATTCTTCAATTAATTCTTGATAGACTTATTCCATGTTTTGGAAATTGTTCGGGTCTAATGGCTGGAACCAAGCTAAAGCTGTGTCTGTCAAAGTTAGACCAAATAATTCATATTGGATCAAGAAATCTTCCACTTGTTCGGCTCTGATTACTTGCTTGAATTCAACTATATGATTGTAAGGTTCGCTAGAGCCATCATAATGGTCTCTCATGCATTTGGCGACTTGAATGGGTCTTAATCTTCTTCCTGCTTCAGGTGGTCTAGGCATCACAGGGAAAACTAGTCTTCCTATGGGTATACTAGGTTCTCTAACTACAGGTGGTCTATCTGGGATAGGGGCTCTATTCCTTGGTTCAATAGGTGGTTGAGGCCGATAGTTAGGATTATTGGCCGGCATAGCAAACTGCACATGTGGTCTGACAGGAATATGAGTTTGTTGTGTTTGTCCAGACAGTTGATATGAATTATCCTGAAAAGTTCTGTGGGGGTTTTGTGAAGTAGTGGCTTGATCCCTAGGAGGGAACACTGGAATGTTCTGATATTTCAACCCTGCTCTTTCTAACTCTGTTAGGGGCCACTACCTCCTCTGGTTTTTATCCAAATAAGTGATAATGGTGGGGAGTTCGGGATCTTGTAACTCATAGATAGTAACTGGGTTATCGGCCACATCCCATAACGAAGAGTGGGCTCTGAGGAGATGTTCCATTCCATTGATCAAATATACATCCATTAGGGAACTCTTGGGGAACTAGGTCTCCTCTCCAAACCCTAACAACCGTGGATCTCCCTCTAGGGGTGTTCACCTGCTCTTCATGTCCCTCTTCATTAGGGTTGTGAGCATTGCCTTCTTCCCCTTGTTCATTGATGCTTTCAGGGTGTTCTGTCACTACATACTGAATATCTCTTTTGTCCATATAAAACCCTCCTGCATACTTAATTGCTGGCCTAGGCACTATGTAAGCATTTGTCACTTTCTTTAGTCTGGCCAATGATTGGTTTAGACCATCTAAGTAGATAGGTACCCCATGTTGGTTGGTGTTCACATATTCTAAAGATGTCCGATATTCTCCCTCAATAACTGACATCATGCCAATCATTGGTATAGTATTCTGCATATCCTCTGAAGCCATGAGAATTTCTTCTTCAGACTCACTCGAGGTTTCAGAGTAATGTGAACGACTACTTGGTTCGGCTACACTTCCCACTAAGGAGATTACACTTCTTCGGCTTCCTAGGGTTCTTCCGGATCTTAAGTTCATTCACTTGAAAATTCTCGTCTCGTTTTAACCACTCCTAGCTTCCAATGCTCCTTGCTGCGGTCCCAATTTATGGAATTACTTGATTGGCTGATAAACTTCCTTTGATTCCACGATACAGGATATTCCACCCAAAAAGAGTATGTCACGATACTCGATATTTGACACACTAGAAAGATACCACGATACTCGATATTTGACAGGCTGGGTCTTACCACGATACTCGATATTTGAGCAAGACGATACACGATACTAGGCACCTAAGAAGGTCACGATACGTGATACTTATGGGTGACAATACACGATATTCAAGGAAAACACGATACACGATACTTCTCAAATATCGCAAGTCAATTACAATACTTGATACTCGATAGTCCACAAAGGGAATCTCCATGATAGTCGACTGATATCATTTTCTAATTCCACGATACACGATACTCCACAAGTATCGCGAGAAATTTCCGACGATACTCGATATCCACCAAGTATCACGAAAGCTTCGTCCACGATACACGATACTCCACAGGTATTGCGATTGGAATTTCATGATAGATGATACACAACACATATCGCTATCAGATTTTCGTGATACACGATGTTTGATGACTTGCAAGTATCGGGATACTCGACCATAGGAGTTCACGATACCCAGGTATCGCGATACCTCAACCGCTGTGGAGGTGATCGCAATCCGGGTGGATCGGGTCCGGTCGTGGCACACACAGGGTGTATGAAGCTAATGAATGTTGGAAGGTTTAAAAATGTGAAGGTGAAATTAATGTTGAGTATGGAGAAGAGAGAGATGTTGAAATAATTATGGGAATGGGAATGTAGGAGTGCAAGTTAGATTTATGAACATGAATGATAAGAATGAAAGAGAACCATACATACGAATGAAATTTGGAAGGAAGAATGGTCCATTGAAGGAGCTTCTTAAACACTTCCTAATTCCAATCCATATGCATAGTCTTCTTTGGATGATATGTATGCATGACGAGAATAGATGGAATCCTTTCACATAAATCAGTTTCGAAAGGAAGAATGGTCCAATATTGGAGCTTCTTATACACTTTCAGAAACTAATAAATATGTATGGATTTGTATGGATTATATGCATGCAAGTGAATTATGATGATGGATTTTACTCACAAGCTCAAAGAAACATCCTCACTGGTTCAACGCAATACTGCGGAGCCTTCTCACACATAGAAGAAATAGAAGACATGTAAAAATACTTAAGAGACTGAGAGAGGTGACAAGAGACAAGTGACAAGTGACATGAATTAAAAGAATTTGAATTAAGTTACTTGTAAAAGATCGTCGTGGTACGTCATGCTAAGCAGTCTACTGAACAAAGGTGGTTCCGACCCTCAAACCATGACAGTTCAACCGAATGTCACACGTAAGAAGGTGAGTTCCACTCCAGTGACCCTATGTCTGTCTAGGCTCGTAACATCTAACTAAAGAAGTCTAAGACTCATTAAAATCAGCTCTAACTCACTCACACGCTCCACCGAGGGTGAGTCAAGATAGAGGTGCTGGTTTCAAGAGCCTATCCTAGATTGGAGTTCTAACTTAAATTTGAAACTAGGTTCTATACTCATACTAGCTCACCTTGGATCCTCACTCGCTCAACCGAGGGTGATCGTCTCAAGGAAACCGTAAGCTAGCATGAGCCCTATGGATGCCTAACAATGATGATCTAGGAGTTTGGAGGGGGGTTTATATAGTTTTTTGAATGAATTTGGGCCCTTGGATCTAGAGAAATCAACTCTCAACTCTAGGATCACTACTTTCGATTACATCCATTTGATTAATCAAATCAATGGCTTGGAATTGTTCTTTCTATCAAATCTAGTGTAAAGGAGTGAAATTTAGGCGCCCTCATTCTCCACCATTGGATCTGGGGATGATCTGGACCGTCGAATCAGTGCTGACATCAATTCGGATAAGATAAGCCACTATTTTTGGAGAAATGCTGCATTATTGATCTTTGATTGTAAAAAAGGTCTTCTTTTATGGAAAAAATTCGTGGATCCTCCTTCTTTTATGCTTTAGTGCATCTCCACCCTTGAATATGAGCTCATCTTGACCGTACAACATGGTTCAATCATATTTTGACATGTGGCAGACATTCAAGCCTTCAATTTTCTTATTCTAGAAAACTTCGGTGACCTTGAAAACTGGACTTTGTGCTCTTTGACCCTCCAAAAAGTCTTTGATGAAGATGAAACATTGTAGGACTATGTTTCCAAAGATCTCCTTCAGGAATATGCAGAAAAAACTCCCATCTGAATCTAACTTGTACAAGTTTGACTACATTTGGAAGCTTGCAAGGTGGCATTAAGGTGTCTAGGAAGCTCGGATAGCCTTGAAACTTTATACAAATATGTAGCCACATATGGTCTTTATACATGCCAAACCATATGGCTAACATAAATTTCTATACAAGAATTTGTAGGGTGAAACTAGAAAAAATACATTTTTACAAAATGAACATAGCATATTAATGTGCTACCAAATCCATTTTCTGCTGAAATTTGGGCTATAGACTGCCTTTGACAATCTTTACAAGTATATTGATTTTCATCTAATTTGGTGACAAAGAAATTTTTGCCCTAATTTCCTAACTTTGACCAGCTTTGACCAACTTTGACCGCTACCATAGACTTTTTTGATTTCTTTCAAACTTTGTATGTGACCTTCCTTTGACATCCTTGATGCATCCTGGACTTCTCGGGGAATTCTGGCTACCTTCACCAAATATGCTTTTTGTAGGCCTTCACAAGTGAGAGAGGAGAGAAAATCTCGACGACATTCGCCCCCACTAAACCTGCGATTCCTCCGGAAGCACCACTCTAGCATCTGTGAAAAACAAAATGTTCCAGGCATTAAATTCTTTTATAGGCAACATAAGAAACATGGAAGGAAAATTGATTATATGCATGAATTAGTAGGTAACGTGACATGAAGCAAAATTTGCATGAAAGAAAGAATTGAAACAGGCAACATGAATATGCATGAACAAATAGGCAACATATATGCAAGTGAACAAGCAACATTGGCAACAAGAAAAAAAAGAAGCATCAATATGAAGTGAAAGTGGATGTATTGAGTCGTTTTAAGCATCAGTTCCTCTCATCTTGAAGAAAATTTTGTACCTTTTTCATAAAGCAATCTACCTTAAATATGATTATAAACAAAGATTTAGGATTTTCAAGAGACATCTTTCATCTTTAGCTTATTTTAGATCAACTCCTTTCCTACATAAATATGAATATGCTCTTTCTCTAATAACATGCAAGGAAATCTAACTAAACTCCACTAATGCATAAATCTGCTTATATAGCCCGTGATTTACTCTACTATGCCTCTTTATCCTCCTTTGGCTTGCTCTTTTTTTTTTTTCGATGATGATGATGATTCGGCAACTTTATGGTTACGATCACTTTTTTGGGGTGGAAGAAAGTGTAAACTTCTTGGTAACATGTAGCTTTTTTTTTTTTTTTGACGAGGAAAAATTAAACCCCGATACAAGGTACAACCATTTTTGATGACGGAGAACAGTCGTTTAAACTCCGATACAAGTGCTGTGAGATGGCCTAAGGATGTAGAAACATGCAATAGCAGGAGCTAGGATTTCAACAATTATGCTTTCGATACAGGATACATATGCATGTTTATATATGAAAGTCATGTCACCAGAATAAACCTCCAAATCTACATGCCCTATCTTTCCACAATCCTAGATTATAATCAATTTCTTAGTAGATAAATTACTACTTAAGATACAATTTTACACAAGTAGAGAAATCATCATTTGCCTTTTTTGACTCAAGTGATGTGGATATGCAATGTGATGCAAAGACTGAAAAAAACGTGCATGAAACAAGCATGGAAAAAAAATAGAATGAACTTGAAAAAAAACAAAGCAACATGAACTTGAAAAATTAATGATGTTTTTTTTTTTAAATAATAACATGGATACTCCTGTTTATGAATCGGCCTCATTGTTGTCATCTTCTTCAATGTCCTCATCCAAAATGTACTCGTCATTATCACGCTTCTTGAATAACTTTATCCTTTTACCTGCAATGAAAGCTTTTAGTGCAACACCATTTAATTCACAAAGAGCATACGTACCATTGTTGTTGACTTTTGATACTATGTATGGCCCAAACCACCATTGAGTGAGCTTTTTGCGTGCATCATATTGAGAGTCGAATGTACTATCATAAATGAGCACCCAATCTCCTACTTCAATTGGCTTAGGACGCAATCGATGAGTTTTATCAAAATAATGCTTGTTCTTCATTCTAGATTCTCTTAATTTTTCAACAGCATCATCAAGTCTTAATTTACCTTGTTCTAACTGTTTAATACGCAAACTCAAAAAATCATCAGTAGACATGTTTTCAGACCAAGGCAAATTTGACCATGCAGAAATATGAGACTGAATTGGAAACAATGGTTTTTGACAGTACATGAGTTCAGCAGGCATATATCCAGTAGTACGTGTGCATGTCATTCTATCAGCCCAAAGTGCAAAAGGTAAGAATTTAGGCCATTGTTTGATGTCACCATTACATGCTTTAGATATGGCTTTCACAATAGGTGGATGCCCTCTCTCTATTTTACCATTGGTCTCTGGGTTATATGCAGTAGTGAGAGACAAACGAATACCGTGACGCTCAAAGAACTCTTTAGCTTCTCTCGCATTTAACTCTCCACGATCGGCAACTACTTTCTCTATGTACCCAAAGCGACTTATGACATCTTCAAGCAAGAATTTGCAAACATTGTAAGTGGTCTTAGATCGTAATGCACGTCCCTCTACATGATTAGTTAAATCTTCTCTTGCAAGTACAATGTAATGCATTTTGTCAATACCTTTAGGCATAGTTACAAGATCTACTACCCACTTGTAGTGAATACAAGGTGGATAAGTAGGATGCAACGGATCTCTATGTTTGACTGATGAATGAAGTTGACAAGTAGAACATGTAGAAACATAGCTACTAATGTCAACATACATCCTAGGCCAATAATAGGTACTTCTAATTTTTTCATATGTTCCAAAAAATCCTTTATGACCGGCCCATAATGTCTCATGCATTTCCTTCATTACTTGCAATTGAAGACCTCTTTTTCCTAGGACTCGTTGTGGATTCTTAACCTTACCCTTAGCATGTCTCCAAAGATAACCATTACATAGAAAAAAGTTATAAGCTCGTTTCCTAATGTTACGGAATCTATTCGTAGTCCAGCTAGGTAATGGTTGTAGTGTACTGAGATACTTTCCTATGTCTCTCCATTCATCTTCGTACTCAGACTCATGAAATTTCTCATACTCATATATATGAGGAACATAGTCAACTAAATTCACATTCTTTATTAGATCACTTTCAAGATCATCATCAAATCTAGCTCTCGATAACATATCAGCAACTGAGTTTGACTTACCTGAAATATGAACTAACTCAGGATTTATGAACTTAATATATGAGATCCATCTAAGCATGGCTATATCAGGAGATGAACAATTGGCTATCATTCCAATGAGAGGCAAACAATCAGTCTCAACTTTGACATTTGCACTAATGAAATATTCTTTGTCTGTTTTCAAAGCTGTTACCATACCCCATAGTTCTCGTTTGATTTGTGGATATTTTCGTTGTGTTTCATGTAGAATTTTGGCACCAAACCTAATTGCATATCTATTCCCTTCACTATCATCTTGACTTATGACCCAACCTATACCAATAGGACTAGTATCAACAGTCAATATAATAGGTTTGTTAGCAGAATAGTCTACACGCTTAAGGATGGGAGCTTTAAGCAATAATTTCTTCAATTTATGCATAGCTTGAGTGTGTTTGTCAGTCCAAATAAATTTTCGTTTCTTCCTCAACAAGTCATAAAGACAATCAGCAACATGAGCAAAGTGAGGGATCCAAATAACATAAAAGATGCAAGCACCAAGAAATCTACGTACCTCACTCACGTTGTTACATGTTTCAGAAATCTTGCTAATGGCATCAACTTTTTGTGGGTATGGCTTTCGACCATAATGGCCACATAAATGTCCAACAATAAGTACCTCGTTGACACCAAAAACAGATTTCTCTATGGAAAATGTGAGACCTACATCTTCAAATCGTTGAAATATTCTTTCACAATCAGAGATATGGTCAAGAACAAATTTACGACATCCCGATGAATCTAAAGTAATGTCCTTTACACGTTCCTCACTCCCTTTAATTGGAATATCATCAATGAATGGCATAGTTATATGAGGGATAAAGTGATGTAAGACCATATTCATAGCACTCATCATATGAGCCACAGAATTAGTCGCTCCTTGAGGTAAAGTACACATTCGCACTAAGCCTAAAGGAGTTTTCATTGTGGTTATGTCACGACTATCAATTGCTAATTGAAATTGGTCATATCCAGAATATAGATCACCCATTGAATAGATAGAATGTCTTGAAAATGATTCAGCAAACTCATCTACAATGGGTCCTGTTCCTACATTCCTTATGGTGACTTTATTGACGGGTTGGAGATCTTGAATAAAACGTAGTTTCCCATTCTTTTTAGGCACAGTGAACTATCTGTTTGAGTAAGGTGCAAAAGATGGCTCTAAAATTCTCATGTTTATCTTCTCCTTAAGTAGTTTCATTAGCTCAGGTAAGTGAGCCTTTGGAACAGGTATAGGACGAAGATTCCATGGAATATGTGGAATAGTAAAGATTATCATGGGTGCAACTAGCTTAGGATCTACACAACCAATCTCATGAGGATACATAGTAAAGGCTTTTTTCCATGGCTACGTATGACTCTCTCAAATTTATCTCTCTCTGCTGGCAAAAGAAAGTCATCATCTCTACCAATTTTCACTTGTTTGATTGTCTCATCCGTGAATGTATGTCCTATGTTTTTCTTATCCCGAAGAATTGGATCATTTTTCACATCAATAATTTTTTCATTACTTCCTTGAGGTAACGGTTGAGCTATGGGTTTGATTTTTTTGTCTACAGTTTTGTACTTTGTTTCAACTAAGGCATCATGTGTTTGGTTAAATTTTGAGCACTTGTCAACATTGAGAGCATACTCTTGGATTAGAGCATACTCATCAAGGGAAGAAAGAAGAATAATATGGGAATTAGAATTTTGTTGAAGACATAACTCTAACTCCTCAAGAGTAGAGAAACAATGAGATGTTTCAATCACATGCTCAATGTTCTCATCATGTTCCATGATTTTGTTATTTTTATAATTTTTTTGGGTTTTTTGGATAAAAGACTTGGACAATTGACTCTTATGAAGAAAATCTAATCTAGAATGTGGAAAACAAAGTGACAAACTATTGTACATGTTGGTTGGATGCGAGATGTCAAACCAATATCCACTGTTGTCCCGCTCAACAATGGATTCTATCCGAAATTTTGATAATATGTAGCTCCAAACATGAATCGAGGTGCACAATCACTACAAGCATGCTCATGACCCTGAGTAACAATAGGTTTCTTTCTAATTGACAATCGATTCCTAGGATGATTCACTCCTACTGTCATGACTTGAAGTGATTGCATTCCATCCTTAGACTTAAATCTAGCATAGGTAGACCCATCATCCATGGCTTTAGTTTCCATACGACTCTCACAAATAAAGGGTTGACCTAGGAGAACTTCATAGGAGCAATTATCTTGAATAAAAAAGTGAAACTCTTCTGTGATTCCTCCTATGGATATGGGCACACTAGCACAAGCTCCATACAGGGTACCTACACCATTGTCTGCAGTTCTCATACGCCATCCACAATCTTTATCTATGGGCCATCGAAACTTATCATAGACTTCTCTTGAAATCACATTGATTTCGGAGCTGGAATCTACTAATGCATTTACAGTGATAGTATTCTTATCATTTCCTATTTTAACATGCATCTCCGATGTACCTCTAGACCAAAATGTTCTTTTAAAGTGACTTTCAGGATTGTTTTCATGATTTTCATGGTCAGGTTGAATAGGTCCTAAGAAATTTTTATTAACATTTACTTCATCATCATCAAAGTCCTCTTCATCAGATTCATCAAAGTTTAAGGCTTCATTCATAGCTTGATCTTGATCTAGAGAATCTTGCATCTCACTATCTAGATTAAGTGGAAACCTCTTCCTTTTAATTAGTCCGATAAAGTTATCTTTAAAAACAGGCTTTGCAATAGAGAAAACTTGTTCTAAAGACATAGTCACTTGACTCTTAAGCAAAATGTCATCTAAAATCTCCATAGGATCTATTTTTCTCTTAATTTCTGAAATCAAGATGGCTTTAGGTTTTCTCTTTGGTTTCTTTTGTTTTTGCTCAGGGTCTTGTTTTTGTTCATGTTCTCGTGTTTGGTCTTCAGTTTGTTTTGATTGTTCTTGTTTATCTAAAGGCTTTGGTTCTGTTTTTCTTTGCTTTGTCTTCTTCCCTTTTTGTTTCTCCTCTTGTTTTTGTTCATTGGGTTCTGATTCTTGTTTTTTATCTTTGGATTGTGATGTTTCTCCTTGCTCTATGATTGTTTCTATTCCCTCTGAGGTTTGTTTTCGAGTCACTCTTCTTTCACTAGCTCAGCTTCATCTCTTTTTCGTTTTTCTTCTACATTGGATATGTGAGAAATAAGAGATTGATCTTCTATCGGTGACTCCCAAGCCGTTATTCTCCTAATCTCATCCCGTGCTCTTACTAAAGCCTCTATGGAAAAATCACCTTCCTTTGTGGGTTTACTTGATTCTACTTGTTGTTCATCAAGAGCTTCTAGTTTCACTCCTCTAGTTCCTACGTCCATTATGGTTATATTTTCATAATGTTTTTTCATTCCTCCCTTACCATAATTTCCTTGCAAAGGTAGCCTAGATCGATAGTCACAGATTTTCTTGTCTATGTCTATTACTAGTCGTTGCTCCTTAGCAGCCTTCAATAATTCACAATCTCTCAAAAAGTGCTCTAACGAATCACACGAAGGACACCTACGAGGGCCACGCACAAAACCATTTTGATTTTGAGGATTTTGATTAACTTGTGGTGGGAAATTTTGAAATTGAGGATTTTGTTGATAAGGTATTGCTTGAACAGGATAATTAGGATTTTGAAAATGCAATTGATGTATTTGAGGAGCTTGGGGAGCAACATGTGGTACTTGAGGTGCAAGAGGAGCTTCCATATTATACGGTTGATGATTTTGAAAATTTTGATTTTGAGGATTTTGAAAAGCTATTTGAGAAGCTTGAGGATACAGGTTTTGATACATTTGAGGATTTTGCACATGAGGATGAGGATTTTGCATTGAAGGATTATGCATTGGAGGATTATGCATTGGAGGAACTTGATATGCTTGAGTAGGAGCTACTTGTGGATTTTGATTGGTAGCTATAACATGTTGATTAGGCTCTTGAAAAGTCATTGGGTTCATTTGATTTTGGAAAGTTTTGGTGTAATTAGATTGTAAAGCATCTATAGTCTTGGCCAAATTGGATTGTGTAGTAATAAGACTTTCCATTTGCTTAGTGAGAATATCCACTTGAGATTGTTCAACTACACTTTTATTTGGCTCTACTTTAAAACCTTGATTAGGCTCCATCATTTGAGGAATAGGAGTAGAGTCAAAAAGCATAGCATGGGATTGTTCTCTAACTTGCTCCTTAGTTTGTGGAAGGCTAGCTTGAGGAAGACTAGTTTGCTCATAAAGCATGGATTGTCTTTGATGTCTATGGGCTACAGCCTCTACTACTTTACGCACTTTTTGCCAATTGTCAGTAAGACCATAGCGCTTATCTGGTTCTTCTAATCGCCGTTCAACTTCCCTACGAGTTTCAGGATGAAGAAGCTTAAGAAAATTGATCACAAGATCAGGTTCCAAAGTTATCTTATCCTCATCAGGAAGTTGTTCATAGCGTCTAATATACTCATTTTGTAAGTGAGTAATAGAGCTACTAGGCTTTGGAGAATTGACCCATCGTAAGAATCCATCTCGATTATGTTGGCTATAATCTTCAAGATAGAATTCTTTGAGCATATCCTTTCTAAAATCACTCCAAGGAAGACTATCATATTGAGTGACACGGTTTATGATAGAGCTATCAACAATTTGTTCAAAGAATGATATCAAAAGATCTTCGGGAAGACCAAAAATCATAGCTTGCTCTTCAAACAAATCTAAGTAGCTTGTGATGTTGATGCCATTGAATTTTCCCTTCTCTCTCAACATAGAAGAGACTATTCTTTGGCCTTGTTTCTCAACAATAAGGGATTTGAATCCTTCCTCCATCTTATGTGAATAAGCAAGTGATGCACGATGCTCTAGATCTCTCACAAATGCGTTTACTTCACGACGAAGATGTGCACGATACTGTGAGAAATCCAGTGCAACACTCAAGACTGATGATGATAATATGATGAGGATGAAAAATATGAAACAAAGGATATGGATCACAACCTCCCAACAAGTTCAGAAGCAAATGCCATGAAGCGTTTCACGTCGGGTTCAAATGTGGAGGTGATCGCAATCCGGGTGGATCGGGTCCGGTCGTGGCACACACAGGGTGTATGAAGCTAATGAATGTTGGAAGGTTTAAAGATGTGAAGGTGAAATTAATGTTGAGTATGGAGAAGAGAGAGATGTTGAAATAATTATGGGAATGGGAATGTAGGAGTGCAAGTTAGATTTATGAACATGAATGATAAGAATGAAAGAGAACCATACATACGAATGAAATTTGGAAGGAAGAATGGTCCATTGAAGGAGCTTCTTAAACACTTCCTAATTCCAATCCATATGCATAGTCTTCTTTGGATGATATGTATGCATGACGAGAATAGATGGAATCCTTTCACATAAATCAGTTTCGAAAGGAAGAATGGTCCAATATTGGAGCTTCTTATACACTTTCAGAAACTAATAAATATGTATGGATTTGTATGGATTATATGCATGCAAGTGAATTATGATGATGGATTTTACTCACAAGCTCAAAGAAACATCCTCACTGGTTCAACGCAATACTGCGGAGCCTTCTCACACATAGAAGAAATAGAAGACATGTAAAAATACTTAAGAGACTGAGAGAGGTGACAAGAGACAAGTGACAAGTGACATGAATTAAAAGAATTTGAATTAAGTTACTTGTAAAAGATCGTTGTGGTACGTCATGCTAAGCAGTCTACTGATCAAAGGTGGTTCCGACCCTCAAACCATGACAGTTCAACCGAATGTCACACGTAAGAAGGTGAGTTCCACTCCAGTGACCCTATGTCTGTCTAGGCTCGTAACGTCTAACTAAAGAAGTCTAAGACTCATTAAAATCAGCTCTAACTCACTCACACGCTCCACCGAGGGTGAGTCAAGATAGAGATGCTGGTTTCAAGAGCCTATCCTAGATTGGAGTTCTAACTTAAATTTGAAACTAGGTTCTATACTCATACTAGCTCACCTTGGATCCTCACTCGCTCAACCGAGGGTGATCGTCTCAAGGAAACCGTAAGCTAGCATGAGCCCTATGGATGCGTAACAATGATGCTCTAGGAGTTTGGAGGGGGGTTTATATAGTTTTTTGAATGAATTTGGGCCCTTGGATCTAGAGAAATCAACTCTCAACTCTAGGATCACTACTTTCGATTACATCCATTTGATTAATCAAATCAATGGCTTGGAATTGTTCTTTCTATCAAATCTAGTGTAAAGGAGTGAAATTTAGGCGCCCTCATTCTCCACCATTGGATCTGGGGATGATCTGGACCGTCGAATCAGTGCTGACATCAATTCGGATAAGATAAGCCACTATTTTTGGAGAAATGCTGCATTATTGATCTTTGATTGTAAAAAAGGTCTTCTTTTATGGAAAAAATTCGTGGATCCTCCTTCCTTTATGCTTTAGTGCATCTCCACCCTTGAATATGAGCTCATCTTGACCGTACAACATGGTTCAATCATATTTTGACATGTGGCAGACATTCAAGCCTTCAATTTTCTTATTCTAGAAAACTTCGGTGACCTTGAAAACTGGACTTTGTGCTCTTTGACCCTCCAAAAAGTCTTTGATGAAGATGAAACATTGTAGGACTATGTTTCCAAAGATCTCCTTCAGGAATATGCAGAAAAAACTCCCATCTGAATCTAACTTGTACAAGTTTGACTACATTTGGAAGCTTGCAAGGTGGCATTAAGGTGTCTAGGAAGCTGGGATAGCCTTGAAACTTTATACAAATATGTAGCCACATATGGTCTTTATACATGCCAAACCATATGGCTAACATAAATTTCTATACAAGAATTTGTAGGGTCAAACTAGAAAAAATACATTTTTACAAAATGAACATAGCATATCAATGTGCTACCAAATCCATTTTCTGCTGAAATTTGGGCTATAGACTGCCTTTGACAATCTTTACAAGTATATTGATTTTCATCTAATTTGGTGACAAAGAAATTTTTGCCCTAATTTCCTAACTTTGACCAGCTTTGACCAACTTTGACCGCTACCATAGACTTTCTTGATTTCTTTCAAACTTTGTATGTGACCTTCCTTTGACATCCTTGATGCATCCTGGACTTCTCGGGGAATTCTGGCTACCTTCACCAAATATGTTTTTTGTAGGCCTTCACAAGTGAGAGAGGAGAGAAAATCTCGACGACACCGCGGGAGAACATGATAGAGTTTTTGGATTTTAAATGCATACACATGTTCCTAAAGTGCATCTACCCTCTCCCCTCAGCCCTCACAAAGATAATTTTCTTTACCCCAGGGAGACCCTCACGATACTTACCGTAGATCGTTCTACTGAAACACTTGATTTATTTGGCAATGATGAGTGAATGATTAAGATGCTCACCTTGGCAGCTACCTTCCAGCTCTTCAAACACTCCTATTCGCCCTACGCTGCCCCCAATCTCCTTGCTATCAGAACAAGATACTCGACTAATGACTCTCACGATACTTGCTTTGAAAACAAGTGACTTGAAAAAGACAATGTTTGGCTTTTATACTTATGAAAGTTCTTCTTAATTCAAAAAAAGACCAACAAGACAGAGATTGAATGCTACTCTAGCTTCCTAACCTACTTGCCTACTTCCTCCTACCTATTCTACTCACTCCACTCACTTACCTAGACTAATAACTCACTACACACACTCCAAGAGTGAGAAGTAGTAAGTGCGGATGAGTGTGACTTACCAAAGAAGAGAAATTCACAACTCCTCTACTCACTTCAATGCTACGAGCTACTTACCATCATACGAATGCCTCGATTTGATTTGACTACCCCGGCAATGGTGCCAAAAAAGGTGTGTACCTAAGGAAAAACTTAGGGACTTGTGGAGAAAGAGACTATACCTCGATCCCCCTCAAGTGCATATAGTGGGGATTCACGCTTTATTTATCAATCCGAGGAGTATCAAAAGCTAGCTGAGTGTACGAAGACATGCATTCAAATGACGATCAATGCAAATGAGCTTCCCAAAGAGTGCAATCAAGGCTAAGACTATTCCAAACAAGCTTCAACTGTCAGTCATGGTGTCACGATACTTGGAGCAGCAACCAACAGTAAATTGAGCTTTTCTCTCAGCTCCGAACTTTGAATATAGCAAATACCATATGCGTCTTGAAGCTCTTGCAAAGACGTATCCAATGGTGGTATTTTCACTCACTTCTGTCACTTCTGCTTCATGTTATGAGCAAAATACTGAATCATGGGAATGACCTTCCTACACTTCACACACACCTGAACAACAGAAAACAAACACTTTCATGGATAGATAACACTTCCTAACACTGTTTCCAAGCAACACACATGCATACAAGCTCATCAAGAAGATGATATAGAGAGGAGAAGACACAAATTCGAAATTTTGTGCTCTTGATTCTCACAATGGAAAAAAGTGCTTATAAAGAGTCACAAATTGACTTATATACACGTGCCCTAAAAATGGTCCTTTCATACAAGAGACTGACACTTTAGTCACTACAAGATTAACTTCCTACTAACATACATGGGTAAGCTACTAATCTCCAAGACTATGCATCTAGAGGACTCCTCTAGTGCATTTACAACAGAAAATATGTTACAAAATGATTATAATACAAAAATAGAGTGTCCAAATCGGAAAAATTTTGGGGCCCTTCTTTTTTTTCTGCCTTGTGCTCTTCTTAGCTCTGCAACAGCTTGCTTCTTCAAGATGAAGAGAACAAAAGGTATGGAAGAGAGGTTTGAAGATGTTGACATCATCATCAGGTGGAAGAAAGATGCAAAAAAAAGAAAGTCCATCATTTCCAAAAGAAAAGTAAGGCTTCCTTTTCTCATATACTTTCCATGTACTTTTCCTATTTTATCCTCTACATCCAAAGACAAGTCTACAAGAACATCTTGTTTAAAGAAGAAGTAGTTTCTTCTTTTGCATTACACTTGGTCATGATTTAGTAGATTTGACAAAGAATTGCATTGAGAGAAAGAAAAGTAGCAGATATATGTTTTGACTCATATGTATATGAGTTATGTTTTAGTTGAAGCTTTTAAGCAGGCAGCTTATATGTTCCCTCAAAGAGTTCTTGGAGTGTCAAAACAGAGCTACTTGGTATATGACAAGTTGTAGAGAAGCATATTTCTTCTTTATCTAACTCTTAAGGTAAAAGAGTTTTGTAGAAGATGTTGAAGACTTAGGTTGAGGTTTTATGTTTGGAAAAGGTTACCTCATATTCAGTACTTTCAGAAAACTTCAGAAAATTCAAATTTTTTGATGTACCGATCAGTTGAAGAATCTACTTTCTATGATTGTCTAGATTTTTGGATACATGCTCGTATTCAAAAAGGTGTTCCATTAGATCCTATCACTTGATTGAGAAGTGGAGTTAGCCAAAAGAAAGTCAAGTAGATACTATCACATTTCACCCGGGTAGAATATGAAAAGATGAAGTATCAACTTGCAGTTTTTGGAGTTCTCAAGGTGAGAAGTTTGTCCACTTATATTTCAAGTAGGAGTTGCAAATTCTTGGGAAGGATTTGTTTGAAGAAAAGTTTTACAACTTTTTGAGAAGCATGGAAACTTAGAGACATTCAAATAATAAATCAAACATTCAGTCATGAAGGTTTGATGAGAGCAGATTCTACACAGTAGAGATCATTGATCTTGAATAGATCTTGTATGATCTTGAGTGTTTATGAGTCAGTTGTCTATCCTTTTGTTTGTGAAGATTCTTAACATTGGAGGAAGTAAGTCAAAGATTCAGATTCTATCAGATTAGTGTTGCAGAGAATAGAAGAAGATACTTGTTATGTTACAAAAGATTATGGATCCTAAACTTTTGTTTCAGATACAGGTATGGATTACTAAAACATCAGATTTATTGAAAGAAGGAAGACGTTCCAGATTTCATAAAGTTTGATATATTTGAAGAATACTGGATACTAGTGTTAAGTCATCCAGGGGGGTGATGAAACATGAATACTTATTTTTCTGCCATATGTAAAAGAATGCAGAGTCATACGTACAGATATTCCTATTTCAGGTATTCCTATATTTCCTTTGTCAAGTTCTTTTTATGTTCCATCTTTGAAAGAAGAAGGAAGAAGGAGAATTTCTGGAGAAAGTTCCTGTTAGGATGTTCCTGTTCAGGAGAAGGTTCCAAAGTTCTATTGAAGAGAACCTTGATGTTTCAGAAAGGTATGTTTTAGAAATGTGCACATTTATGTTTATACCAGGTTCTGAAGGAAAGAGGTATGAAGAATTTAAGAATTAAGACATGATGACATCATAGATATGATATTTTGATAAAACTCATGGATTGAGTTGAGTTGACTTGAGTACAATCAGAGATGAACCAGTAGCGTTTATAATACACTACGTTGTGAGTTATCAGTCACAGGTTCCAGGATTCAGTTCTTGATTTCGTTTAGTGTATTTACATGACGCACCAGAAGTACGTTGAGAAACCTTTTTGGAAGGTAAATGCAAATATATGGATCCCAGTTTATGTTTTCAGGTTTTTGAAAACCGGAGATAGTAGGTTCGGAGAGAGTTCATGCTACATTTGTTGTCAAGCACTGATTGCTTGATGTATACACTATTGGATATCTAGTTTGCATATTTTCTCAAGTTTTATGGTTCATATTCACCAAGTTTAGGTTTTTTGAAGGAAAGTCAAATTCTATTTTGAAGAAGACTTTTGAAGAGATGGTTTGACGGTCAGTTTGGGAGTACAAGCTTGAATCTTGTGATAGTTTGCAGCTTATGAAGTTTGCAGATCCAGACCAAGTTGTACCAATATGACATTGCAGGGGGGATTGTTGGAAAACAATGTCTATTGGTCCATCTTGCTTCCAGGATACAGGATGTATAGTCTTCAGTTTTACTCTATGTACAAGCAAAGTTGCTACCCATTGTGGATAAGCAAACGTCCTCCCATGTAACCCACTAGGGTTCGAGTCCCGTGGTAGGCAACGCGAAAATGCGAAATATTTTCATGCTTTTCAAAACTCATTGGCGGCAGCACGTAGCGCGAACTAACGGAACATGTGTTTTATTCGTAGATCGCTATTCGATGAAGCTTTTCAATCTTGCTTTATTCTTATGGAGACTCTACTATAAAAGAATCCATTGGGCTCATTATCTTGCATCCTTCACCTAACTTTCAACACAAGCCTTGAGCTTGGACCTCAATAGAGGTGGTGTTTTGTCTAGCATATGGGGCAGCCATGGTGCTAACTTGAAGCATGTTGAGGAGCAGCTATGGAGTTCTTCTTGGAGATTCTTCTTGGAGAAGATGAAGGGTGTGCTCACACTCTAGCTCATGGAGAGGAGGTTATCTCTTGTTCATGGAAAGAAGACTTGGTCATTAGCAGCTTGATGGTGAGGATCGGCCATCTACATGGTGTATTGCAAGATTGTCTTCTACGCTACTTCAAAGACATTGGATGGTGTTTAACATAAGATTTACATCTTATGTTAAGTATTTAGGTACATATTCTCTTTATGCACACAGTTACTACTTAAAGTTTATGGAGGCCCTGGTGTTCATATCAGGAGAAGTCCTATTCGGCATAGGTACAAGAGAATCAGTATGTATATGCTTTATGCATATTTGGATGAGGTGTTTGAGATGGTGTGTTCACATGAGTTTGAGGATTTTCGGCAGCAAACTTGTTAGCATTCTTTGCTACTTTTTAAGTATGTGATCTTTTCACACACGTATCTGACTTAGGGTCTTCCATAGCCTAAGGTTAGATGAGGGTTTGTTGATTATCAGTTTCACACTGATCCTTCCTCTTTAGGTCACTCATATTCACTCTTCTATAACCTATTAGGTCACACATCTCATGTATATTCAGATTTCTGCCCATACATCTGAATATGTTTGTTACCTTTGTACATTCACTCTTCCATCTATTTCTCATCACATAGAGTGGTTGAGAGTTTTGCTCCCACATTGTACATTGAACATTGGTATATATGATACTATGAGTAAGCAATGGATTACGTAACACCTTACACATGTCGTCTATTCTTTCTCTATCTTTGTCTCATCATTTGTATGATTAAGTGTGGTATGTTCATGTTTTGCCAATATTGAAGATTGCTAGATTCTATGTTGTAGATGTTGGACCTATGGAACCGTGGACCTGTGATATGAGCTATGGGCCTATCTCATTTCCAACAACAAGTTCTTTACATTTGCAGCAAATCCTATTTATCATGCTAGGACCAAGCATAAGAGGTCCACTATCATTATGTGAGAGAGAAGTTATTGAGCAAGGAAGCTTAGTTGGCATGTGTATCAACTAATATGCAGTGTTCAGACTTATTGGCCAAAGCACTTGATGGTACTAAGCTTTGCAGGTTTAAAGGTATGATTGGATTGCAGGACATTTAAGAGGATTGATGAAGAATAATAAGCCAAGATGCTTGGCTTGAGGGGGAGCTATTGGTGCAAACGCCAAGCCTTCACACTTGGCTAGGCATTGGAAGAAGCTATGTGTACTTCTTACAAATACACATGAACCATTTCTTATGGATTGTTACCATTTACCTTTTGTAAAAGTCATTTAAATTGAAAGAATCTTGTAAAGCCTACAAACTTATGGAGTTTGGAAGAGATAAATGCTACGAATCAATTTGGTGGAATCTCTCCTAACTTAAAGAAGAGCCTTTAGGTGAAAGCCAAGTTTTAATTTGAATTCAAGCTTAGAGACAAAGTCATCTATAAAATGAATGTAGAATCTCGTGGGACAATGGCTCCATTTTACTGCCTTAGTTGATCATATTTAAGAGAGTGTGTGGCTCATAATATAGCCTACACTACTCACTATCATTGGGCATTATTCTTCATGACAATAAGCCTGTACAACATTGTCATATAATACAATATATCATTGATAATCTCTGTTGGTCTCTCTACCATTGCCACTCAGAACAATGTTTTTGTCTTGGTCATACCTCAATCATAACTCCATTATTTTCAATCTTCTATGGCTCATTGGAATCAACTCTAAGTCTACTACATGCTAACAAATTCTGCAGACATTTCATTCAGCCAATTGGGAGAAACGTGTCTTGAAGTGGTCATTGGTCATTCTCTGCAGAGGTCCTAAAAAGTTGAGGGTAACGTTTCACTTGCTAAATCGATTGCTCTATGTATAGTCAATCATTTTAAGTTCTTCAACTTGGAATCATTAGTTCTTTACCCTAGTTAGATATCCCTAGAAGGAAGTTTTCTAATTGCTATTGTGTTGGGAGCATTGAGCTTAAGAAGCAGCAAGTGTGTAAACCAAAATAGCAAGTTTTTGATGACTTGTGACTTGTGAGGTTATCTGTTTTGGATTAATCATTACATGCATCATCTCCAAAGTACATAGGCATTTATTTAGTGTCATTGGAAAGCTACAAGGTCCCATAACACAACTCTAAAGCAACAAAAGGGCAGGTACAGAGCAGGGAAAAGAAGTACCAACGCATTTCATGGAGTATCCATCCATCTTTTCCAACATGCTATAGGCTTAGCATAACTCATGGTAGTTTTTTTCGACTTTTTCAGATACAATCATTTTTTTTGCAGCAGGGTATTTCGGTTAGTGGCCATGGATGAAAGTTCTAATTTATTATGTATTTTGGCTGTTGAGGATAAGTTGGACAATATCAATTACCCATTGTGGGCTTATATGATGTGTCATGTATTACTTGCAAAAGAATTATGGAATATTGTGAAGGGTGTTGAAAAACGTCCTATTTCAACTGCAAACACAATTACTAAAGATGATGCAGATAGCATTGAAGATGGTGATATTCTTCATGTTCTTGTTTGTGTTGCAATTCTTGCTACACCTATTGTAGAGCAAATTCGTTGGGATGGTAGAAATGCTCAGACACATGCATTGATAGCCTTGTTTGTCAAACATGCCATTATTCCTCACATTCTCTCTTGCAAAATAGCTAAGGATTACACTTACCACTTTATACTAGGCAAGGAATGAGGGTTGTGTTTCTTACCTCCAAAAACAATTGGAGAGTGAGCACATGAATGGAGATTTCATGGAAAGTTTTCTAACAAAATCAAAGATTTGAAGGAATAGTTGATTTTTGTTGATGAAGTCTTGCCTAATAGTTCACTTGTGAAGATTTTTCTGAATGGTCTTCTCCATTCATATCAAAGTTTTGGTTCTACTCTTTGTTTAATGATGAAAGGAAATCTAAATGCCTTAACATTTGAGGATTTAGTCTCTGTTCTACTACAAGAAGATCAATCTAGGCAAAATAGGTCCATTATGCATGTCATAGATCAAGCTTTCTTGGCTAGTTAGAAGGGCAAAGGTAAATGGAGCTCTTTTACTAGTAAGTAGAAATGTGCTAATTTTGCACAATCAAAGAAGGAAGACAAAGATGAAAAGAAATTGGAAAAGCAAAAACTGTTTTGCAAATATTGTAAAGGAAATGATCATGTCATAAAGAGTTGTCCAAAACTATCTGCTAAAGAGACAAGGAAGAAAGAGGTTGGAATGGTTGTTGTAGAGGCCTTTACACCCAAAACAGAGTCTACTAATATTGTGTAGAATGAAGAATGGGAATCTACCATCATTTGTAGTTATGACTCATCTTCACATGAACAATGTATGTCTTCAATAGACTCAGATGTTTGGTACTTTGATAGTGAAGCAACCAAACATATTATCTTCACTTCACTTGAGCCTACCTCTTCAGGAAATATTATGACATGTGCGAACAACGGCTCTTATCCTATTATGGGAGTTGGTAAGATCATTCTGAGTACTACTAATGGTAGTTTTTTACATTTTCAGATGATTTATTTGTGCGAAGGATAAAGAAATTTTTTTTATTAGTTTCAGCATTAGCCAAAATTGGCTTGGTTGTGAAATTTGTTGATGATAGATGTAAAGTTCACGATCTTCCGAATAGCAATGTCATTATTGATTTTGGCATTTTATTTCGTGCGCTATATAAGCTCATAGACTATCAAAAATCTATTAATGATTTAGCATGTGCAATACTTGTTTCTCAGGTTATGTCAGATGCAAAGCTTTGGCATGCACGTTTTGGTCATCTAAATTTCTCGAGTTCGCTATTCTTGTAGAAATCTAAAATGGTGTCCTCTCTACCCAAACTTGAGGCACCTGGTAAACATGGTTGTGGAGGTTGTTTTCTGGGCAAAATGTAGTAGTCCTCCTTCCCAAAGGATGGTTCATTGATGTCAATGCTCCTATGCAGACACCCTCCTTTGGGAACTATCTTTACTTCATGACTTTCATTGATGATTTTTTCAGGCATGGATGGGTGTATCCATTGAAAGAAAATTCCAAAGTGTTTATGTGCTTCAAAGAGTTCTTGGTTTTGACTGAACATCTATCAACATGTAAAACGGGCACCCTGCATTCTGATCGAAAGGGGGAATATATGTCTTCTATTTTTGATGCATTTCTGGCTAAATGTGGGATAAAACATGAGTGTATAGAGCCATATACACCTCAATAGAATGGATTTGCTGAAAGGAATGTATGGACAAAAGTTAGGCTTTACCACATAGTTTCTGGCTTGAGGATGTCATGTGTGGAGCATATGCACTTAGTAGGTGTCCCACTAAAGCATTACAATCTATCACTCCATATGAGTCTTGGCATGGTTGCAAGCTATCTGCTGGTCACCTGCGTGTTTTTGGTTGTTTAGCATATGCATTAGTGACTGAACAACAATAGAGGAAATTGGATGATAAAGTAGTGAAGTGAATTTTTATTAGGTATAGTTTTAAAAGCAAATGTTATCATCTATATCATCCATAGACTAAATGCATTCTAGTTAGCCATAATGTTGTTTTTCTCGAAGATGTTATTCAGCCATTACTTTCATGTACTAAGGAGACATGACTTAGCTCCAAAGACATGTATGAAACTTTGCTGCCTCTTTTTACAGGTGGACAGTCTAGTGATCTACATTCTCTTTCTAATGCAGATTTACATGATGCACTTGTTGATGAGAGAGCTGATATTAAGGAGTTAAAAACTATGTTGGTTGGTGCAGACTTTAAGTGATAGAAAACTAGATGCACTTCTATCATATCATGCTCGTTCTGGCTCTCATAGTGCTTCTTTTGCATCAAATTGCTATGCTATGGAAGACTCTATTCTCTCTGATGAGACTGACCCTATTTCATTTTATGAATCGGAAAATCTAGAACATTGGATGGTTGTTAAAAAATCACAATATGATGCTATCATTAAACATGGTACCTGGATTTTATGTGACTTACCTCCTAGGAAGAAGGCCGTTGGCACTAAGTGGGGATACAAGCTAAAGTTTAAGCTTGATGGAATAGTTGAGAGCTTTAAGGCTAGGCTCGTTGCAAAGGTTTATGCTTAGGAAAGAGGCATTGATTTTGATGAGACCTTTGCTTCTACTTGCCCAATGACTACTGTTCATACCATTTGTTCAGTAATAGCTCATCATGGTTGGAATGTACATGAGTTGGACATTAAGACTACATTTTTGAATGGTGCCTTACATGAATAAATGTATGTTTTTCAGCTCCGTGGCTTTGTGTAGAAAGGGCATGAAAACCAAGTGTGGAGGTTGAAAAAGCCATTAAATGGTTTGAAGCAAGCACCATGTGCTTGGTATGAAAAGATACATGGCTACCTGATTGCACATGGTTTTGAGAACAGTCCAACTGATAGCACCTTACATATTAAGCATGAAAATGATGTGCTTTTGATCATTGTTGTGTATGTTGATGACATGCTACGCACTAGTCCTCATGAGAAGCATATTGCTAATTTTAGGGTTGATTTACATGCCTCATTTGAGATGTCAGATTTGGGGCATTTTCATCATTATTTAGGCATTGAGTTTATGCAAGTTGATGGTGGAATAGCTTTGTGTCAAACCAAATATATTGACACATTAGTGCAACATTTTGGCCTTGAAGACTCCAAACCTATTGCCGCTCCTAACAAGATAGGTTTACGATTGAGTCTTCATGATGCTAGAGATGTATTTGATGCTCTCCTCTATTAGTAGGGTGTTGGATGTTTGATTTACTTATGCATTACTTGGTCAGATATTTAGTTTGGTATCTCATAGATGAGTGAGTTTATGCATTTCCCAAGTGTCAAGCATTGGTAGGTGGTTAAGTGCATCTTTTGCTACTTGAGATGCTTGGATTGTTTTATCCGAAGGGGGGATCACTACCGCCAAATTTACATGCTTTTTCTAACTCTTATTGGGCTGGTTGCTATGACACTCATGTGTCCACTAGTTGTTTTTTCTTCATGCTTGGTAGCTCATGCATATCTTGGTTGAGCAAGAAGCAGCCTATTGTGGCCACTTCTAGTTGTGAGGCTGAGTATAGGGTAGCTTTTATAGCGACTTGTGATTGTGTGTGGCTTAGATGTCTTATGGCTGATTTGGGGTTGGTAGTTGCGAGGAACCCTGTGTTCCATGCTCGCACTAAGCACATTAAGGTGCACTATCATTATGTGAGGGAGAGGTATTCTACTAGAGAGATTAGTTTGGCATATGTTCCCACACAGGAGAACAATGCACACCTTTTCACAAAGGCTCTACCTAGGGAGAAGTTTGAAGCTTTCTACAAAGCTTTGGGATTACTTCCTTTTGTTGATCGATTCCACATAATTTGGTACTTCCTTATACATGAGTGCCAAATCCTTTCACTGCATCACTTCCAGGGGGAATTTGTTGATATATTTAGGTAGTGATATGTGTGAACACACTAGGACTGTAGGGGCACTTTTTTCTCTCTTTATGTGGCTTTTTCCCTTGGCTTGTATATATGCCTATAGCCCAAATAGGTTACTTATCTTTGTACATTGTAGTGGTAATACATTGAGTATTGTGTTTTGCACTCCAAGATTCTTCTTCTTCCTTGTGTTGTTTGCATGCTTCCGCACACATCAAAATCCAAAATAATGGTAGAGGAGAAACCCATGACTAATTTTAATTAAGATGATATCAAAAGGAGGTAGAACGTATTGTTCTTTTGTTCCTAACTCCACCTAAAAGAGATCTTTATTTCTCTAATCAGAACCTAATGATATTAGTTCATGAGGACTTTGAATATGAATTTCTTTGAACCTTGTAGAAGTGTGTTGTGATGTGGCATAAGTCCATTTACATACATGAACTATGAATTTCTTTGAACCTTGTGTCTTGTGATGTGGCATTAGTCCATTCACATACATGAACTTGCATTTGTCCTTGTTGTCAGATATATGCTAGGGGATTGCTTCTTCGACTTGAGTAAATTATACAAATAAAAGGTACAATGCAAAGAACCTCTTTCTAATATAGAAGATTTTATTTCAAGCTTAAATAGAAAATCCACTTTTCCTAGAATCTCGAAAACCATCTATCAATCAATGTACGTAAAGTTTGAAAGCCTTACAAATTGATGATTGAATTAATTGGTGTTGTTGGAACTTTTTAACTGATTCTACTAATTTAGATGCTTTTGATTCATTGGCCAACATGTAAAACGTGTAATTGAAGCCTTTAAATTATATTGGTACTTTGTTTTCAAAACCCTTGAATATTCAACTCAACTCCTTCATGCCTTTGCAACAGAATCCTTTACGCTTTACTCCATACAATGGTTTTTGTAAACATATATGTATATAGGTACTTGGAACTTACACACTCTACTTTTCTATTCTTTAACATGATGTTCTCTCATATAACGTCCTTATGTATCTCTATATGCTTGGACCTTGCATGGAACACATGACTATGAGTCAAGAATATGCTAATCAACTTGTCGTGATAGGTAAACACTTGTTTAAACTATAGATAAATTCACCTACATTTGCGTACATGAGATGTGCTAAGCCTCTATAGTCAATTGCAGCTTAGAAGAGATCCACTATAATTTGTTTCTTGGAGATCCAATGGATCTTCATCTTTCCAAGCATGATGGCATATCCACGAGTGCTCCTCATATCATTCTTAAAACATGAACAATTAGCATTTCAAGAAGGTTATATGTAATCTTGCATAAAATGGATAGTAGAAGCCTTCAAATTTATAACTCATTGAGGTAAAAAAGTACTATTTTCGTTACATTAGGATGAGAAGTGTTGGGGTTTGAGGTCTAAGGAAGCATGCCAATACCACAAGGAAGAAGAAGAAGCTTGGAGCACAACACACTATACTCTATGTATTCCAAGTGAATGTACAAAGACAAATAACCCATTAGAGTTCTAAGCATACATACAAGTCCGGGGAAAAAACCTTCTAAAGAGGGGAAAAAGGGCCCTAGGGGTCCTAAGTGTGTTCACACACGTCATTACCAAAATATATAAAAAAATCCCCCTTGGGAGTGATCAAGTGAA